>JAJGOT010000248.1:280000-830000 GCA_022457155.1 Cladopsammia gracilis | reverse complement strand
TCTTCCGAGGCAAAAATGCCAAACATCGATCTATCGCACTGGTAAGCATATTATTGTCAATTTATTCCACTTTTCACTACCGATTCTTTACAATGCCTGTGTCGCAGCAGTCCTCGCTGCCCGTGGTGAGAAATTTCAAGACTTTTTTTTAAAGAAAGAACAATAGAAACACAGGGCAAAACAGCGTCGTTACTTCAGCCCATCAGATTTTAAAAAAATTTGGACTTAGGGACTGGACTTCTGTGGATTATGGACTGTGGAATGCGTGTCATATTAATGTCGATTTTCACTGACTTTTTGCTTTTTGTGGTTACTAGGTTACCAGTAACCACTTTGTTGTCACCTGTTTAAGTAAGTCTGACTTGCCGAAGCGCGAAGTTGTGCCAAGTTCACCCGATTGCTGTACGATGAGACAGTTCTGATAGCTTCGGATTGGACGACTCGATTGTCAAGGCAGTTCTGTTTGTACGTGCGCGCTTTTTGGATCCGTGGGAAAGGAAACAAAGCTTTCTCGTTCTTTTTACTGCTTTACCAAGCACAGCTTTCACCAAATGTGGCCAAGTATTGTTTTCAAAGATTATTTTAGGTGTTCTCATGGTTTGAAAAAAGGTTTTAGTGAAAAATCGAGCTGTGAATCGAAGTGTTTGTTTGCAGACCATGAGCTATCCGAACTCCTGATTCAAACGCCACCAGCATTTCATTTCTCTACCTTTGACCATTCAGAACTGCTTTCTTTGATAAGTGAAGCATTATGCGAATGATCTTTCCGGATAAGATTGGCATTCTATTACACATGCACAGGAAAAGTTGGCAGTTTTAGAAAGCATAATAAAAATAGGTTGCTGAATTGAAATATTAATTTTGTGATGTTTATTATATTTTCACAGACGCTAGCCGGTTCAGCACCGTAATTAGGATACAATAAATCGCCAAGACTTCCAGTAGCAGAAAATCACTGAATTCTGATATGTGTTTGACTCTTTTAATCAAAGGAAAGACATTTTCATTCAAGAAAATATGAGTTTCATTCAAAAGTTTCGACCTTTTATAGAAAATATATTTTGGATTCAGTGGTCATAAAAATTGTGTATTTGCACAACACTTTGAAGAAACTGTGAAGCCTGGAAAAAACTTATTATAGATGGCAAAATCAAAGCATTTTTTTAAAGAACCAGCTTTAAGTTATGGAAACATTTCATTTTGATTTGGTCTTAAAATCACGGAGAGATTTTAGTGAATGTGTCACGCAACGTTTATTTACAAAATGTTTGACCAATTCATAGCAATTATCACCAAAGATTTGAAAACTTTAAAAAAATCCCTGATCTTCTGAATGTTATTTCCTGTTTATTTTGGGGCCTACAAAAAGTTAATGGCAATCCGGGCAGGAGGGGGTATCTGGGTTAAAAATCAAGGTGCAAGGGTGGGTCTGCCCGGCCGGGAAATCCGGGTGGGGCAGGGGTAAAAAAATCTTGTATCCGTCGGGGAGGGGGGGGGGGGGATTGTTTTTCTGGAATAACCCATTTTACACAGGTTGCATGTGATTTAGTAACACAGGAATACTCATTCTTTATAGTGATTATCAATTTTCTTTTTACAGCATGTGGGCCACATGCAGTCCTCGACTGCCTATTTTTTTTTAAGTAGTCTTTTTAAATGTAACAGAAATAATTCATGGCTTGGAAAGTAATAGACGAGTGTGGATTTGATCGGGAATCAATAAATTAAATATTAAAAGCGAGTGCAGAAAAATTGGTTTCTTCAATCAACGCGCCTTAGAGTCTCATGCGCATGAGCATAGGCTAAGTGTAGCCTCTTGTTTGAATAAAGTCTCCCTCACTCATAATGAAATGTTTACACTTCTAGAAACATTTTGGTACATAACACCGCAACTGTTATCGCACAAAAGTTAGTTACTTCCTCGGCTTAACTGCTGAAAAGAGGTTTTGCACGGCAGCCCTGTTGCATGGCAGGAACAATGAAAATGTTTTGCATTAGAAAGAACATTCTTTCCAATGGGAAAAAATCTATTGTTCCTGCCAGGCAACGTGGCTGCCGTGCAAAACCTCTATACCCTGCCATATGTACATCGACTACATTTTAGGTACACGGAAATAAACTAACCAAAAAGCGTGTTGCAGTGAATCGTGAAGTCTACTAATTCTGTATTTCTTGTTCTATAAACGTGTTCTATAGTTCTCGTTCTTATTACATACGCCCTGAAAAATAAAAGAAATTAAATAACTTGCATGAATAAATTACACATCGCGTTATCGGCATACCTCGAAGCCAGCTTCTACATGTCTCCAACACTTAACTTTCCGCGTATACGTACATGTTTTCTAAACAGCTATAATACTGGTTGCCCAGAATGTTTTCCATGAACAAAGCAAGGTATTCTACAGTTATTTTCTTGCGTAGTGGTCTTTGCAAGTTTGCATTTTCAAAGACCCCAACCACTTGCCAATTCCCTATGACAAGAAACAGCGCTAAACTTTGAGAAAACTTCCCAAAAACCTGCCTCGAACGTTCATCACTTCACCTACAAAAAAAGTTTAGACGTAAACTGGAAGTTTACAGAAAAATCATACACCAGAACTGAAAGTTTACGCAAAAGAAAACATAAACCGGAAGTTCACTATGATATCCAGACGACAACAATACAAAGAGAAGTTGGGCTCAGGATATACTATTTCGCTTACATAAAAAGCCGACTGCTCTCAAAGTGCCCACTTAACGCCCATGTCGCAAATGGAGGTAGGTGCCCAAGGGGGGGCCCGGGGGCTGCAATCGTAATCGCACCCCAAGGCGCTAGAACACCCAACTGGCCTGCCCAAACCCGCAACCCAATCACGAGCCCCCAGCGCCAAGCACCCTAACTAGGGGCACCCGTCACACTGAAGCCAAAGGCTCAGTGGAAGAAACTGTACCCTAACAGGACCCGGACGAATGACCCTGCAATAGGGGAGAGGGGGGGGGGGGGGGGGAATGCTGAAAAAAAGCTACACTTACTATGCACAACACCACGTTAACAGAACATGGAACGCAACGCAAGCACATGGAAGACACGCATGTACCAACAGGGGAATAACGCTGACCGGAAGTTGGCCCCAGCACTCCCGCAAATATGAACGCTACAGAGACGCTATAGAAATGCACCAAAAGCACTACCGAGCTGGCAAGCATACTAGCAATGCCTCGCAAGGCTAACGGCAAGACTCGCGCTCCTAGTCGTTAACTACGTTAAAAACCTTTTAACTGTATTAAACTTCGTAGTTGCTAACTAACAAGAGGCTCCAAGCAGCCTATACTCATGCGCATGCGTAAGAAAGTTTTATGATATATTTTAAACATGATAAGAAGATGTCCGAGATGGAGAAGAGTAACTCTTTTCATTCAGTCATCATTCCTGCAAACCACGTTGTTTACTATTGAATGTTTTGAAAATGAAGGCTGTACCACAACGAAGCCAGTGATTCTTCTGAGTGTTATATATACCTAACGTGAACACTAGTAACGTAAGTAGGGTTGTAGGAGACGCTGTCGTGACACTTTGGTAACACTGTTTTACTGGAAGCGAGAGTAGCCGGAAGTCACTAAACAGGAAGTGTAAATGGCTATGAAGCGGAAGTGCACAATTTAAAATATGCGTGCATAAATTTGCATGCAAAATCGTGACACAAAAAATAATAAAAACAAGAGGCTCCAAGCAGCCTTTACTCCTGCGCATGCGTAAGAAAATTTTATGATATATTTTAAACATGATAAGAAGATGTCCGACATGGAGATAAGTTACTCCTTTCATTCAGTCATCATTCTTGCAAACCACGTTGTTTACTATTGAATGTATTGGAAATGAAGGCTGTACCACAATGAAGCCAGTGATTCTTATAAGTCATATATACCAAACGTGAACATAGTAATGTATGTAGGGTTGTAGGAGATGCTGTCGTGACACCTAAGTGATGCTCTTTTACCGGAAGTGACAGTAGCCGGAAGTCACTAAACAGGAAGTGCACAATTTAACACATGCGTGCATAAATTTGCATGCAAAATCTTGACACAAAAAACAAAAATAATAATGAAAATAATAACAAGAAAAATGGAGCCGAAACCTTACCTCATGCCACTTCGCTCATGAGTAATAATTATAACAAGAAAAATGAAGCCCGGAACCTTACCTCATGCTGCTTTGCGCATGAGTAAAAAGAGAATGAGAACCAAAGAACTGTTGAGAGTATTTATTTTTTATGACTATATACCTAGTCTCGAATTACATGTACTCGGGGTCAAAACAATCTTTTGAAACGAAACATTTGCTGGACGCTTTTCTGTCACCATTAAAATAAAATGTGAATGAAACTTTCAATTAAAATAATAATCAAAGTTAACTACCGTGGCGGTAATTTTGGACGATAATAACAAATTCAGCCCTTTGAAATAATTAATTTTTGTATTTATTTTAGTTGCGATACAAAATGCACTATATTTGCATATGTCAAAAGTAATTTAAAACCTTTCTAATAACGCATAATGAAACCATTTAAAAAAACACCTCGCGATTGGTGATATGAAAAGTATCCTATTTATATTCCTCTATACCCACAACATACAGAAGAAAACTCAAAGACAGGGTGAGTTTCAAGGTTGGTTTTGTCTGAGAAACATTCATTAGCACAAGCGAAAGTTACAAGAACCCTGTCACAAGTAGACTACGAACAGTCTCTCTTTCCCAGCTTAGTCCGTCAAGCGGGAAACGAAAAAACATTAGCAAGCGGAAAATGGCCCCGCGAAACTGAGGGCGAGGCAGGCGCGCAGAAAAAGAGAGACTACAGACTAAGCCCAGGCGTTTGAATTATGAGTTGCTCTCACAACTCAAAAATCTGATTGGCTCTTGATCGAAGATCTTTCACCAAGCAGTAACGCCGCGATGACGAGTTGTCAACACTCAAGATCAATGAGTGAAATTTGTGATCCTCCCAGTGTGCTCTCAACTTAAAGCCAAACCCACGATATAAAAGGTGGCTGGACTGTCCAACTCATGCAAATGAGCAAAATCTATTGTTGTTGCTCATTTGCATTTGATTCGGCGTGGGGCTTTGCCCTTTTATACCGCAGGTTCGCCTTTAAGCAGTTGAAAAAGCAACCTAAAAAAAATTCAGGCTTGAACGGGATTTGAACCCATGACCTTGCGATACCGGTGCAATACTCTATCTAGCCACATGGATAGATGGTCAATTGTGAGTTCGTAATATACCTGATGATAGTGAATATATATATATGAATGTGAATATATGAAAATCATATATTTGAACTGCGGATAAACATGAGTGAAATTTGTGATCCTTGCAGTGTGCTCTCAACTTAAGCAGTTGAAAAGGCAACCTGAAAAAAAAAATTCAGGCTTGAATGGGATTCGAACCCACGACCTTGCGATACCGGTGCAATGCTCTATCCACTGAGCTATCAAGCCACATGGATAGATGGTCAATTGTGAGTTCGTAATGTACCCGATGATAGTGAATATTCATGAATGTGAAAATATGAAAATCATATATTTGAACTGCGGATAAACATGAGTGAAATTTGTGATCCTCACAGTGTGCTCTCAACTAAACCATTAACAAGATCAATGTCATGGTCTGCTTCGTTTACGCCACTATTTCATTCAAGTGTAAAGGTGGTCAGACACAAAGGGGTCATGTAGCAGGGACATGTCGCAGCGACATGTAGCAGTGACAAAAATTTTTGTAGTACACACTGAGCGACATGTAGCAGGGACTTGTGCCGGGGACATGTAGCAGGGACAAAATCATAGCCCTTGCACACACATTAAAATGTTGGGAGGGCATGTCTCAGGGACATGTTGCAGCGACATGTCCCCTCGTGTGAACTGATACTTTCATAATTGTGCAACATCAATTTTGGGGACATTTTGTCCCCACAACATGTCGCACGGAGTTCATCTTGTTTAACTTCATGAGACACATCGCGGGGACAAAATGTCCCCAAAATTGGTGTTGTGCAATTGTGAAAGTATCAGTTCACATGAGGGGATGTGTTGCTGCAACATGTCCCTGAGACATGTCCCCGCAACATTTCTATGCGTGTGCAAGTGCTATGATTTTGTCCCTGTTACATGTCCCTGCTGCACGTCCCTGCTACATGTCCCTCAGTATGTACTACACAAATTTTTGTCGCTGCGACATCTCGCTGCTACATGACCCCCTCGTGTCTGACCACCTTAAAATGGGGTTAGCAGGTCTGCACGACTCTTACCTCATGTCTGCCTGCCCCCAGTTTTGCGCGGCCATTATTCACTCACTGATGTTTTTCGTTTCTCGCTCGATGGACTAAGCTGGGAAAGAGAGACTCCTCATAGTCTATGTCCAAGACACATGCATTCTGACACACGTTTACATTTTATATCGGAGATAAATTTTCCCAGCTGTAGTTTCTGTTGGCCAGTCTCTTCTTTATTTAAAATTTGTGAAAGGCAAACAACTGAAATGTTTGACTTTTATTAAATTTTCCACATTACTCTTAATTCTGTTTTATTCTGAGGGAAAATTAGTACTTATGTTCGATTGGCAATAAACAGTAACACAGCGTAACAGAACATGGCCACTGTATTTGTGTTTGCTATTCTTCAACATTTTCTTCCCAAAAAAGTAAGCTTTCCAGAGGGGGTGGGTGTTTTAAAATCATATTAATTTTGTGGAAAATTCGGAGGGGTGGGGGGGGGGGGGGGTCTTTCGTGAACTTCCCTCCATGGTTGGGGCATGGATATTTTCTGGAACCACACATTTTTAATAACTTTAGTCAAGAATGGCTAGTGCAAGCTGAGGACAAGTATGTGAGTCACTGAGTTTTGATTGGAATGGTTCCAATTTCGTTTGCAAATCGAAAGTTCCAGGGGTATTTTGATGTTCATTCATTGTACTTATGCATGACATAGGAAAGAAAAGTAGTTTGTATTTCATTATTTAATTGTAGTTGTTCAGAAATAACTTTTGCCACTTTGCTGAAGCATGACGCATGTTTTAAATTGTTTATAATCTGCACTGATCAATTTCATTCATGGTGGCCACTAGTAAACATCTGTTTTAGTGTCATTTTGATAGCAGGATTTGTCTTTAAAACAATGCTACATAAAGCAAAATTATGGCAATAAAAAACAAAAGCGAAAGAATGCTTTATAAACACGCTTTCAAATATTAACAGGAAAAATGTGTGTGCTTTGCATTGGTTGTTGATCATAATCATAATGAGCATTTTGCCAGCCCGGAGCAGGAGAATGTCTCCATAATAGGTGTCCCTTTATAGAGAATGGAGGTGTCCCCTTAATAGAGCTCTCCCCTTAATGGAGATGTCCCCTTGATGGAAGGTCCAGGCCTTTATGGAGGTGTCCCCTTAATGGAGATGTCCCCTTGATGGAGGTGTCCTCTTGATTGGGGTGTCCCCTTGATGGAGATGTCCCCTTAATGGAGGTGTCCCCTTTATGGAGGTGTTCCCTTAATGGAGATGTCCCCTTGATAGAGGTGTCCCACTGATGGAGGTGTCCCCTTAATGGAAGTGTCCCCTTGATGGAAGGTTCCCTTGATGGAGGTGTCCCCCCTAATGGAGATGTCTCCTTAATGGAGGTGTCCCCTTGATGGAGGTGTCTCTTTGATGGAGGTGTCCCCTTGATGGAAGTGTCCCCTTGATGGAGATGTCCCCTTGATGGAGATGTCCCCTTAATGGTGGTGTCCCCTTTATGGAGTTGTCGCTTTGATGGAGATGTCCCCTTGATGGAGGTGTCTCCTTGATGGCAGTGTCTCCTTGATGGAGGGGTCCCCTTGATGGAGGTGTTCCCATGATGGAGGTGTCCCCTTGATGAAGTTGTCCCCTTAATGGAGTTGTTCCCTTAATGGAGTTGTCTCCTTGATGGAGGTGTCCCCTTGATGGAGGTGTCCCCTTGATGGAGGTGTCCCCTTGATTGAGGAGTCTCCTTAATGGAGATGTCCTCTTAATGACGGTGTCCCCTTTATGGAGGTGTCCCCTTAATGGAAGTGTCCCCTTGATGGAGATGTCCCCTTGATGGAGGTGTCCCCTTTATGGAAGGGTCACATGAATAGAGGTGTCCCCTTAATGGAGGTGTCCCCTTGATGGAGGTGTCCCCTTAATGGATGTGCCCCTTTTAATGGAGATGTCCCCTTGATGGAGGTGTCCCCTTGATGAAGGTGTCTCCTTAATGGAGGTGTCCCCTTAAAGTGTCACTACAACGAAAATTTTTGTATTTCTTTTCCGCTTTTTTTTAATGCAAATGTATCTAGTAGGTTTAGACAAATGAGAATTGGTATAAATTAGATTGATATATTCCGCAGAAATAGCTGGCCAAATCATCTTTAGACCAACTCGATCCAACTCTCAGAGTTCGGTCCCAGTCATTTTTGAATTGAGTAATGACGGCAAGCCGAATTCGAAACGAAAGTTAAAATGATGGCACTTCCCGTATGAGTTTTGACTTGAAACTTCGCAAGGTAAGTAACAAGTACTTATATTTTCGAAATATGAAGAGAACATAAAATGTATATTTTTGATCATAGTGGCACTTTAATGGAGGTGTCCCCTTCATGGAGGTGTCCTCTTAACAGAGGCATCCCCTTAATAGAGGTGTCTCCTTAACCCTTTAAGCCCCGATAGTGCCATATGGCACATAATCACACAACTTGTTCAATATCTGGTCAATTTCAATGAATTTTGGCCACCAAAATGGTCTTGAAAAGATCTACCCATTGAGCACATAAAATCATACCCCCCCTACTCTATGTGATGTGATTGACCACCCCCCCAAACATTTCAATGTTTTTTTTCTTAATGCATATGTGCTTTAAGATGAAACTCATGTTATTCTATTCACTGAGAGCTGCAAAATGAGGTATAGTTTAGGGGTATACCTAGAATGTATTAAGACTACGACTTTGCTAAACGTTTTTATTTTTACGTTACAAAGCCATTTCTATCAAAGCCATTACTTCCTCCATTTAAATGGCACAAGTTATGAATTGTACTAATCAAAACCTTTCAAATGGTATAAATTATCATACATGGTCATACAAGTTTTAGTTATCGTTTTGGGAAAAAAGGGAATTTGCTTCGGGGCTTAAAGGGTCTCCTTAATAGAGGTGTCCACCTCCTGGAGGTGTCCCTTTAATAATTGCATCCCCTTAAAGAGATGTCCCCTTAATGAAGGTATCCCCTTATAGAGGTGTCTCACAGTCTCATCTTACTTTTTGTGGGGTGTCGTTGATGGTACTGGATTGGCTGCCTTTGGAAACAATGAACAGCTTGAAGAATTTGTGACATTAATATCATCAAGAGCAACATCACTGCCATAAAAATCCTGTTCCAGCAACACCTTCAAAAATGATCTGCAATGGTGAAAAATCCAATGTAGTCACCCTAATAACACCATTAAATTGGGTTATGAGTATTCAGTTTTAATTGATTTTATGTAAAGTGCCATTGAACCTTTGGGAAATGGTGCCCCCCCCCCCCCCCCCCCCCCCCTTGGGGTATCCCCTATAATGGGCTATACGAAGATGCTCTGCCCGAAAGGGGTACCTTTTTTAGGCTGAAGGTATATGAAAGGGCAGGGATTTCACGAGTTGAAGTATATGAAAGGGTAGGGATTTCACGAAGTGTAGGAAAGGGTAGGGAAAACATGAGTTGAAGTATAAAAAAGGCAAGAGAAAACTGCCATTTAAGTATTATAAAAAGCGCCTTTCAAAATATATCAAACAGACACACGTCAAGGCTATATGAAATGGGTACCATTTTCAATGAAAGGTATATGAAAGGGGTACCTTTTTTGTCAAAAATGGGATATGAAAGGGTAAGGGTTTGGACCTTGGGGTGGAGCATCCCTGTACAAAACTTTGTTGAGTACCCCCCTGGGATGGTGTTATAAAAATTGCTTATTATTATTATTATTATTATTATTATTATTATTATTATTATTATTATTGCCGTCACCTTGTGAAATATACAAACGTCTTATATAAATTTTATTTTTATTGAAATTTTTTTAGTAACACTTTTACGATATTTTATGGATTGTAATTATGAATATTTTTAGCATTTTAGTAGGTTAATAATTGTAAACGTGAAATTATTTGAGAATTTTTTTAATTAATTGTAAACGTAAGATTGTTGGAAATTTTTAGTAAAGGTTTTATATTTTTTTTTTTAAAAAAAAAATTATTATTATTATTATTATTATTTATTATTATTATTATTATTGCCGTCACCTTGTGAATACAAACGTCTTATATAAATTTTATTTTTATTGAAATTTTTTTAGTAACACTTTTACGATATTTTATGGATTGTAATTATGAATATTTTTAGCATTTTAGTAGGTTAATAATTGTAAACGTGAAATTATTTGAGAATTTTTTTAATTAATTGTAAACGTAAGATTGTTGGAAATTTTTAATAAAGGTTTTATATTTTTTTTTTAAAAAAAAAAATTATTATTATTATTATTTATTATTTATTAAGTTACATGACATTGTGTATACATTAAGTTACATGTAATCTCAACTCACATTTGTTCACAACATTCTGTATAAAAATTATGGAAAGAAAAAAAACTGACAGACATGAAGTACATATACATGAAAGTGTGAAGCCAAATAACCTTGTTTAGTAATTCTTTCCCCTCTTCTATTTAATATCTTTCTGAATGAACACCTTGCTAGGATTGTATGCAGATGACACAACCATGTATAGTGATACTGCCAACATCTCCACTGCTGTTTTGGAGTTTGTCACCAATGATACCTTACACTCCTTATCAGACTGGTTTAAACTACAGTGTAATTAAAACTACCTCAAAATTAACCCTGATAAGTCGCAAGCTCTTATTATTGGTCCTTTAAAATACGATTACTCCTTCCTGATGGAAGTTGTCTTTCAAGGATCATATCTCTCTGCAGTTGGAAAAGGCTTATAGGATGACAGCGGTACTGAGAAGATCGTGTCGCTTTATCCTTTTTGAGACCATGAAAAGGTTATACAAGGCACATCTTCTCTTAGGGATGGGTAAGGGCCAGTCAAAGCGAATGGAAGATGTAAATTTCTATATCATCAGAACCTCATTAATTTTAACTTACTGAAATTGTATTGCTATGATGATGCCCTAAAAGCAGTCGACATGAAATCTTTGGAATATCGCAGAATCTTTTTATCTTTAGTCGTATTGTTTAATAGGTGCCTTACAAATGATGGACCTGGATATTTACAAAATGAAACGGACATGTGACAAGTACATGTATAAAAAGAAATGGACATCTGAGAACAATTTACCTTCTGAAAACTGTCAAGCTGAAGATCTAATTGCCTCTTTTAAGAAACTATTATCTAAGTTGAATCTATCTTTAGATAACTCTTGTAAATGCTGGTTCTCCTCATTATACATGTAAATTATTGTAAATAACATCTACTGCTATATCAATAATTATATTATTGTATCTTTTATTTTAATTTGTATAACTAATAATTTTACCTATTGTATTTTTAGTCCTTTTTATTTCACGAGAGCATTTTAACGAGCTACAGTCAAACCTCCATATAACGGTCAGCCTTGAGAAATTGCCAGGTGACCGTTATATACAGGATGACCGCTATATACGGGTTTCCTTTAAACTCTACTGGAACTTAATGAATAACGTTTTAATATGGAAATAATCAATCAATTTACATTTTATTGACAATAACAATTAACAGCAACGTTCAAAATACGAGTTAAAGGCCCCTCAAATGTCCGTGGAAGAAAATAAAAATAATATAGAAATAAAATGTCTGATAGAAGAGGAATTTGATGTGGAGCGCTATCATGGTCTATAAAACAACAGCTGTCAACTTGACAAGTACAGTGTAATAATCAAGGAACTATGCAGAATTCGAAAGTGAATATAGCCATTGGTACAGAAAATACAGGTGTTAGTTTGAAGAAAGAAACTACCGTATTGTTAAAAAAGCGATATGACCTGCTTCCGAGAGCAGAACATCGGCACTTTTTTTGCTATCTGTCGCAACCATGTGTCGGACGCAGGAGATGACACATATTTGACATGCATTTGTCATGTATTTGTAGTTGTATTTCGTTTAATATTTCAAGGTATATACATGTAATATTTGTATTTGTGTGTGACCCCTGCCCTGGTAGCTACAATTTAATGAGCTGTTGAATAAAGCTTGTCGTGATTGGCTAATGGTTTGATCTTAATCCAATTTGGTGCCCGTTATGTACAGGTAAAAAATAATGAAATTGTGGATTCGGGAAGTCTAAAGGGTGACCCGCGTCCGTTATATACAGGTGACCGCTATATACAGGCAAACTTTACAGTAAATGTAAGGCACGATTTTCGGGAAGTTGTTTGGTGACCGTTATATACAGGTTTGACTGTAGTTGGCTCCTGACCTCTTCGTGTATAAAAAAACTATGTCTATGTCTATGTTCTAATATAGTTGTGATTGTTAATTAATGGTTGTGATTAATTTAATAACTGTTTATTTACTCACTTTGAAGTTTTTATATTTGCCATCGATAGGAAACATTCCTTTTTTCCACTGATATCCTTGATCACCGATGAGTTGCCATACCAATTTTTCTTCTTGGGAAGCTGACTTCACATAGACAGCCAACTCTCCCACAGTGGAACCACCCATGAAATAGTAGAACTCAACACATTTGGCAGAGGAAATAGTCGGACTTTGCAAACGAGCTTTTTGGCCCTGCATGATATTCTCCCAAAACTTCATGAAAGTGGTGGCATAAAAACCTAAAATAAAAGGGAATGGAACTCAGAACATGATCAAATGATCCTCACAATTTTGTTATGTTGGAAAGTACATTATGTGTTTGGTTTGCATATTTCTAGAGACCAGAAAGACCGACTGTCTTCTGTTTAAGGTAATTCCACTGAAATAGAACTTGCAATAGATTCTTGTTCAAACTTTGCTTACATGCAAGATTATCACTATATGAAAAATTCAATTTTAAAATAACAAATAATGGAAGTGCCCATGTTGGTTAAGGAGTGAGTGGTCAGGCATCGAATATGCCCTATTTTGGCATTTTAGCAGTGTTGCTATAGAAGTGCAATGCCATATTTATCACTTATGCCAACTCTCCCGGATTATCTGGGTCGTCTCCCGGATATGGAACGAATCTCCTGGTCTCCCGTATGGGTGACCAAATCTCCCGATAAAAGTGACTTTGGATCTTTTCTCTACAATAGGCTAAGATTTTAACCAAAATTTTCCCAAAATCCAAAAAATGCAGTCTTTCAATCGATCAATTAACTTTATTTCAACACGGTAAAACAGCTCAGTAAAACTGTTTTTCAGACATGCAGTGCACTTAAATATAATCTAAGACATCTAATCTAAATGATAACAATACTGTTATACTATACTAGTGTAAATAATACTAATAAGATTAATAAAAACACTAACTTACATCATAATATCCTCTATACACACATAAAAAGTTAGCTACAATCATAGATGTGTGTTATAGAACCAGAGGTTCTATTTTTGTTAGAGAGCTCTTTTGAAAGCGGTTAAACTACTGAGTTCTCGTATTTCGTTGGGAAGCTCATTCCAGGCAATGGCACCGCAATAGGAGAAAGATCATTTCATGAAATGGAACACAATGGAACACAGCAGTGAGTGTTCGACTTCGACGCCATCTCTGTTACGGTTGCCTCTTAAGCCTTGTTTTCGCGTACTCGGCTCAAGTCTTAACCGTGCGTCCGCCATTTATGAATAAGGCATATGTTGTTCTTTCAACCAAATACAGCATGCCATGTCATTCAAAACAACAATGAAATATCAACATTTTCAACAATGAGCTAGCTTATACATACTAATGAGCTTTGCTCCATATGTGTCCTTGACAGATATACGCAATACACAGACATGTATACATGTTTGGTGCTGGTGCGTTACACAAGTATAATTTGGTTTGCTTATTCTGACCTGCACTGTAAACATTAACTCCAGTTTAATAAATATAATAAACGGTCAGTATAAAACACGGACTGCGGACTACGGACTGCCGTCTACGGACTAGGTATAAAACACGGACTAGGGTACAAAACGCGGACTACGGACTGCGGACTACGGACTACGGACTGCGGACTATGGACTGGGTATAAAACACGGACTAGGGATAAAATGAGGACTGAGAATCATGGATAACGAGGACCGAAGCTGTAAACATAAAATATTGATTTAGCCCCGATAAATACGTAGATTTTTAATACGTAGGGGTTGCGGCATGCTACTTTACAAACGTTTGGTCTCTTGATATTTTAAAAAAAAAATTCAAACAAAGGAAAGCAGAAATATCTTAATTCTTGCAACTTTTCTTGTTTACAATTTGCTTTATACCCTGCGAGCAGAGTTCCCGGCCTTCGATCTTCACAGGCTAGAAAAATAAATCAAAGCGGCTCCTTCGAGCCAACCCGTGAATGCGAAATGCCAAGGGTAACGCAATATTGCGGGGTTATTTTTTGGAAATTAATTATGCGACGAACGTGAACGAATAAAAAACCCAGTAATTTTCAGTTCGAAAAAAAAAAAAGTTAAATCCGTCCTGGGCGAGGATCGAACTCGCTTCCTTCAGGTGGCTCCGGCTCTATTGTCTGACTACTTATCCACTACGCTACCTAGGATTTGGCTAATTACTAACGTCAATTTTTTAATTTCAACGTAGATATGCCAAAAAAGTTTACATCTGAGTGAGTGATGGATCGAGTGAGTGCGGCTTTTTCATTTGGGTTCATCAAAAATCATTACATTTAATTTCCAAAAAAAACCCCGCAATATTGCGTTACCGTCGGCATTTCGCATTCACGGGTTGGCTCGAAGGAGCCTTTGATTTATTTTTCTAGCCTGTGAAGATCGAAGGGGGCTCTGCTCGCTGGGTATAAAGAAAATTGTAAATAAGAAAAATTGCGAGAATTAAGATAATATTTCTGCTTTCCTTTATTTGAATTTTTTTCAAATATCAAGAGACCAAACGTTTGTAAAGTAACATGCCGCGACCCCTACGTATTAAAAAATCTACGTAGTTTATTGAGGTAAATCAATATTTTATGTTTACAGCTTCGATCCTCGTTACTTTACACACAGTCCGCGTCTTATACCGAGTCCATGATTCTCAGTCCTCGTTTTATCCCTAGTCCGTGTTTTATACCCAGTCCATAGTCCGCAGTCCGTAGTCTGCGTTTTATACCCTAGTCCGTGTTTTATACCCAGTCCGTAGTCTGTAGTCCGTAGTCCGTAGTCCGTAGTCCGTAGTCCGTGTTTTATACCGACTGTATAATAAACAACCATTAATTTTCATAATTGATTGTTACCTTCTCCAGTTGTGTTAGTTGTGGTGTGATCTGTCTTTGGCCACCCATAGCCATTAGCATTTCTGCTACCAAATGTCCAGTTAAAATTGTCTTTTCCAACAAGGTGTTGATAGCCACACATTCCATGACTTATCTCAAAGTCACATGTTCCTGGTGTGGCATACGGAACTACAACAACAAAAATATTGATTTAAAAATACTATTTGCAGGACTAAAATGGAGTTCGTGTAACTAATTATTGAGTTCATTAATATATAATAAATTGAGTGTGAAAAATCCATCATTCTTAAGAAATGCCGGGGATAGCTGGAATTCTTAATTTATGAAATGCTGTTTATCAAAGACAAGAAACCTAAACTGAACACTCAATCTGACTCAATCAAAGCTGAAACTATTTAACATCCTCTACATTTCACACTGTATTTCTTTTTAATCACATGCAACAAGACTTTCACATGCAATTTATTATTAATATAAAGAACTCTGACTTTAAGTTATATGTTCACAACATATTACATTACACTACAATGCAACAACTTTCATTATTTTAATACACAATAGGTTTTAAAGTATAAAGCTTGTGGTGTACAGAAGTGGAAGGGTGGAAGTTAGAAAAAATATCTTTGTAAAGAGATTTCTTGTTTTTTTTTTACACATATGTTGTTTATGAATTAGCTTTACAGCAAACTGTAAAATGCAGTTGATGGAGCATGACACAGAGTACACAATAGGCGTCTGTGGTCACAACACATAATTTATGTACTTTTACATAACTCAAAGGGACATTGTCATGGTACTTTTACTGCCTGTAACATTGTCCAGAACTGTTTCTTTTGGCTATTATGGTTGGTTAGGTCCTTTAAT
This sequence comes from Cladopsammia gracilis, assembly GCA_022457155.1. Taxonomy (NCBI): domain Eukaryota; kingdom Metazoa; phylum Cnidaria; class Anthozoa; order Scleractinia; family Dendrophylliidae; genus Cladopsammia; species Cladopsammia gracilis. The sequence goes on along the minus strand of JAJGOT010000248.1, from coordinate 813,720 downwards.
GGTTCCATTAATCAATGCTACTTTACCGTGTGATGTCTAGTTCAATAATACTACAGTAATTGCAATTGGCTGTATGTGGCTATAAAAGTTCAAGAACATTGTGCAAAGTACAATTTGCCTTGTGACCAGCACTGTAGTCAGTTCTAGTATAGGCTTTCAACAAAATTAATTTTCCCACCCTCCCATTGGTACACTCTCCCATGCTGTTGTGTGGTTAAGTCTTGGCAGCAACTTCCCCCAAGATTTTGCCAGTATTTTTTCAACATTTTTTTTTTCATTTTCGACCTGCCAATACTCCAGTCTGACCAGCACGAGCTGTTCATGTGATGGCAGTGTATGGTGCTGGGTAGATGGGTGAGGTTTTTTAGGTCACGCAATCTAATGGAGCTGCCAATACTCTTATCATGTCCTGTCAGCGTGCAGCACGGCAAAGACAGGTGAAGCTTAAAATGGGCATTACTTGACCCGCCAAATACTCTTTCTAGATCCAGCATGTAGTGCTGGGGACATACATGTAAGTGAGGCTCATGGTTACGCAAAAAAGTCCCTTGTCATGCCAACCCTATGGGGATGTGTCCCCCATTATGCCAAACAATATGGTTGCATTGTTGTCTACTTTTATTAATCTTAGTCAACTCGTAAAAAACAAACACAGAACAGAGACATTAATACATGAATAATATTATAAGAAGGAATATTATTTTAACCTCATATTGCCTACCTTCCTTCCAGCAAACAACTCCCACATCCTCATAATGATGACAGTTGTGGCCTTGCCATCCATTATGCTTGCAATCTTTCAAAGCAGTTTCATTTCCAACACAATTGACATCATCCAGAAAGATAGGTATATCCTTGGCACCCCTCCCATAATGAGCATTAGAGTACCAATACTGAGCTCCTAATTTATACCCCAACTGGTGACAAACTACGTTTGACTCCACTATGCCCCAATGATCATCACAGATACTCCCCCATTTACCCAGGTGAAATATTTCAACACGTCCTTCGATTCCACCATCAGTGGAGTTTTTCACAAGGCGGACATCACCATCACTGGGATCCGTGGACAAAACTATAAGGCAAGATGAAACAATTTTTATCAACAACAACATGCTCTCTCACAAAATGATATTTGCTATTTTCACCAAATTCTAGCTATCATCAGAGATGATACTGTACTTTAATAGAGCTTTCACTGTATGGTGCTTATGTTGAATGCAATCCTTAATCTTTGATCACTGCTAACAGGCTAATAGTATTTGGTGTTTGGAGAATTAAAAATATGAAAGACTTATTGATAATATACAAGTATTCTATTATAATCGAAGGGCCGAGAGGATAACCAGCCTATGTGACTTTTTATTAATTTTTTCTTTTTTCTCGCTCAGAATCGGCTGATATGCCTATTTTTGGCATGAGCTACAAATAAATTAGTTGCAAAACATTGTTCAGAATTTTTTCTGTTGTTTTTCCGTCGTTTTCGAGAAATACCGTATGCATACAAAAAAAATCAAAGGCTCCTATTGTAACGCAATATTGTGGTAAGCTTCTGTTTTCACACTGACACGGTTCCATATTTTTTTTAAATTAAACGTAAGGATTTTTGACGAACACAAAAAAAAGTAAATCACTTTCATAATGTCCAGTTCGGAAAAAAAAGGATGCTGAGCGTGAATTGAACCCAGAGCCAAACCACTAGACCACCGAGGAACACGTGCTCAGCGCCCACTAAGTTTTATTATTAAAGTTACATACGCATCAAAACGCGTATCTCAATTTGAAAATCCTTTTAGATCGATTTTAATGTTGCATTAAAGACTCAATCCAAATGCGAAACATCTTTCGGCTGGCCAGCAAGAACTCACTTCGAGCTACCAAAGCTGTATTTCAAGTGCCCGACCTTGCACAGCGGACACATCTGCCACTGTCGCAAAGCATGTCGGGAAATCCTACGACAAAACCAATGGAGTTCCCGCCCGAAAATCATTGCAAAATACTATAAGTCTCAAACCACTTTGGATATCGGGCATTTCAACCACGGCACGGGATAGGAAATGGCCTACAACTCTCAACGCTGCCCCTTTTCTAATCCGAAGTGATTCCGGACTTTCCCGCCGGCTCGTCTTGCTCAACAAGGTCTGATTTTCACCTCAAGCACTGAATGGCACTTCAGACACAAGGAAGGACAAGAAACACGACTCGTTTCTTTGAGAGGTGCTAGAGACTTAAGGATTTCCGGACTTAATGATGTCTTTCAATCACTGGACGGGCCTCATACATGTTGACTTACACACACGCTACAGAGGCGATGTGTTGCCGTAGTGAACTCATGATAGATAAGCGAGCCAGGCGTGCGTAAATAACGGTATTTTCGTTCAGGTTGTTGGCACTGGTCAGAAGTATTGCAGTCACGTATACTCACAGCCAAACTGCTTTGAAATGGCTTTGCAATTGTGCTCTGAATGTACAGTCAAGGCACTGGAGGGCCAGAACTCTACTTTTTTCAGGTGAAATTAGTCAAATTCGTTAGGGTTAGTTCAAATTTGACAAGAGTTTATGATATTACTCGTTGTACGATAAAATGAGGCAAATCTGAGCAAGAAAAATTAAAAAAAGTCACATAGGCTGGTTATGCTCTCAGCCCTTCACATCTAAACACACTAATCAGCTAATCTAATTATCTAAAGTTATTATTATTCATAACAGCAATCCTGAAAGCGCAAGTTATTGCTTCACTGCTTTTAATCAACTCAAGTTGTTCATTTCACTTGAAAAATGTACAAGTTGGCCAGGGCTTGGGTAGGGTTAGGGTTAGACGAGTTAGGGTAAGGGTTAGACCAGTTACTTTTAGGGTTAGGGTTTGACGAGTTAAGGTTTAAGCCAGGGCTAGCGATAGGGTTTGAGCTAGCGTTAGGGTTAGAGTTAGTAGAAGTTGTTCTTTTCATTTGACAAAAGTGCAAGTTATTTGTTTCACTGCCTTTATACAGCTCAACTTGTTCGTTTCACACGAAAAAAGTACAAGTTACTAAAAATGTGGTTGTTGTTCATCGTGATGTGTAAGATAGGTAAACGATTTTTCATTTGTCTCACGATGGAGTCACTTTAAGATGTTGATCGCGACGTTTCGACTGCTATTACTGCTAGTCTTCATCAGGCGATGAGGTCGATTGGTTACGTGTCGCTTATGTAGCACGTTGGCTTGTTGCTATTGGTGCATTTCGATCCTCATTATTATTCCGAAAAGATGTTGTTCCCTCTCCGGTCCGATTTGATATCGGTCGGCTGTTATGCTTCTTGATTGTAGGCATCCACGCTTCGGGAATTTCAATTCCACTATCTCTGTTGATGTTATTAGGATGAAGTCTTATGTGGATGGCCTCTTTAACTCTACGGGTGTACCAGTGTGGGTCACGGTCAATAAACTTAACCTCGTCCCAAATAGGAAAATGCCCGGTCGTGTTAGCGTGCTCTGAAACCGCGGAGGTTTGAGTACGAGCAAGCCGTATGTCTCTATCGTGTTCTTTTATCCTTTCATGCATAGACCTCCCTGTTTCTCCGATATACACTTTGCCGCATTCGCAAGGAATCTTGTAGACAACACCGTCCTGTTGGATTTAGAGTCGAGGACGTCCTTAGGTCGTACTAAGTGTGACCTGAGAGTTGTGTCAGATTTGAGATGAGATAGTGGAATTGAAATTCCCAAAGCGTGGATGCCTACAATCAAGAAGCATAACAGCCGACCGATATCAAATCGGACCGGAGAGAGAACAACATCTTTTCGGAATAATAATGAGGATCGAAATGCACCAATAGCAACAAGCCAACGTGCTACATAAGCGACACGTAACCAATCGACCTCATCGCCTGATGAAGACTAGCAGTAATAGCAGTTGAAACGTCGCGATCAACATCTTAAAGTGACTCCATCGTGAGACAAACGAAAAATCGTTTACTTGTTTGTTTTACTGCCTCTAAACAGATAAGTTTTTCGTTTCACTCGCAAAAAGCGCTAGTTGTTGGTTTCGCTGTCTTTGGACAGCTCAAGTTGTTTGTTATATCGCGGCTAAACCACTTTAGCTGTTAGTCTCACTGGCTTTAGACAGCTTGAGTTGTGCGTTATATGGCGGCTAAACCACTTTAGCTGTTAGTTTCACTGGCTTTAAACAGATCAACTTGTTCGTTATATGGCGGCTAAACTGTTTAGCTGTTAGTTTCACTGGCTTTAAACAGCTGCTCAACTTGTTCGTTATATGGCGGCTAAACCGCTTTAGCTGTTAGTTTCACTGGTTTTAAACAGCACAACTTGTTCGTTTTATGGCGGCTAAACCGCTTTAGCTGTTAGTTTCACTGGCTTTAAACAGCTCAACTTGTTCATTTCACTAAAAAGAAGCGCAAGTTGTTCGTTTTACTGCCTCTAAATGGCTAAGTTTTTTGTGTCACTTGCAAAAAGCGTAAGTTGTTTGCTTCACTGCTTTTAAACCACTCAAGGTGCTCATTTCACTGCTTTTAAACCACTCAAGTTGTTCCTTTCAGACAAACCCTGTAGAATTTTATCTCTGTGTACTAGATGCCCCTTGGGATTTTGTGACGATACTCGACACCGTGACATTGTCAGACATTGTTTACAATGAACAATAATAATTTGCGTGATCTAGTGTACCGTGTAATAATTTATTAATAGTGTAATCGAATCCCGTGATTATGTACATATGTCGCGTGAATAATACCTTTTATTGATTTGCCATGTAATTCGGACAATCATTGATTAAACACAGTTGATTAGAACATGCGTCTCGTTCTCTCTTCGTTGTCGATGTTTTAGCAACAAAAATGTTACAGATTTCTTTTATGAATAATAACTTTAGATAATTAGATTGTGTAGTTCCAGAAAATATCCATACCCCCCCCCCCCCCCAACGGAAGGTCACTGGAAATTCCGAGGGGGAGGGGGGGGTTCAAAGGCGGTAATTTCCGAGGGGTAGGGGGTGTTCATGGGAAGCTACTCTTCCAAAGGGTGACGAACCACTTGCAAAGTACTGAAAACAAAGTACGATCAATCCGAAGCACAAAAACATATACTTACCTACGTTGTTTTGGAATAAATATCATTGCTCTCAACTACTGAGATGATGTTAATACATAAGCTTTAATTTTTCAGTTTTCTCTTTAAGTTAGCTAGCGCTACAATCTCCAGAAGAGAGATGTGTCCCGGTGATGTGCATCTGGAACTCAAAATGGCGGACGGAACAGAAGAGACTCATCACCAGACTCCCAGTTTCGTCTGACACGTTTTGTGTTTTCGACTTCCGTTCACTGAGTATCAGTCGCTCTTCGCTACAAAAAAAAGTCATGTTACACGCGAATTCGCCATATTCAACCCTCCAAGTTCAATTTTTTCTTCAGTAGCCATTTCGCTACATTCATATTCGTAAGATTCTCAAGAATTCATTGCGCGCATTCTGTAATGTGTCACGCGCCGACAACGGGAAAACTTGTCACGTGCTAGGGAACGGAGTTGATGTTCAGTCAAGCAGAACGAAACTGCAAGTAATAATCCGTGTGCTTTTAAAAGAGTCTGTTCGTGCTGTTATGTACTTCATGTTCAAGCCCACATGTTTGCAAGATGAATATTTAATGAGCAACCCACAATCCTTAGCGTAATACATAACATCTTCCCCTTTCTAAATTTAAATGAAAGAAAACACAGGAAAAGAAATAAAAATAATAATATAACAGACTAACAGCATGAATTTGTACAAATAACATCACAACAAAGTTCCAAATGTCACTGCATAGAATGTCAATTCTTGGTTCAAGATCAGTTAAGTTCTATCTCTGCTGATATATCTACTGTTCAAAGTCCTTGAGATACTGGGGGGTTTCATCAGTCGTCCAGATTGGGTCTTGACTATGACTGGGTCTGATTTGGCAGTTGCTGTTAGCTCAGATGGAGCTATTGGTGCTTTGCCTGTTGGTCCTGTTGACCTGGATGGAGGTTCTGTACTGCTACTTTTCTCGTTGTAAGTGGTTACTGTAGAGCTTGCAGTGTCCATGATTTGGTCTGTCGGTCATGTACTCAGGGCTGGTATATCCTCCTTTTGCATAGTGGGTGGGGCCCTGCTGAAATGTAGGTGCCTCCTATTCCTGCGGTATTTGGTTCCGTCTGTTGACTGAACAACATATACCTTGGTGATTTATGTTTGTACAGCACTGTTGCAGCTTTCCACTGTTTTCCATGTTGCATTCTGATAAGATCACCAGTGTTGAGCTGTGGTAGCTCTCTGCCACAATGCATGTCATAATTTTGTTTTTCTTTCTCTTTCCTTTCCCATCAGATGTGCTTTATTTCTGACGAGCCTTGTGGTCTGAGAAGTGCTGTGGTGGTTGGTAGCCTTGTCTTTAGTCTGCACCCCATCAGAAGTTGTGCTGGAGATGAACTGCTACCTTCTAAAGGTGTGTTTCGGTAGCTGAAAAGGGCTTGATAAGGATCTGCACCTTTTTTGAGTAGTGCTTTCACGGTCTGCACAGCCCTTTCAACTTCACCATTCGCTTGTGGATAGTGTGGGCTCGTTGTCATATGTACGAACTCGTTGGACTTGACAAATCGACTAAATTCTGAGCTTGCAAACTGTGGTCCATTGTTGCTTATCAGCTCATCCGGAATTCCATGTCGTGAGAACTGACTCTTTAGGTAACTTATAGTGTTCCCGCTGGTGAGATCATCCAGCTTGTTGACTTCGATCCATTTAGAGTGGTAATCTACACAAAGTAAATAGCTATGACCATCATGCTCGAAGAGGTCCGCTCCTATCTTTGCCCATGGCCTGTCTGGCATTACAGCCTGATACTGGCTGCAGTTGAAACACTTTGACACCCGTTATTCTATTTGTGCGGTCATTCCGGGCCAGAAGAGTACATCACGAGCGCGTTGTTTACACTTGACTATTCCTTGGTGTGATTCGTGTATCTTCTCCAGCATGAGGGGTCGGAGTGCATGTGGAACAATGAGCTTTTACAACAATAATACAATACAATACTTTATTTTCACATTTCCATGACATTTTTTTTACAAGAAAATACATATCTAGCTAAACTAAAATTACTAAAACAATAGGACGAATAACTAAATATAAATAACATTTGAGGAAATGCCTAGCGTCTAAGTTAACCATACAGTTTTCTAGTTAGACACTTGTCTTGTATAGTATCAATTCACATGTAGACATCTATTACAAACACATAAACACACACACTGCACACAAATAGCAAAAATAGCAAAAAATAGCGAAAATCAGAAGACGACTAGGGTTGGACAGTATATCTGTTTCGTTTTGTTTTTTTTGCCCTTTGAACAACAGACCATCGATACAGGAAATCTTGTCTCGGAATGTCCAGTACTGTCTGATCTCCACAGGGACTTCGGCCTTCAAGTTTGGCCACCCTTCTAGAACTGCGTCTTGTAAAGGTTGCATTTCTGGATCACTGCCTGTAGCGTTCTGCAATTCAAGGTACCTTTCTGGTGAAATGGGTAAATGTGCTGTCAAATTAACTTCATTGACTTCTAAATCTGGCACAAGGGTTTCCTTAGCCTCCGGCAGGAACGCTCAGCTCAAGGCATCAGCTTAATTCATCTCTGCTCCTGGCTTGTACCCGACTTTCAGATCGTACCGTTGTAACGACAGCAACATTTTTTGTTGTAGGCGGAGTGGTTTGCTTAGAATGTGCTCTAGCGGCTTGTGGTCTGACTGAACTGTTATTGACTTGCCATAGATGTACTGGTGGAAATTTTGTGATCCAAAGACAATTGCCAAGGTCTCTTTTTCAATTTGTGCATACTTTTGCTGTGCAAGCGTTAGTGCTCTGGATGCATATGCTATTGGCTTATCTTCCTGGAGTAGTACGGCACCAAGACCCTTTGAGCTGGCATCTACTGATAGTGTGACCGCTTTGTCCAGATCGTAGTAGCCAAGCCATCAATTTGAGCTTCTGAAAGCTTTCTTCTTGCGGGATTTCCCAGTGCTATTCAACTTCCTTCTCGAGTAGTTGCCTAAGTGGGGCACTCACATCAGCCAGATTATGAGCTATCCTATGAAAACAATTGAAGAAGTTGTAGCTGAAATTCCAGGAGCCAAAGTGTTCTCAACATTGGACGCAAGGTCAGGGTTTTGGCATATCAAATTGAATGAAGCCGGTTCCAAACTCTGCACCTTCAACTCCCCATTCGGGAGATATCGATTCACCAGACTCCCATTTAGTATAAAGTCTGCACCCGAAGTATTTCAGAAGTCCATGTCCACCATATTTGAAGATGTAGAAGGAGCAGAGGCCATAGTTGATGACATACTAGTCTGGGGACGGGATGTCGAAGAACATGATGCAAGGCTTCAACATGTGCTTGACAGAGCCCGGGAAGTAAACCTGAAACTCAACCCGGATAAGTGCCACATTAGAAAGGGGAAGATGTTATGTATTATGCTAAGGATTGTGGGTTGCTCATTAAATATTCATCTTGCAAACATGTCCTTGTATCTATCTGAACCTTGACCACTTTCTGATGGATCTTAATTTCTTCATACCACTCGCTTATGTCCACTGCATTCACAGTCTCAATACATCCTACGAACAAATCGTCCGCACTGCCACTTTCATGAACACAGTATACGTCTTTCGGGAACTTGGTTCTACACACTCTTGCAAAGTGGTTTGGTTTGTTGCACTTTCCACATCTCTGTCCTTGTGCTGGGCATTGACCACTCTTCTCGTGTTCTGATCCACATCTGGTGCATTCTGCTGATCTTGCTTTTGGTTCTCTACCGAAGCGTTTACTGCGATCTCCTCGTTTTGCTTGTTTGGGTTTCACTGCTTGTACTTTGAGATCTTCGCCAGCCATGGTCTGCAGTTGAGCACTCGATATTTCTTGGGTTCTAACGATATCAATGGCTTGATCTAGAGTCAAGTTGGACCCTTCTTGAATCAGCTTTTCTCTTGCTTTATGTGAGAGACATCCAATTACCACTCTGTCCCTGACCATCTCATCTGGGTCCTTGTATCCACAGTCTTTCACGAGCAGTTGCAGGTCCATTAGGAACTGGTTGAACAATTCGTCTTCTTGTTGCATTTTGCTGTGAAATTTGTAGCGTGCAATTCGGCTTTACGTAGGCTTCAAATTTGTTGTAATATGTTTGTAACTTCTTCTTGTCATCGTCGCTGAGTGTCCAGGTAAGTCTCCTGGTAAGTCGCCACTTGACCGATCCATTTTCGGTGTATTCGCGGACAACATGCCTTCCATTTCGATTCTGTATTTCGATGATCTTTTATCTATCTTCCTTTAGAGTTTGTTCTGTTCGATGGCCTTGATTTGAGGCTAAAATTTCGGGATTTTTCCTCACACCATGTTATGTACTTCATGTTCAAGCGGACATGTTTGCAAGATGAATATTTAATTAGCAACCCACAATCCTTAGCGTAATACATAACAGTTGCCATTTTTATTTTGTAATCCCTTGTTTCACGAACGTGATAAATTATTTGCATGATCTTTAATACAATAATTGTTTTTAGTTTTCTTAATTAGTTTTTACGGTGAAATCGATATGTCAGTCTGAAGTTAGATTTTTACTGATAAGATAGTTTTCGTTTGAAGTGTTCATATTTGACGTTCGACATTAGAGTTTTGACATTCCAAGGATCACGACTAGAAAGTTATTCACAACGAGTGAGTACTTCATACGAGGTTTTGCATTGTATTTTTCTTATAGTTTATTACGTCGAGAGTTATATTGGATTGTGATCAAGTAAAGAGTCAGTTTGAATCAAACATTTGTTCTCGCAAATTTACTTTTATGCAACGTGCATAATATACTTTTCCTAGCGGTTCAAATTTGTTAACTTTTGAATGGCAAAATCTATTACATGTAATCAGTATCATTTGTATTACATTCTTTTAAAAACATCCGTTGGGATGAAAGTTCTAGTGTTAATCAATCCATTCATTTTCCATTTTTTTAACGCGAAAATTTCCCGGGTGCTCGCCTCGCCACTACATGGTCACCAAGTTGGCGACTTGTTTGTGAATCTGGTCACCAGTAGTGCCAAACTTTTAGGCTCCATGGCGCCTAAACCGGTCGCAACTTGGAGCAAAAGATCTAAAAAGGTTTTGGTTCAGGCTTTCAATAAATGAAGAAAATATTCTAGCTGCGTTGAATGAAGTTTTGAAGCTACATGTTTACATACCCAATGTCCGATTCACAAGTGAAGGTCACGCACACATTTAACGTTTTCCACCGACTTTGTTACAACTAGGTTACAACTAGATTGTTACAACTGAGTCAATCGTCCCCTTCTTTAAAGTAAGAAGCAATTTCAATTTCCAAAGGGGTGTTTTAAAAATATTGGAAATTCCTGGGGGGAGGGGGGGGGGGGGGGTCCTTGATGACCCCCTGGAACGAAAATTCCTGGAGGGAGGAGGGGTGCAAAAAAAAAAACCCTTCCGTGGGGGGGTATGGATATTTTCTGGAACTACACATTAGCTGATTAGTGTGTTCAGATATGAAGGGCCGAGAGCATAACCAGCCTATGTGACTTTTTATTAATTTTTTCTTTTCTCGCTCAGATTTGCCTATTTTTGGCATGTGAACTACAAATTAGTTGCAAAACATTGTTCAGAAGTTTTTTCTGTTGTTTTTTTCCGTCGTTTTCGAGCAATTCCGGATGCAAAAACAAAATCAAAGGCTCCTATTGTAATGCAATATTGCAGTAAGCTTCTGTTTTCACACTGACATGGTTCAATATTAATTAAACGTAAGGATTTTTGACGAACGCAAAAAAATAAATCACTTTCATAATGTCCAGTTCGAAAAAAAAGGATGCTGAGTATGAATCGAACCCAGAGCCAAACCACTAGACCACTGAGGAACACATGCTCAGCGCACACTAAGTTTTATTATTTAAAGGTACATACGCATCAAAACACGTATCTCGATTTGAAAATCCTTTCAGATCAATTTTAATGTTGCATTAAAGACTCGATCCAAATGCGAAACATCTTTCGGCCGGCCAGCAAGAACTCACTTTGAGCTACCAAAGCTGTATTTCAAGTGCCCGACCATGCACAGCGGACCCATCTGCCACTGTTGCAAAGCATGTCGGGAAATCCTACGACAAAACCAAAATGGAGTTCCCGCCCGAAAATTATTGCAAAATACTACAAGTCTCAAACCACTTCGGATATCGGGCATTTTGACCATTGCACGGAATAGGAAATGGCCCACAATTCTCAATGCTGCCCCTTGTCTGATCCAAAGGCTTTTCCGCCGGCTCGTCTTGCCTAACAAGGTCCGTTTTTCACCTCGAGCGCTGAATGGCACTTCAGACACAAGGAAGACAAGAAACACGACTCGTTTCTTTGAGAGGTGCTAGAGACTTAAGCATTTCCGGACTTAATGATGTCTTTCAATCACCGGATGGGCCTCATACATGTTGACTTACACACAGTCGTATATAAAAATATAGTATTATTCGGGCAAAACTGGTCGACTATTCGGGCACCACAGGCACAGAAAAATGACTGAATTATTTTGTGATTCAATGTCTTAAATTAATTGTTTTTTATTTCGTAACTCACATTACTCGCTTAACTTTCTAATCGAGCTCTATACTACATCGATCATGTCATTGATGTGATAGCTCCATAAGATGCTAACCGCATGAGCAGACATAGGCCCTATTTACATGGAAAGGGGACAATCCTAGTGCTAGGATCATCCAAGCGCAACATGTTTTCAACTTTCAGTTTACATGCAAAGGGTTGCATTTGGCCCTAGCGCTAAGATCATCCTAGCACTAGGTTCATCCTATCTGAGAGGTAGGATGATCCTAGCACTAGGATCATCTGAGCTCCATGTAAACGGCCTCGGGAGCCCCAGAGTTATCTTTGCTTTTGTTATTGTCGCCTGCTGTCTTGCTTTGCAACCGTGCCGAACTCAAAGGTTCTGGGGACATCCTGCTGAATTTTTCACGTAAACGAAATGAAAAGTTGATCCTGGATGCCGCATTTACGCATGTACACCATATGAACCTTCTAGGATCATCCTAGCGCTAGGATCATCCTCTTTCCATGCAAATACGGCCATAGAACAAAAAATTTGCGTATGGTCCGCCAAGGGTGTGTGTGTTATTTTGTGGGATTTTATTAAATATTAAATGGAAATATGTGCAAGGATGTATAGAAAAAATTAGTTGACGTAACTATCTTTTAATTTTTCTCAAAATAATGAGCTTCTTTCCGTTAAAAACTGACCAAAACTCTTTGCGCCTGATCAAAATTATGTTGGCATATGGCACTGACAATTCTGCAGTTCACAGTTTTTAAACACTTAGAACTTTTTTAGTAAACTTTCAAAACGTTTGGTAAATTGACAGTGTATTGGCAATATATTAAACTTTAAACAGTGAAAATGACAACTTACCTTTTAAGTACTTTGCTTAACTTTTGCAAATTACTCTCGTTTGACTGTGGTTAAATGTGTGGTTGGTCGTTCAAAGTATGTTTTTGTTGAAGCCTCGTAAAATATCTTATCGGTACCATGTGAAGTGCGAAGAATGTGAGATGTAGAAGCTCATTCTCACATCGTTCACAGCGGTAGAAAAGTAAAATGTCAGCGAGTACTAGAATCAGCATCATCATGACAAATAAACATGACTTCACGAGTTTCATGTGGGCAAATTAAGTTCAGCCCCCTCGACAAAATTTTTCCTGTACGCCAATACACACACTACAGAGGCGATGTGTTGCCGTAGTGAGCTCACGATAGATAAGCGAGCCAGGTGTGCGTAAATAACGGTATTTTCGTTCAAGTTGTTGGCACTGGTCAGAAGTATTGCAGTCGCGTATTCTCACAGCCAAACTGCTTTGAAATGGCTTCGCAATGTGCTTTGAATGAACAGTCAAAGCACTGGAGGGCCAGAACTCTGCTTTCTTCAGGTGAAATTAGTCAAATTCGTTAGGGTTAGTGCAAATTCGACAAGAGTTTATGATAATTTATTATTCGTTGTACGATAAAATGAGGCAAATCTGAGCAAGAAAAAATAAAAAAATGTCACATAGGCTGGTTATGCTCTCGGCCATTCCATTTGTTTAAGGAGTATTTTCATTTCTGGTGACTCTTTGATAGAAAAATCAGCTGACTCGTGCATCAAGGCATGATGAGTGCACAGCAGCTGAAAACCCTTTCTAGCCTCCTTAAGTGTGGCCTGTACATGACTGTAGACAAATTATGCAACATGTATATGTTACAGGTAAAATCCATTCTCAGGTTAGATCAGTATGCGATATAGGTTAAAACAGTGTTCTCACCAGGATTTTGCCTTGGGGAGTCGCAGGGCCCACTCTGCTGAAAAATAGGGGCCCTATTTTTCCCTTATTAGAGGGACAAAGTCACTTCAAAAGGTCTGTTACATGAAGTACCTACCCGATCCAACATGGCGGACAAGATGTTTCGATTTGATAGCGATGCTTACGCAAACCTTCACCACGTATGTGTGACCAACGAGGGTAAAGGCAATAAAATTAAAGGCTTTAAATTTTTTGATAAATGTTTTTATTCATTTGAACGAGCAAAATGCTGGGGTGTTTGATTGACCATTAAACTACTCATAAACAGTCATTCAAAAGTCCGTTTGACTCGAAGCTTGCTTTTCAGCCCTAACGGGCGCATCTTCTTGGCTTTTGGTGCGACATCTCAATTTCTTTTTGCGGGAATCCCACAAAGCCACAGCCTGGTGAGAACACTGTTAAAATTAATGTGTATCCAATATTCAATCTACAGGTACATGTACAATGTAAGCTAACGCTAACCCTAGCACAAAGGTAGTGTACCATTAGTATGATGGTTTGCTTTGTGAACATGAGGGTTAGCTTTGTGCTGGCGTTAGGTTTAGCTAATACCTACAGATTACTGGATTAACCTGCAATTGTAGATAGAAATCTTTGGGACACTTAGATAAAAGCGAGCTGTTTAACATTATGTTGTTCAAGTATTGTTAAGTAAAACATTTTGGCCACTGCATTAGTAGAAATGTTATCTCCCCCACCCCCTCCCCCCACCCCCCCCAACCCCTTGGGCAATGTTGTTTAGCAGGAAACTACTTTTACGTGGTGAAATGAACCTTGTGATGGGGGGAGGGAGTATTTTCTGAGAATTTCTCTTGACAGTTAAGAAAATTAATGTAAGGACGTCCCAAAAATATTGTTGAGGATTGTAGATTGAATACTGATCTACATGTAACCTGAAACTGCATTTTACCAGAAATATAACTTATTATACACTGTTGTTATTTCTTTAAAAAATCCCAGTGTAATGATCTGGTATGGTGGGATAATTATATATACAGTGGAACCAAAATTTAATGAAGTGCCAAGGGACTGGGGAAATTGGTTGGTTATATCGAAAACCTCGTTATAACAAATTTGCGGAAAAACAACCAAAATGTTCGTTATATCGAGGTATATAATGTAGTTAATAATTGTTTTGTAGCTGTGTTACGTATTTCAGGATCTTAACAAATAACATTTGCACTTTAATGTCTGTATGAAGCTACAGTGCACTGTAAATGTAATTACGGCACTAGAAAACTCTACGTCAGGTTATACCTTTGCCCTATAGCACACACCATTGGTCTGTTCCGCATTTATCTTATGTCACACGTTGACATTTATTTGTTATATCGGGGTAGATTTTACATTTGGGCTGCCAGATTGTGTTCATTATAACAAGGATTTTGTTATTTCAAGGTGTGTTATATCGAGGTTCTGTTCCATACATTTTACTTGTTATTTTGCCGGGCTGAAGAATATTGTTAGTTATATAGAGGTTCGTTAAATCGAGGTTCCACTGTAACATATAACATGGACTCACCACATGGAAGAAAGCAAAGAAACAACACAACAGCCTTAGTCATTCTCCTGAAAACATTAAAAAGACAACTTTTTTAACACTTGGATAGAGTACATGTATACAGGATAAATAATTTTACTTACATGTTGATGATATTGTTTTATGGTTTCCCTTGTAATCAAAATAATATTAACTCTTTTAAGGCCCAATCATACAAATTTGTACGATTTTAAGTGGCGCACAGAAGTTGTCACCAACAGTTTTGTATTTATAGTTCCCAGTCTCCCTCAGTTGTATTTCATGTTGTGATAAATTTGGATTTTGGCTTCTTCTGTTGCAATTTCAACATTTTTTAAATTAAAATATCCAGATGAATGTTTACTTTCACTGCAAGACAAAAAATAAGACTTATTCATGTCTCAGTCTTGGTGAAATTCTGTTTTTTTTTTCCGATGGAAACATAGCACGTATATGGAACAAACATTTCAAGAAGAACACTTGGTGGCTCAGGAAAAGACTTTGAGGTAGACAAGAAGGATAACAATAATTCGTAGCATGGATATCACAGAAGAGAAGGATTCTCAGGGTATTCACTCTCCAATAATTGTTTAATTCTATCTGTTACCATATATCCCCCTTGCCGGGCAACCCCCCCCCCCCCTACCCCGGGGATTTGCCAATTTTTTTTAGCTCATGGACGATGTAGTCATTCCATGGACTTTCAGTCAAATGGCACTCGGAGGAAGTCAAATGGGTTTTTGTTTGAAGGAAAGCTAGCTGCGAAAAATGGACGTTGACAAATATTGATCAACCGTGGTTCGTTATTATTTGGATGAATCGACGATTTATCTTTTAAAATTGCCATTCAGATCATGCTTTTCACCAACGCGTTTCGTAACAAGAACAACGCGAATCCAGCAATAACAATAACTAATTTGTTGTAAACAAATCTAAACAAAAAGCTTAAAGATGTTTTGCATTTGGAGTCTTTAATGCAATTAAAATTGATCCAAACAAATTTTTCAACAGAAACATGCCTTTTGATGCTTATCTACCTTGAAATAATAAAATTTGATGTTACTTAGGTATGTATTCCAGGATGGTCAAGTGGTTTATGATTTCCTTTTACATGCTGACAGACGGCGGGGAACCCAGGGTTTGAATCTTGCCCGAGCCCTTTTTTTTGTTTTTTTGTTTTTTCTTCCAGAACTGGACATTATGAAAGTGATGTACTGATTTTTTTGTGTGTGTGTGTGTGTTCGTCAAAAGTCGTCATTTAAAACAACTATTGAACCGTGTCAGTATAAAAACATAAGCTTACCTTAATATTACATTACACATTAGCATTTCTTATTCATGGGTTGGCTCACAGGAGCCTTTGATTTTTATCATCAACTAACTCTACACTAATCCAATTCATCCACGAGCTGGCTCACAAGAGCCTTTGATTTCACTTCGCATTCTATTCCCCGCCCCGGGCACACAGAAAGAGAGAATTCCCCACCCCTGGGACTCAAACAGTTCACGCTGGATGCAATAATGCCATACATGTAGGTCTAACAACAGAGGTACTGCCTACATGTAGCTCCAAGACACAAAACTTACAAGCAGAATAAACTCTGCTCAAGGAGCCGAAAACAATTGCAAGATGCCATACAAAAAGACTTGGATCTTAGACTCTTTCAGCTGTGATGAAGAAACACTACCTTGCAAGTAATGCAAACTGCAGACTGTGCTCACATCAGAATCATAGACTGAGAAATTAGCGCAATGATCCCAGCATTCAGCGACTACTACTTGTCTTGCAATATTCACTTTTAAAGTAAGCCAAAGAAACTTCACTGTTATGCCAAGAACTACAGTAGCAAACAAACAACAACATAAATAAACATTCTAAATAGCCATGGAAAGCAGAAATTCCTCCTGTCAGCATCACAGCTAGAAACTTTTTCCTAAGATCAAAAAATTGACAACATTAAGAGCAACAGGCCTGTTAAAAAAAATTATGTACATCTTAATTTGGATCTAAAAGGAAAAATCTCTCAGGCATGTACTTGGGCTATTCTAAAGCTAGGCTTAAGTGCTTTTAGCAACAAGCAGGATTTGTGTTAGGCCTGTCACCTTGAAAACAATCCAACTTATCCATGCCATTGTGTTATACATTTAAATAATCCACAAGTACTTGCGCGAGTAGTTATTTCAATTTGCCCCGCCCCCTACCACCGGGACAAGAATGCTTGAAAAACTTCCCCACCCTGGATTTGTCCCAAGGGTTGTCTGCAGGGGGGAGGGGGGGAGGGGGGAGGCGGAGTGATGGTAACAGCTAGAATTGAACCATGCATAGGCATAAGGAGACCTGATAGCAACTCAGTTAAAACCTAACACAGACAACAATAGGTTGTGTGTTAATTCCAAGTTTAAGAATGTGATGCTAGTCACGCAATATTGACGTTTGTAGGTGAATTTGGTGTGAAAATGTTCACTATAAATAAAGCTATTTATTTTCATTTACTTCCTTACTTTACTTGTTAACACAGGTAGTACAGTCAGATTGCTATAAACAGTTTGAAGTTATGGTTTTGTGTGACATCTAGTTTACTTAAGCTTAATAATTAACTAACTTAGTTAATATATCAATAATATGTCAATCTAAAGAGAGGTTGTTGTCTCAACTTCAACTTCTGCAAATTTGATTTATTTTGTCTAAATACTTTACAAGATAGACAGCTTTCAATAAAGCTATTCTGAAATCTCAGAGTAGGTGCAGTAGGTCCATAAATTGTGCTTTATGTAAGCAACAAAGCACATACAAAAGTTTGTACCATATGCATATGGCGTGCATATGGACAGCTGGTTTCGAGTCATTTTTTAGAGAACAGGTTTATATCAAGCAACAACAAAAGATTCAGACATGACATTTTTTATGACTTTTTCATACATGTACATATGCATATAGTTTCAAACGTGAACAAAATAGGTAGATAATGCAAACTTGTAATATTTTTAGATCTTTAAATAATGTATAAAAGCAAATGTAAAAATCGAAGATTTTGTGCTCGAATCAGGAAAGATCGAGAAACGAGGGCGAAATTAAGCTTACATAAGACTAAAATGATTAACTAATATTGTATTATTGTTTTGTTTTTTGGTGACTTTGCACATACCTCACAAGGAATTAACCTGGAGTCTTCTTTCGGGTCTATATATGCGAAACTGAATGTTGTCTACAACTGTCTTACTGTCGCGTCGATGCAAATAAAGCAATAAAGAAAGATTCATCAAAAACGAACACTTTTGCTCGCACTTGTCTTTTGTGCCTGGCGGAGCCTGGCGCAGTCGGCGCCCGGGCAGCCTGGGGGTGACCCAGGTCGACCCTGGGGTTTTTTGGGACCTCTGAACATAATGCTCATTACGGGCCATGTGAGCCCCTGTAACTCCAACCAGTTTAAGAGTGTAAAAAAAGCACTTCCGAGAATGCTCACATGTCTGCCACATAGAAATAAGGAACTGTTCTTAGATATCAACGAGTCTCTTTCGCAGTCCATGTTTTATTTGTGTCATTTGTGCTACGCAAGAGTCACGTCAACCCGTCAACCCCTGCTAAACCTACCCGAACCTACCCGTGTAGGAGCCTATTCCCAGGGTCTCTCAGTCAGTCTGTTTTTATAGATTATGGCTTCTCATAAACGCTCAGCAAGAAACGGTTATGACTATGAGGCTGTTCTTCTGGATATAGAGGGAACAACAACTCCGATATCTTTTGTCAAGGTACCCAATTTATTAACCTTAATTAGAAATGAAACTTTAAATTTATAAGTTTAAGCTTAACAATTTAATGACTTCGATCACTGAAAAGCCAACCGCCCAAAACGTCAACTGACAATCCTCTCATAAGCTGTATTAGATATTATTTAAAACGCAATTCATCAATTAGAGTTAAGAATAACGAAACGTAACTTTCTTAAAAAAAAGGCTTGAAAAAGCTAAGGATTTCAAAAGGCAAACTCAGTGGCCTCGTTTTCATGTTTTTCAAGGAGGACTGCAAGAGTAGTAAGTAAAAAATATCCAACCATTTTTGAACATAAATAAGATTTTTTCTTTTCAAGTTATTTAAAGTAGTTACTTGAATAAATGCTTTCACTCCCCCAACCCCTGCCCTGAGCCCAACATCTTGCTCACAGGCTACTCAGACACCTGTACCTAACATATGCGAATGTCCTCAAATAAGGAAAGCACTTGAAGGGATAGATGAGAGGGCCCAAGACTCCTTATTGAGACTTATATAATGTAATGTCGACACTTAGGATTGAACCTGTGACCTTAGCTAGGCTAAGGCTAACATATCATATCATATCATATCACCACATCGGCCGGTTGTCTCTTCTCGACGCGACCGGAATTTGAGAGACATCCTGGTGCATTCTGATGACCACTGCCCTGCCGAACAGCCTGGTACCTTCGCTTGTCTACGTCCCCGGTGCCGTACCTGTCAATACATCACATCGGACATCCACCTCCGTGGCCCAAATGTTTCAATTACGATCCGTGAACATTTTACATGCCAATCGGAGAACATGGTATATTGTATCTCCTGCCGTCGATGCTCCCGATTATACATCAGAGAAACCAGTCGCAGTCTGCATGAACGCTTTGGCGAACACCTTCGAAGCATTCAAAAAAACACTCCCAGTTTCCCAGTTGCCGAACATTTTAATTCTACTGGCCACTCACAGTCGGACATTGTCGTTAGGGGACTGAGAGGTTATGTACCGGCACCAACCTCAAAAGGAAACAAGTGGAAATGGAAACCATCTTTAAGTTGGGCACCATGCAACAGCATGGGCTCAAGACGGTTTTCCATTTCCTCTGAACTGCGCGCGCTCATACACTATTTGCTTAGCGCGCGCTATCGCAATTTTTCAAATAAAACAAGTCGCGTTCAAAACAACGGTCATCAACCTGATAAAGGGCCAAGCCCGAAACGTCGTTGCTAGAAATTTACTTGACACTTTCTTAAAACATTTTATTTTATTTTTCAAATATATTTATTTCTATTTCAAATTCTTGCTTATAAGTGTCACGCATCCTTGGGAATTCAATTTTTGAATTCATTTGTTTTGTTTAAGGCTAACATAGCCTACCGCACCACTGTACCACCTAGCTTCTCGGGTTGCTTAGTCCTAAATTTAACTACCGTATTTATTCAATTAAATGCCGCCCTTGGTTAAACGTTGCCCTCGAATAAACGCTGCACTTCAGAGCAAAAATAGTAATAAACACTGCCCCCGAATAGACGCCGCATCCATGATGCGGCGTTTATTTGAATAGCATACTCAAAAGCTAGTACAGTAATAATCTAGTTTCAGCAAGCCTAAAAAAAAACTATTTTCCTTGATTATAACAATGTTTATCAGTGCATTCAAAGCTCTGAGGAATATAATTGAGTGAACTTTATTCTATGACATGCATCGCAATCGTATTAAAATGCAAAGTGAGAATGATAAAGTAAATGACATTTCAGACAAACACTGAAACATGTTTCTGTTTTTAAAAATTCAAACGTTCAGTTGCTATTGTTTGTTAGAAATGAATTGGATTTTAAAGAAACGCCGCCCTTGAATAAATGCTGCCCTCCAATAAACGCCGCACCAGAATCACGAAAAATTTAACAAATGCCGTGGCGTTTATTCGAATAAATACGGTATATAAACTGCTACCCCTAACTAACCAGTTACTCCGTTATATAAGTCTCAATAAGGTGTCCCATTTTCCTGTTGGGTCCTCTCATCTACCCCATCAAGTGTCCTTCCTCAAATAGAAATAAATGCCCTAGATCCTTTGATATGAAGGAGGAGTTGAAAGTTTTTAAAGTAATGTTTGGAACAAAACTAGAATTTATTGATCAATGAATTTCCTTTGGTTACAGTATATATATGTAGAGAACTACAAATTGTAAAATTATAAAATTGGTAAATATTTAATAAATTATTCGAAATTCAATTCAAGATACATGTATGTGCCCCTTCAAGTCTTGTTAATAAAACTACAGCAGCTGCTATATTAAATAAATTTCAATTTAGCAACATACTAAACTGAGATATGCAAACTGTATCTCGTAGTATTTTTCTTTTATTTCTTAGTTTTATTCTTAACTACCTTTTCGTATGTAAATTTTTATCATTAGATTTTTAGATTTTTTAATATTTATAGAATATTTTTGAGATTTTTCTTTAGGGAGTTTTTTACATAGGGCCAACCTCTTAAACTCACTTTTCCGAAGCATTTTTTGTATTTATCTTTGTTTAAATGCTTTGAATAAATGTATGTATGTTGAAACAGTTATAATTTATTATTACATGTATTTGAAAATAATATAACATTTATTTCAGGATGTTCTCTTTCCACATGCCAAGGACAATGTGAAAGCATTTCTTGAGAGAAACTGGGAGACGGTTCAATGTAAAGAGGATATAAAAGCTTTAAAAAGTCAGGTAAATACATATAAACCTTCCTTGCAAACTGAAGTTCACTTTCATTGCCATAGCTTATGAAGCTAATTGAGTCAAGATTAATTTGTTAAAATCATATTTATTAACCATTAAAAGGCAGAGAGAGATGAGGACTTGGAAGGAGTTGTGTTAATTCCTGATCTTGATGAGGAATATCAGTCTCAAGATGAGAATGGGGTTCATATCAGGTACATAAAATATATGTGTATATATGGAGTGCTTTATGAGGTTTAAAATCATGAGATGACAATGAGTGATTTTAGAACTGATAAAACGTATGCTAGCTACAAGTTTATTGGATGACTACAAAAGCATTCCACAAAAATCGTGTTGTTTAGTTAGCGGAGAACAAATAACTACAAATAATTATATAATGATAATAATTATTGCCTTATTGTGCAAAAGAAGAAATTATATGAGAAAATACATGTAAGTGGATTTAATTGATAAGTGCACAAATCATGTGCCACATGCCATAATATACATGTGCACTGACTTCAACAAAGCAATGATTTTGAATATTTATAACTTAAGGATGTTTGTGCGAAAATCTTCTAACATTGATTTTTTCCTAATTTTGCTACAGCTAGGCTGATGAGTCACTTGTGTCAGAAATGCACAAAAATTGAGGGGTCACCAAGTTTGTTTCGGAGATAAGATATATGAAAGGCAACCCTAATTTTGAAATTTCAGCTGGTGATAAGTTCTGTTTCAGCTGGTGAAATTAGCTGGTAGCCGGTTCTTAGCTACATCCCTGCACATGTGATGTTTCCCTGGTAACCATGGCATGTTTACCCAAATTTTGAATTTTCCACTTAAATTAATGTTTAAATGGAAAATGTGCAACTCTTATCTAGTAAATTTTACAATTTAAAATCATTTTAATATTTTTCTTTTGATTTTGATTAAGCAAATACAAACTACAAATTTAAAAAAAATCGTGTTGACAAATATTAAATGAGGGGGACATTGGGGATTTGCGGTGTTGCGGTGTTGCTCATTTTTTTATGCGGTGTTGCGGTGAATAAAATCCTAACTTGCGGTGTTGCGGTGATCTCAAACTCTACGGTATGTGATGTTTTGCTTTAAATTCTGCGGTGTTCGGTGGAACGAAATTATCTGCGGTGTTGCCGTTTCCTGTTTGACCCTTTTCAGATCTAAATTTAGCCTCTTTATGTTATTTATTCCGTACTTATTTATGAAAAGCACGTACCATTGTGTTTAATATGTAACAAAATGCAGTCCAATACTGTCTAGTTAATTTTCCATATGCTGCCGGTCGCCAATCCTAAGCCGTTTTCATTTATAAGTAACTTGACAAAAATATATATTGCGGTGACAGTGTTTCATCGACTTTTCTTGCGGTGATGCGGTGTTCGGTAATTTTTTTTTGCGGTGTTGCGGTGTTTAGAGTCTCTCAATGTCCCCCTCTTAAATCTTTCATTGAATGTCTCTTTAAGTCTGTAAGCAATTCCTGATACTGATCAATCATGTAATCATCATCATCATTCAAAGTTAAATGAAATTTAAGGAATGGTTTATTAGTGTCTGTTTGAGTTTATAGATTTACATTGTAACGAGAAAGACTTTTCATGACTCCAGCAGGAAAAATGTGATTGATGCTGTTGTCAAAAATGTCCTTTGGCAAATGAGCTCAGATCAAAAAACTACTGCATTAAAACAACTTCAAGGTCACATCTGGAAAGAAGCATATGAAGATGGAAAGATAAAGGGAGAGTAAGTCATGTCTTCTTGTTCTATTACAGTCAAACCGGATGTTCTTTTGCGGGCAACTTTGCAAACTTCCGCCGCAACATTGGAATTTTGATTGACAGTTTGCCTCGAGCAAGTTGGAGGTTGTGCGAGCAAGTTGCAACTTTCGCAAGCAAGTAAAAGTTCCTATTTCAAACTTGCTGTCAGTTGCCGGATTTCTTAATTGAAAGTACTTGGTTTGGTTACCTTGCAGTATTCCACAAACTCTACGATGTCAGGAGTAGAAACTGTTCGTTCCTTCCAGCCAGGTTTACCGGGAAAATCCTCTCGTGTTGTAAAAATCTGTTTACAATATTGAATACAGTTTGCCTTGATAATCCAACAATGCATGCGATTTGTTCTTGTTTTACACCAAACGACCATTATTCTCTCTTTTCTCAACCGAGGTGGTATTATTGCGATGTACGTGAGCCATAATTGAAGAAGGATGTGTTTTCATAAAATTTGCAATTTGCAACTGACAACAAGTTTGAAATAGGAACTTGCTCGTGAAAGTTGCAACTTGCTCACGTAACTTCCAACTTGCTCGAAGCAAACTGTCAATCAAAATACCAATGTTGCAGCGGAAGTTTGCAAAGTTGCCCGCAAAAGAACATCCGTTTTGACTGTAAATCCCTAAATTATTCCAGGCACTGACAAATTCAGTCAATCAATCAATCAATCAATCAGTCAATCATGAATCATTCATTCAAAGATATTATTTATTCATAACCATTCAGTAATCCAGTCAATAGTTAAATTATTCATTCAATATAAATATATGCCCCCACATGTAGTCAAAGAAGTCATTGACATTATAAAATAATTAGTTTGTGCAATTTTGTATGTGTAACACAATTGAATGCATCCTCTTAATTAAGGGTTATACCTCTTCAATGTTTCATGTGAATGGTAAAAAGCTTTTATTTGCTTATTTTCTTGCCAGTATTTATTAATATTTTTTTGTTTAGCAAACTTAGCATATTTTTATAATTGTAATTTTTTTTTTCAGAGTATTTGATGATGTCGTCCCTGTATTCAAGCAATGGAAATCAAATTACATTAAAATCTATATTTATTCATCTGGAAGTGTAGATGCTCAAAAGCTTCTGTTTGGAAATACAAAGTTTGGAGATTTATTACAGGTAATTGGATCACATCCTTCAATAGTAAGTGCTAACTTATTGGACCATTGATATGTAGGCAAAATAGATAACACCCACCGGAAGTAGTTCCTAACTTATAACACCTTCAGAATTACACAGTAGGTGGTAACTGCCATGATCACAGCCTTAATAGAAGTAGGTAATAGGGAGCACGCAACGTAACGGAGCACGCAACGGTGACGGCAGAGAGAACGGCACAAAACAATAGGTTTAATAAAATTTAATGAAAACAATGCGTATGCACATGTTTTACATTTTGGTACATTTCTTTGCCTTCCCTGCAAAACGATAACATCAAATGATCAAATAATAGGTTTTGTGGAGAACGTGAACACACGAGGGTTAATTTTCCTTTCTTTATTTGAACTTAAAGGCCGAACCTACAAATTTAGCTCCTGGGCAATCCAGTCGTGTTAGAACAATTGCAAAGTAGTTTAAAATAGCACAAATCCTTTTATCCAGTGATGTTTTCCTTGGCATTGCCATCCTCATTGGGTAAGCTCCCTATTAACTGATAGATCACACCTTCACAAAGTACAGTAGGCTGTAACTGATCAATGCAAACTCCTCCAAAGGTAGGTAGTAACTTATTTTACCCTTCAAAAGTAGGACTCTCACTGATGATTCTAACCAGAAGTATAAACCCACCGTTCATACCCTCATGGAGTAGGCTCTTAACTTATAGCACTCTCCAGAAGTAGGGACTAATGGAGAGGTGTTGCCTTCTTGGTAGCACCATCCACTAGAAAATCACTATCCAGTGGTTAAGTATTAACAACAGGGTGTTCATTAGGCATCAGAGATTGGAGAATTCTCCGCCTACTACACAGAATTCTCTGGCTAAATTTTGATGGCAATATGTAGCTATCTTCGCTCTTTCATAATGTTCTCCTGCTACTACAATTCTTAATGAAAACCCTGAACAAAATCCATTGTGTATCCGATGGATAGTGATTTATCTGGTCGATAGCGCTATCCACCTGTAACTTCAAAGGGTGATCTGTAGTATGCGTAGCCGATCTTTCCAACACTACTGATTTAATCGATTGATGTTGATTGATATGTACAAACAGAAATAGGTTGAAACTGTAACAATACAAAGAATAAAGTTACAAATAGAATGAGAAATAAACCTAACGGAAAGGAAACACGAATGACTAAAAATGACAATGGACAAATACTTACATTGTTATGGCTACAAAATAACTAATGGGTAATATATATAGATAGGCTGAGCCTAACAGCGTAGCTCTCTGAACAGAAAGCCGATGATAAACTTAACTGAGGTGAAAGGTTGGAAGCACAAGAATTAAGGTTGACGACCGGGCTATTTTTCAATTTTAGCAATTCTCAAAAACAGAATTACGTGACCGTCTGCATAATTAATGAATGAGGTTATAAGGAAATCTTGCCACAACTTTTTCTCCGTCTTGAATAACTAGCAGGACCACTTTCTGGATAAAATACACCTGTTGCATATCAAAAATTGCCCGAGAAACAGATTTGGAAATCAAAATTGCAAAAAAACACACAAACATATTTGCATAAGGCGACGCGAGTGAAGATAAAACTATAAAATCCAAGTCTTGTTTTGTTTACACAAAATCGCTTCTCAATCTATGTAATGAATGAACAAACACAAAAAAATGAACAACACAATCTTTCGAAAAATTTTATTAAAATCTCCATACGTTTATGTTTAAAAGCAAGACCGTGTGCCATTTATAGCGCATCGAGGCCGAGCTGTCTTCGATGAAATTCAAGAAATCAATACAACTGAATTTAAGCACGTTCTATAAACAATTCTCCAAAACTAACAAGAACACAAAGAAAAAGTCAATTACAGATTGATAACAACATAAATTACCATCGAAAAATGTAATCTGAAATCCGTAATAACAACAAACATCTCCCCGCATTGATAAAAACATATGAAGTTCCTCGAAGAAGTAGTAGATTTTAAGGTGGCTCTGAACCCCACCTACAGAATATTTTTAAACTTTGCCAAAAGTTGCATCTTATCCTACTGATCAAAATTCGACAATAAAAAATGGGGTTCACCGACTCATTTTGAGTTATTAACACTTAAAGCTAAAATTAACGGTGTTTTCAGCACGTTATACTGTTGTTATAGTAACATATTGTGTCACAAAAATGATAATAACGTGTTTACCAATCACTGGGCGTTTGTTTGACATCATTCCGAAGTTCATTCCCTCGAAATCGCTTCATTTTATCGGCAATAGTCAGCCACTTAGTTTCGTGTTAATTCCCTTATGGATTCCTCCAAGGAAGCACTCCCAGTCCTCCGCTGGCGGCTCATAGCCTTTGCCTGCCTTACCCAATTTTGGCCGGCCAGCAAGTATTCACTTCAAGCTGCCCAATGCTGTATTTCAAGTGCCTGACCACGCATAGTGGACCAATCTACCACTATCACAAAGCATGCTGGGAAATTCAAAGTAAAAACGAAACGGACCTTCCTGCCCAGAATTTATAGAAAAATACTAGAAGCACATCTGAGAGCACTTCGGATATCGGGCATTTTGACCACGCCACAGGATGGCAAATGGCCTACAACTCACAACGCTGCTCATTTTCCGATCCCAAGTGATTCCAGACTTTCCTGCCGGCTCGTCTTGTCCATCACGGTCCATTTTCACCTCGGGCGCTGAGTAGCACTTTGGACTGAGGTGTGGCAAGGACATGTCTCAGTTCTTCGAGAGGTGCCAGAGACTTAAGGATTTCGGGACTTCATGATGTCCTTCCATCACCGGGCGGGCCTTAAACATGGCTTAGACTAACCGCTATGGTTAGTTGTTGTCTCGACTTAGAAACTCGACAGATATGAACTGCCTATATGATGGAATGTTCCTTCAGGTCGTTGGCGCGGGTCAGGAGTATTGCTGTCATATATTCTTTGTACCTTGTATCATGTAATTCAGTCACTTAGACTGCAAAGTGTTTATTTCTTAAATGATTTACTACTTTTACTAGTTTCACAGCCAATCTGCTTTGTAATGGTGTTGTTTTGCGTACTTCTTGCTGCAGTTTTGAAAGGAACTACAGTCTGAATGTACAGTCAAATTAGCACTAGAGGGCTAGAACTCTGCTTTTTTAAAGTTGAAATTCGTCAACTTTCTCAGGGTTAGTGCAAATTCGACAAGGGTTTGTGATATTATTCGTTGTATGATAAAATGAAACAAATCTGAGCAAAAAAATATTGGGCTCAAAGTTAACGACCAGCTGGTCGCACATGTGACCAGATTTTTGATTGTGCACCTAAAAAATCATAATTATGTGAGCGCAATCGCGCTCCTAAAAAGTCCAAGGTGATGCAGTGCGCCTGAATCGGGGCTACTTTGCTTACTCACCTGACCATCCTTATGTACTCTGACTGGTTAGACATGAAACAGAATCTTGAAATAAATTCAAATGCGGATATAACACATTCAGGTACCAAATAATAAAATTATATTGTTTTCCTTGCATCAGTGTGTGTTTTATTTGTTGTTTCCCCCTGTGGTTTCTACGAACTTGGGGTTCCATTTCTTCTTGGTGTTTCATCCCACCCCAGACTCTTCTCTGTTTTGTAACGACTCTGCTGACATGTGCGATTGAAGGCTACCATCTGAAACACGTGTTTCTTGTGCAATCAGGTTCAAGTTGCCAATGTCAAAGGTCAAGCCAAAGAGTCAAATAAACGACATCGAATA
The DNA here is from genome assembly GCA_022457155.1 of Cladopsammia gracilis. Taxonomy (NCBI): domain Eukaryota; kingdom Metazoa; phylum Cnidaria; class Anthozoa; order Scleractinia; family Dendrophylliidae; genus Cladopsammia; species Cladopsammia gracilis. The sequence goes on along the minus strand of JAJGOT010000248.1, from coordinate 785,683 downwards.
ATGTTTTCTTTTCTTTTATTTTTAAACGGAAATTTGATGAAATTCATGACAATTTTAGTAAGTGTAGGGTCAATTTTTGATATAAAAGCAAAATAACACTCCACGCCAGTTCATATTCAAGCATATATTTCTGAAATTCAAACGGAGCGATTTCCTTGAGATTTTCACCTAAGGTATTTGGATGGTATAAAATTCATTTAAGAACAAAATATTATTTCAACAAGCCTTGTAGACATACGTTTTAATAACATTTCAAAATTGTTTTTTTTTTTAATGTATTTTAACACCTTAAAACTTCACTCGAATTTTTCTCGAAAACGCTTCCATAGAAATTTGTAAAATTTTGTAGACCTTAGGACAAGTTAGTCAGGTCGAAGATCCAGAGAGCAGTTTCCAAAATTATCTCTTGGTGACAAGTAATTCGGTATTATGTAAAACAGGGAATGACGTCATAACGTTCAATAAAACGTACCTCATCTGAAACTTTAATCTTTCTCTGGTACAGCTGTGGCAATCGATTTTCCGTTGGATCGTTTGTGGTGGTACACAAGTTTCTCAAAGTTGAAAGGTATCGTCACTCAAAAACCCAGTCGAGCCACCTTAATTAACTAAAGGCCAAATAATATTGTTATTGTAGGGACGGACCATTATTTTTTGACGGGGGGGGGGGGGGGGGGGTGTTTGGAAAATTTTGAAATAAAAAAAATAATGGTCCGTCCCTTATTGTTATAATTTTATTATTTAACACTATTTTCATTTCAACAGTTATACTGACTGTTTATTTATTTATAATCTTCTAGTCATAAGTTATACTACATGTAGAGCTTAGTATATCTTATAGTTTGTATCAGGAGGGGTTCGGTTGCAATTGGAACGAAAGCTCTGTTCCTAACTCCCTCCCACTTTAATTTATTTTCCATTTGTTATAAAATTTGTATATATTATGTTAGTTGCTTGTAAATGTTTTAATGTGGCAAATTAATTAAACTAAATTAAACCATTATAATCATCGTCATCATCATCATCATCATCACGTCATTAGTTGCTTTGTTGTTGTTTTGTTTTTAACGAGTTTACCATCCCCACTTCTTCAACTCTCTTTTCTCTCCTTTAGTATATAAATGGACATTTTGACACTACTGTTGGAGCTAAAAGCGAGTCAAAAAGTTACGAGAAGATTGCAGAAGCTGTGTCCCTAAAGCCGTCAAGAATTCTTTTTGTTACTGACGTTATCAGTGGTAAGCTGTTTGGTTTTTATTGTATCTTTTCCACTCTGTTGCATAGTAGTGCAGTTTCTGTTCCCAAGGTCAGAAAAGACTTGATTAGTATAAAACGTATTGTAATAGCAGGTATTAATTCTAAGGAAAGAATTTTTTAAGAATTTGGCAGTTTCTTAGTGTAGTGGATGTTGTGAGCACAAAATGCCATCATACAAAAGATTCAAAAGACAATACATAATACAATTATTACAGTAAATGATGCTGAATAGCCCAACTAGGTATCATCAATAATACAATACAGTAAATGATGCTGAAAAGCCCAACTAGGGATCATCAATAATACAATACAGTAAATGATGCTGAAAAACCCAACTAGGTATCATCAATAATACAATACAGTAAATGATGCTGAAAAGCCCAACTAGGGATCATCAATAATACAATACAGTAAATGATGCTGAACAGCCCAACTAGGGATCATCAATAATGATTGTGTGTATATACAACACTGATATAATAACATTATTCTCGCATTATACACACCACAACACGGTAGCTAACCAAATAGTAATGTCAAACAATTTCAGGAACCAAATTAAAACCAACAGCAGACGTAATAAATATCACAGTTGATCACCCTTTACTGTGAGCACCTAACAAACTTTTTATAATTTAGCCAATCAGAGAGCGTGAATTCAGTTGACGAACGGCCCTCCTCGCAAAGTTATTAGGCATGTGAATGTAATATTGTCGCTAACTGTTTATCACAGGAATGTAAAGCCGTATCCGCAGTTCTTTAGCAATAGCCGAATTGGCTAACTTGTAAAAAATAGTTTGTTGGGTGCTCACGGTAAAGCGCGTCGCACTGTAAGACAAATCAAAGGGCTCTTAAAGCCATCTCGTTAATGCGTTGAAACATGAGGTTAAAAAAAGAAGAATATAAAATAAATATAAAATAAATATGGTAAAGATGGCGTTGTAGAATCAGACATTATGTAGAAAATGCGAGGCGCAGTAGTCAACTGGATATGGTTCTTGGCAGGATAGAGAAGATTGAGAGAACTTGGTTTGAAAATTCGTGTTGGTGCAAGTCAAAAAAAGTTATGAGTAACAAAGAATCACGAGTGTGAATGTAAATAATTTTGATGTTAGTGAAGTGAAAGTGAAAGACTTTTCCCGCCTTGCTAGCTAATTGACGATGAAAATGTGTTGTTGGTTCAATTTACACAGTGCATTTTCAGTTATTCATTGTCAATTTTCTGTTGGGATATTTGACAATGGAAAAGACTTTCTAAATCAAATACAATAGATTGCCGCAATTTCAAAACAATTAAAAGCCCACATCGATAATACGTCACGTGCAATGACTTTATATCTGATCAGATGAGACATTAATATTAATTATCAAAATATCAATTGACACAACAAATGGTGACTGAATCTTTAATATTCTTTAAAGTAAGGCCCGATTCAAACATTGAACTTCACATTTGCCGAATCTAATGGAAGGAGGCCGTAACAACATGTCATTTCTCTAGAGCTGCCTTCCCCCATGCCAGGACAATTTGAGCAGACATCGCGCCATCAGCCATTTCTTTTTCAACTCTCCAGCAGTATTCGAAAATAGAACGAAAGTCAAAATTTATGGTATTTTGCTGTTCCTACTCTTGCATAATGAAACGGAAAGTTTTGTAGTTAGCTAAAGTATCAAGTCTGCTGTTTTATATATTTTGACGTGAAAAATGGCGGGAAAATGGTGATCACGTGGTCATTTTTCGGTCACGTCTGCTATGGACGCACCTATATAGAAAATATTGGGTCTGGAGCGGATAAACAGGGCACCACTCCTGGCGGTCACTTTTTTAGTTTCCCTTAGATCGAAATGAGGTTCATGACAGGCCTGCACTGACTCCGCTATGTGGTTTTGCGGTTGCGATGCATTTATATTAGCTTTCAAAGTTTGGCTGTTATGAGTCGTGTCGTTAAGTGATTTACGTCTTGTATGATGTGTTAGGCGGCGTTTTGTAAATAGTTTTCAGGAATGGTTGGTTTTGAACGAAACTCCATTTTTCATCAGTATTTGTTTAAGGTTTTTCAGTCGTGGGTGAAATGTTGTGACAAAAGGCGTTATTATCTCGCGAGTTTTTTTCGTTTTGTTTTCATGCCAATTGCGTTCCGGCAAAAGTGAAATTCAGAATACCAGTGCATTTAGGAGGGTGCTGATGGGGTTAACAGTTAACTGACAATTGCCCAAAAATATAGTAGTTAACTGATAAATGAAAAGTTACCGTATTTTCTCTATTAAATGCCCCTGGCGTTTATTTCAAACTTGGCCTTGTGGACCCGGCGTTTCTTTGTATCAGCAGTTTTTTCTCGCCCGCCATTTTTTAAGAAAGGGTTATTATTTGTTTTTCTTGGCAGCCTTGTACCTTGCCCTTAAATCTTAAGTTTATTATACCACAAACAAACGTTTGAGGAGCTTACTTACAATTTCCTCAATTATACCCGGCGTTTATTCGGGGCCCGGCGTTTAATCGAGAAAATACGGTAACAGTTAAGTGACATTCTATTAATTATACTAAATTAACGATTGTTGTTGTTAATAAAAGCAACATAGTTTTTTCCTAACAGCAAAGCTATTTTGTGACTTTTACCTGCCTCGCTGCGTGACCAGGTGACATATTAACCGATATTATATGCGAAAGGTACCAGGGTCGTAGAGCGTTGACCTTGATCTCCGTGATGGCGTCGAGTGGCGTGGTCAAAGTTATTCTGAGTTTTTATCGAGATGATGACAAAGGATCGGCATTCGAATGACACATAAGTCGCATACCGTTTGACATGACAAAGCACAATTCAATGGACATATAATCAAACAATAAGCGGAAAGTTTGGACTCGGTGAGTTTGATTTAAAGTTGTTCCGATTAGAGAAGATCGACGGGAAAGCTGTTACAAAGGCTCAGTTGGAAATGGAGCTACCTTTTCTAATGGGAAGTGCGACAAGTGAGATACATGGTGTGTATTTTGTTTCGTCATTTTGTCCTAGCACGCGAACGCGGGTTGACCCAGGGGTTGACCACACGAGCCCTTTTCAGTGTTAGATTAAATGAGTAAGATTTCTGATTACACTAAAACCTGTATTAAGCAGACTCCAAAGTAAGTGGACACACCGTATTTTATTGGACACAAGCATCAGTGAGTTTCGATTTTTTTCCTTCCCATACTCTCTGTGTACGATCCTGTATCAAACAGACATCTTTAATACTGACGATCCTTATTACGGTTTTGACAGGTGAGAAATTATGGTTTTTGTATGAGAATCTAATGTCGAATAATTTTCGTAAAGCGGCTGTTCTAAGTCCAATCCCGAAAACGCATCCACTCTGGTCATTCTCATGGCCTTTAAAGTAACCTTATCTTAACTTTGCAAATTTAAAAGCCTTACTGATATACGTAATTTCCTACTTGTAAAGCTAAATCACTTGATAAGATCAATGAATGAAAATATTGAAATGAACCGATTTCCGACAGCGTGACCCAGTTAAAAAAGAAAAACATAAAACTTTCTTATACAAGCGCATGAGTATAGGCTACCAGTGTAGCCTCTTGTTAACTGACAATTGGCCGAAAAAATAGTAGTTAACTGACAATTGGGTACCCCCATTAGCACCCTCATTTAGCATTGCTAGATTAATTTGTCGTGTGTTTGGCCTTGTTTACAAAATGGTAAAGTAAGCTCACTGTAGCTGTCGAGAAAAAGCTGCGCCGGGTTTACAGCTCTTTACAGGCAAATTCACCGCGAGAAACAACTTCAAGCATCACGCTTCAGTGAATGTTCTGACACCTATAGAATGAATTGAGTTCCATTGTAATAATCTAATGGATAGTATCAATTATATATCCGGAAAAAATCTGGTCATTTCACGAACAGAAATCTAGAACCGGAAAGGAGGAAAGAGTTACGCGATTAACATCGGAACGGATAGATTGCCATCCAAAATGGTGGCGCTGTTCAGATGTGTGTTACTTTTCCTTTATACCCTCTTAAAGTTTGATGTTCCCAATGTTTACGTATTTTCTACGAAAGAGACGATAACTTAATTTGTAATAGGAACGAAATTAAAAAAGCCCGTCAAGGTTGTTGAAAGGAGGTGTCGCAGAAGATTCCTGTCAGTTTTTAGAATTTTCAGTCAGTTCAGTTGCAACCTGTTGGTAAACGAACTTGAAATGTTCACCTGTATACAGACTTCTATTTTATGAGAGGGGTGAATGCAGCGATCTGTTTTTGGTCGTATCGTAAGTGTCTCAGTAAAGGCTGTAATTTTAGCTTGTATTCGCTACGCTTTATAGCTGCGTGGAGCTCGCTAAAACCTTCGTTGGCATTTTTGACAGTCTAGCGACTGTTACGTTTAAGCCTAGCTTTTTCAGCTGCAAGTAGAAGGTAAGTCTTCTAAAAACCTATTAAGAAAAATTTAATACAGTGCACCAAGGATATAGATAAGTACAGTTTTAAGGGGTTGCAACAGTTAAATTCCTCTTCATAAATATTTCAATACTATTTATCTTTTGAATTAAGAGTAAACTAAATAGGTATTGAGTCCATCCATTTGAATTAATGATTTCAACTGATTTTTAAAGGCCTTAATTATTATATTGTCTACGAACTTCTCATTGCGTTAAAACCACACGGCTAGGCCTTGCACGCTCAGCTTATTACAAGTGCACGACTCATCGTCGTACATTTTTATCCAGTTGAATTCCGGTTATGCAAAAATTGATTAAACTCGAACCCTTCGTAGAACTCGAAGTTTACTCTAACTGTAACAAAAATCGATTACATTGAAATGGCATTATTTCGCAAGAGAATAGACCAAAATCTTGTAAAATTTTAAACTTTCCCGGAAATTTCTTTCACAGTGTGGCGCGTATAAGCAACTGATCTTGAAAATCCACCGGCATAAAACCATCCGAGCCAAATGAACAAGCATTTGAGAATTCAATGAAATTCATCGGAACTTGAATATAAAATTTGAACTCATTTGAGTCAGAACAGCGAATTGATAATAATTATGTTTCGTTTCTTGATAGATCATGGCAGGTAGGTTCATACTTGCGTGAGAGCTCTAGAATAATTCAGGAAATAACGCTTTTCCACTTATGCTGATGAGCGTTCATGTTTAAAATTCTAAGCCGCCACCCGCGTACTAGAACAAACGCAAATTTTGCTCTGCCATATCGCTCATATTAAAACACAAACTATCCTGTCCCATTTAACTTTCTTAAAACGTCGCCATTCGTAAAAATACACCGTGAAATTCTCAAACTGCGTTTGCCAAAAAACGCATTTGACCTATTTTTGGCTTTACGACAAATGATTGAAGCTGATAGGTAACGTGAGATATCGAAACTTAAGAAGAACTTAATGCCTTTGCGGTAACGTAATGTGAGATATGACAAGTTCATGACAAGTTCTGACATCCCAATACCCTAGGGAAATTAACAATAGGTCCGGGGGTGCTCCCCAAAAATTTTAGGTGCAGTATGTGACGCCCTTCTTGAAATCCTAACCGGTTTAACCAACCATATCTTCAATGCCCTAATATAGCTTCTATAAAGAAGAAGGAAGAAACCCCCCCGGACGAAAGTCCACAAAATTTTGTTAACAACTTTTGTCCCTTTTTTCGTGACTGACTCCGAAATCTCGCTTAATGCGCATGCGCATTAACGAGATAAAAACCATGGTTCCTGTAATGATTCTATGGATGGAATCTGATAGCGTGGTCAATTGCAAATATAAACCATTGACCTATTTAGCAGTGTTTTAACTCGTAAATACGCGAAGCGTAATGAACGAGTTATAGCAGACGGAGACAAATATGCCAATTTTTACTCCTTCCTTCCTTCCTTCCTTCCTTGCTCAACCAACACTACCGGGAATCGTTTCGGGCAAAGACATCGAATAGTGTTTTTTTTTTCCTTTCTTTTATTTTTAAACCGAAATTTGATGAAATTGGCCACCTTTATCAAGTCTTAATTTAAGTTCTTTATTTCTACAATTTCAACCCAAAACATTTGGCTCTGAAAATTACCGTGGTGATGCGCTTAATGTCAACTTTTTTTCAATATGGATATATTCCTCAAGTGTATACCTCTATTTACCATGAATTTTTGGGTAAAGAATATTTAATTTAGAGCGTTTCGTTAGTTCTGCAATATTTGTGGAAATTGAATTCGAGTTTTGTCTCTTTAGTTTTGGCTTTTTTGGGAGTGAAAGCTAACTTTCCATATCTCTTTTTTCACACAGAAGCAAGAGCTGCCTGTGAGGCAGGATTTACAACTGCTGTTAGCTTGCGACCAGGAAATGCAGAGCTCGCGGAAACAGATAAAAACAGTTTTACAACAATATCCACATTTGACGAGTTGCTATCCGATGCTGTCACTAAGGAGTCACCCAGGACAAAGAGAGCAAAAGCGGCCAATGATTGTTAGAAATTATGAAATTTATGAAGACGAGATAGAGGGTGACAAAGGACAATAGGAAATGATTGTTTGAAATTATGGTTTAAGTTATGCAATGGTTCGGGCTGTTTAAGTTTGGATTATATACACTTTCGTTCACCACTACATGTATTTAAGTATTTAGTAGATGCGGGCACAGACGTCAATGAGGAATCAAAAGTTTCCTGCGATGACGTGTTGTGGTTTCTTCAAATGCGGGAAATTAAAGCTCTTTTTTAGCCTCTGTCTTGGCGTTGTGAACTGATGATCCATAAGGCCATCCTTGTTACGCCGCAAAAGTTGTAACTGACGCAAAATGTAACACGAACGCGAGATGCAACAACTTTTGATGCAAAACGTAACAACGTTTCACCGCAAGAAAAAAAACACCAACAACGTTTCACCGCAAAATGTAACAATGCCCTTAACGCGAAGTGTAACAACGCAAAATTTAAAAACTTTTTCTATAGATATTGACTACATTACTATGCTTTTTCACAGTGTGAAAACAGGTGTTTTTGCAATATGGACAATTCTCTTTTGACTCGGGGACGGCTTCTCAAACTGTGGGACACTTGCTTGGCTTACAGCAGATAATATCTCGAGATGAAATTCAGCGTGAGATTTTTTTGGGGTTTAATTTTGGTTCGGGGGATTTTATTGAGTTTTGCCGGAAGCCCTAGGCATTTTTTTGGTAGTTTCTTGGTTTTGCGGATGGTGTGATCACCAAATGACGTAAAACAAAAGATACAAAAGACAATGAACAATACCCACACCACAACACAAAAGCTAACCAACAATGGCTTCCTCAACTCCAAGAAACACCCATTTTTTGGGGGGTATTGATTTTTGTCCTCATTTGCACAACCCCGTCACGGCTTTAAATCCAAAGTACCCCCCCCCCCCCCCAAGTGAAAAATCTTACACTTGGATCTTCGCTACAACCTCTCAACTTAGTTGTTACATTTTGCGGCGTAACAATCCTTGTCCATCGTCCAAACCGACCAAAATTAAAAAGTGAAAGCTAAACAATTCCGACACTTTGCACGCTCCCCTTCCGAGCTTTTCAGGGTATGGCTAACTTATAATTCCAAATCACCCTCGTAAACTACTGCAAACGGAAAGTGATCACATCTTGTTGCAAACTTTTATTCCAGGAGAAGCTATGTACCAAACCCCGACACGTTTATTTATTACTCGTGGCGAAGCCGACGAGTTATAAATTGGGCTGTGACTTTTCTTTTCTGTGTGTGTGTCTTTTCTGGGAAAAAGTTAACGCCCGGGCGTAGATTGGGGGTGGACACCTTATTGAGACTTATATAACGGAGTAACTGGTTAGCTTTCAGTTGAGGTTAGGGTCAGCAGTTTATATAGTTAAATTTAGGGCTAAGCAACCCGAGAAGCTAGGTGGTACAGTGAACGGTAGGCTATGTAAGCTTAAGCCTAGCTGAGATCACAGGTTCAGTGTGTGTCTGTGTGTGTCACATTAGTACATGCAAATTTATGCACGCATATTTTAGTTTCACTGGCCTGATTGGTTGACACGCGACCTCGTGATCTCGCTCGTGATTTCAAGATGGCGGAAACATCTCTCTCTCTTTTCTCGCTCTATGTTTGCAATACAATCCTGTAAAAGAAGAAAAAAATAAACACATAAGCGTGTACCGTATAAAGGCCATTGCGTGACACTTGTTGGTTAAAGCGGCTATGTCGCGAAGGTTCTTCTTCTGACCAAGATGTTGGGTCTCTTTGGAATCAAGCAAGAAGTTATCGTATTCTCCTCGGTTCTAGCACCATTCTGATATGTTTTGAATGCTCTATCTTGATTTTACTGTGGTAATCTGCCTGATTTGGGAAGCTTTCACCTAAATACCGACGTCGTTTCTTCGCGATGTTCTACCGCGAAGCGATTCGCTGTAGGTCCTGTAGCAATTATAATTCACTGACCGGCCGCGCCAGGCGAACGCAGATTTTAGTTTAACTTGCCCATCTAAGAATTCAACTGAATCGTCATATTGATGTCTCATTGCAAGGATGAAAATTGGATTTTTGCGACAATTGTGACCTTTGTATCTTTTACAGTGCGGCTACTGTTACCGGGGTCACCCAGACAAAGTTAACCAATCACAAAACAGAATGAGAACAGTAGATTCCAACATTTTTTACTAATTATCCAATGAGATGTCGAGTACAGAACAATGAAATTTGAACTTGTTCGTTCGCCATGAAAACAGATCAATGCAAGCGTTGGATTTTCAATTAACTTCGATTCCATCCCTTTTGAACTTGACTTGTTTTAACAGTGCGATTTGGAAGGTAAATGTCGGCGATTCAAATGAAAGAGAAACTTCAAACTGTGTGAAAATATGGAATGCGACGGCTGTACCGCATGTCTACACAAATAAATGTGCTGGTGGTGGATTTAAAATATATTTTTTCGCTCGTAACAGGTTCAAGTTTTCTCTACGGTATGACGGGGTTGGAAAATAAATACACTTGACGCCAGCGAGGGACGACATTCTTAACTGCATAAGTACCAGTGAAAGTGACGCTCATAGCTTAGGCAAGTTAAAAAGTGCCCTACGGATTTGAAAAGAACAAAAACACGGCTTGTTCGCCGCCGTGGTTAATTATGTTTTATGCGCTGTCGGATCTTTGATTTCCACCGTCGGATTAAGCTGAAATAAAATTAAGTGAAAGAGAAATTCAAAACTGCATAAAAAGAGTATCGGTCGTATAGTAACGGCGTATGCTTTACCATATATTTCACTGCAAGTCCATCGATATTCCAGCGGTTCGGCAGTTGAGTTATTAATATATATTGATAGGCTGAGCCAAACAGCGTCGCTCTTAACTGAGGTGAAAGGTCGTAAGCAAAAGAATAAGATTGACGACCGGGCTATTTTTTAATTTTAGCAATTCTCAAAAAAAGACTTACGCGACTGTTTGCACAGTACATTTAGACCGTACAAAAGTTAAAGAAAAAAAACAATAAACTTTTCCTCCGTCTAGAATAACTTGTACGACTAATTTCCAAATAAAATACACCTGCTGCGTATAAAAAAATTGTCCGAGAAACTGATTTGGAATTCAAAATTGCAAAAAATACACAAACATATTTGCATAAGACCGTGAGTGAAGTTTAGAACTATAAAATCCAAAAATACGAAAAGGCTATGCCAAAGGCTATGCCATGCTGATGAGTCCTAACTAGGACGGACAGCTGTCCATGGCAGCCACTGCCCGGGTGATATGGCTGTGCGCATGCGTAAGGTACTGGCCAGGCCGCGGTGTAGGTGTTCGAGTGTGTTACTTGCTTTTTTCGTATTTTCATAAAATCCAAGTCTTGTTTTCTTTACATAAAATCGCTTTTCAACCTATATAGTGAATGAACAAACACATAAAAATGGACAACACAATCTTCTTTCGAAATTTTTTTATTCAAATCTCCATAAGTTTATGTTTAAACGCAAAACGCGAACCATTTATGGCTGTTTTTCACTCACGTGACCTTCAGTCCTTTATGACTCAAACGACAAAGGCCATGGCGGTCATGTTGGTGCACATAACAAATGAAGTTCATTAAAATTCTTTTGCTGGTGTGCACCAACATGGCCGCCGTGACGTAACGTGAAAACCACCTATAGCTCATCGAGACGAAAGATGAAAGAAATCAAAACAACTGAATTTAATTGAGCGCGTTTTATAAACAATTCTCCAAACCTAGCGAGAACACAAAGATAAAGTCAATCACAGATTGATATCAACATAAATTCCCATCGAAAAATGTATTTTGTTTTACCTTTAAGTCCCTCCACTGCTTGGAAATTCTTTAAATCTCCGCTTCTTCAGTTCTGAAACCCGACGTGACATACATCTCCCCGCATTGCTCCCATCCTCGAAGCAAGATTTTATCCCTGAAAGCTCTTCTTTTTCCACTATAGCGGCTTCTAAGTATCCCTTAATTAGTATCCCTGTCTTGAGTAGCAAACCGCGAAAAAATGCAGGAGAATAACGACTTTAATTTAAACGGTTTTCTCCGCTTAACTCAGCAAACACAGCGGTGTTTTCCCAGCTGACGTCCTAGGTACTTGGTGTATCCCTGATCATAATGTATGGTACTTCATGTATCCCTTATTGTAATGTATTTACATATATTGCAGTGTAATTTAGGGTCGGATTACAGTATCTAGGATTGAAGCACTGATTTTAGTATTTAGGGTTAAGCACTGATTCCAGTATTTCCAGTGTATCGAAAGGGTTAGTTCTTATATATGGTCTGGGCTAGCAGCATATTATCTTATATCCCTTAAAAATTACAATTTCCGGCAGCTAGTCCTCGGTGGTACAGTGGATAGTGTGCATGGAGTAGATCATACGGCCCGGGTTCGATTCCCCATTCTGCTGTTTTTATCTTCTTTTTCTACTGAAATAAAAACTAAGTGTTTAAATACAAAATAATAAGGGATACACCAAGTACATACCGCTGACGTGACATTCGGCCGTGCAACCACGCGAAAAACAAAGCCTCGCTTTGGTTTCAACATGACGTCGTACGCGCATGCTTTGCGACGTCATACACGCCGGCGAGCTAGTCCTGCTCGACGGCCGCGGAGGGAGGGCGGCGGCCGGCGGGCACACGACGCGCCCGCGAAACATCCCACTAGCCATGACCATGAAAAATGACGGGCATAAGTTCAATGAGTATGGGGCTCCGCGCGGGCCCTCGGCCGCAAAGCGCCGCTGATATGAAGCTTTCGATATTCCCATACATTTGCTATTAATTTAATTAAAAATACGGTCACACAGTATGAGCCCTATGCAAAGGCATGTTTTTTAATTAAGCGTTTCAAGCCAAAATTTGGCTCATGCTATGCCCCGAGACCGAGCGCTTTCTCACAGACACATTTAAAAATTTATCGTGCTGTTTACAAGTGAACAATGGCCGCCATATTGGATCGAGTTCGTCCAGGTTGTGCCTAAATTAAATCATACCGTCCAGAAGGACGTCGGACACCTTAATGAGACTTATACAACGTAATGTCGACACTTTTTCAATAAATTTGTAAGTGTAAAAAAGAAAATCTAAATTGAACCTGTGACCTCAGCTAGGCTTAGGCTTACATAGCCTACCGTACCACAGTACCACCTAGCTTCTCGGGTTGCTTAGTCCTAAATTTAACTATATAAACTGCTGCCCCTAACCTCCGTGAAAGCTAACCAGTTACTCCGTTATATAAGTCTCAATAAGGTGTCTGACGTCCTTCTGGACGGTATGATTTGGGCTTGACCGTATGTCCAGTCTCTATGTTTCTTCGATCCTTCCCATGACATCCCGCGCGTCTCAATTCTTTCTCATTTCCAACCTTCTCTCGCCCCCCCCCCCCCCCCCCCCCCCCAAACATATTAATAGCAAAACCTTTGAATGCAGAGGTCCAACGACGCAGAAATTAAACTAGCTGGTAGCTGTCGGATCTTCCTTGTGAAAGATCTCGTGCCATGTGTCACTTGAATGTGAAAATACAAAACTGAATGCAAGGCTGGCACTACGGCAAAGGGCAGATTTATTAAACGGCCAATATTTTGACTAATAGAACTAGTCTTCCTCAGGGCCAGGGTTATACTGGAAGAAAATATTGTAACGTCTCCTAAAATTTGAAAAATACATGGTTATAAATGATTGGCTAATACATGACATGTAGGCAGCGCTCTTGTAAACATAAGATAAAAATAATATATGACATATATAGTGTAGGTGATAAGGTGTTCCCTCTATGAATTAAAAAGGCCTTGCGTGCTTTTCGACGGGAAGCATTGATGGTAGGCTACAGTTCAAGAGGGATGAGTTTCATGTCCGCGGAAGAGTGGCCTGGTAAGTTGAAATGTGTAGGGACCGCTGCTGTGGAGTTGGCGTGATGTGGGTTGTTTGTCCCTTGTCTGTGTTCTGTGAAGCGTTCACGAATCGTGCGTGCGTTTGGTTTCCCCTATATACTGTTTTTTACATTTTTTTACATTCGATCATATATGTGACGTTACTAGAATTACAGGTTAAATGTTGTTTTATTTGTCTAATTTCCCCGGTGTTGCTGAAAGTATACGAATTTCGTCCATTGTCAATGTAAGGGCAGGTGAGACATCCATGAGTGGAGTTTCAGCGAAAAGTGACAGAGGTGGGCTTTGGTGTCGTGTTAGTGTTTTTTAGTTTAGCTCTAACCAAAAGGTCGCGATCTCTCACAAAACGTTCTTTATAACCTCTTTTTATTAAATATGAAGGTAATTCTGCTGACCGACGCTCGAAGAATTAAAAAAATAAAGAACGAGACCAATATTTTCCCAATACGGACCGAGCAAGCAAGTTCAATTAAATTTTTATTATAATGGCACCTTAATTAATTAATGCAACCATTCCCGGCTAACGCGCGCGCGCCAAAGCTAAGCATATTCTTGCATTTTTCAAGACACTTTGCGAAACGTTTAACCAAAATTGCAGGGTGTCAAGTTCCTATTTTTTCCTATTTTTGGCCTGCTTCCTATTTTCTCCTATTTTTTCAGAAAATTCCTATTTTTTTCCCATTTTTTAGAGTTTATTTGGTGCACCGAAGTATTTTAAAATGTTTGAGAGAAAATTGTTGCTGTGATTGATTAATTGTACAAGAAACTGAAATTTTTATGCCAGTTTGAATGATTTTCGGACTGAAAACTAGTTCCCAAGACTCTCAGTGTTTTTGGTAGCATACAAAGGATTCTGGGTTTCATTTGCATGCACGTTCAGCTGCCATGTGAGGTAAGTAATTTAATCCAATTCCATCCGCTTTGTTTTAGAAAAATAGTTCAGTGTTTCTCAATATGCCATCTCATATAAGACTGTTGTACCTTTTCTTTTAGAGAAATATATTAATGTGGAAATTTAAAATACTTTTATTCCATTCATGTTTTGTGATGGCTTTCCAAGTATTCACAGAATGAAACAAATTCGTGTTGATACTAAGTTTTTAACCTATTTATGCCCCAAGTGAGGAAAAGACAATTTTAGACCTGACAAGAACCACAAATCAAACAAACTTTACATTATAAAAAATTATAGTTCTGTATTTCTTAACGAAAGCTGAAATCAACTTCCCTTGAGCATTAAGATTTTCCGGTCAGTTTCGAGATTCACGAAGAGATTTGACCCGTCACCTTAAAGTGGGTTAAATTTGACCAAAACTTTTCAGTAGTAGATATCTGCACTTTCTGTTGAGAGAATGGAAATAAGGGGTGCAGTTAATATGAGAGTTACATTCTCTGTGTGTTTCCTTTCCCAGTCCGATTGTCATTGTAACAACAAGCCATAACATGCCTACTGGACACACAAAATTTAATTTTTTGTGGCTTTCTTATGTTGATGCAAATGGTCAGACAGTTGGTGAGTGTTGCAGGAAGGGCAAAGATGGTTTTCATGCTTACTGCTGCTTCTGTGATACTGATATGGTATGGTTGGTCTGCATGCGTACTGGAAAGGAGGCAGTCAGGTTTTGTGATCCAGTGAATGGTCAACCCTAGAACATTGCAATCACAAAGGAGTTAAAACGATCTGTATGATCAGCTCATGCTGCGTATAAAGCAAGACTCAAGACAGAAAAACGAGAAGAAGAGAAAGGCAGCTGAACAAAAGAAGAAGGAAGCCGAAAGAATACAAAAAGCTAAAGAAAAGATAACTAAATCCAGACATTCCCTTGAAAAGAGCGAAGACACTCTAATGAAAAAGAAGAATTAGTAAGAGCAGACTTGAAGGCAGCTGATGAATTACTAAGTGATGCAACATTAAAACTGCATGATGCCCTCTCAGCAACAACTGTAAATAAACAGAGAGTAAATGTAGCTACAATGATGCTTGACCCTGCTAAGACCAAAGAGACGAAATGAGACCAAACGAGACCAAGACGAGACCAAGTTTGGAGAAAATATGAGAAAAAGAAGCTTACTGGCAGACAGCACAAACTGCTAGATAAGGCCATACGTTATCAACAACAAGTGCAGCCAAGAAAAAAAAAAACGAAGCTATTAAAGGCTACCCAATCTGCTATTAAGAGAGCAAAAACATAATGAGCACATGTCTTCTTGTTGGCTCATTGTACATTACGTTTATTGGCTCTATTTTACATTTGGTGACAGTTAATTTTAGTATCGTTTGTTAAGAACTTTTTTACCTTAATGAAAGTCATCTTGCAAGGCAGGTTGTTTTTTTTTTGTCGTAAGATGAGTTCTGCTTTGCTTACAGAGCAACATTGATACTTCTGTGAGAATAACATTAAGAATGTATGCCATTGTGTCTGTCTGTCAAATAAATCATTGGGTTGAACAGAGGTGCTTTTTGGATTGTTTAGATGAGACAACTTGTAGAAAGTTTCCTATTTTTTCCCTATTATGGGATGAAAATTCCTATTTTATTTCCTGTTTTTTGGTCAATGTCTCCTATTTTCTGAGTCTCATTTGCCACTTGACACCCTTGTTCATTGTTTCATACTAGGAATTCGGCGAAATGATCAGCTCGTGAGCAGTCCATCTTAGCGGTCCGTATCATGGCAAAAAATTGGGTGGCATTTGCCTCTAACTTTTTTAGCTCGTCCTCAGATCCCCAATTTGACCCTTAAAATCACTGTGAAAACGCCATTTTTTAAGGGAAAATCAAAATTTCGCCCATTTATGAATTACTTTTCGGAAATCCACACTCGGGTTCCAGTAATTTGATTATTATTCTATCTGGAAACGGTAAAATATTTTAATAACTTAAAAAAAAAGTCCCGTCATTTTGACCTTGAAGTGACCAATGTCAAGCAAAGGCTTATATGAAGTTCAACCGCGCGGTCATCGCTTTTAGCGGTATAACACATTTTAAAAGGCATAATGTCAACATCCACACTCGGTTTTGAAGAGACTGGGATCTTGTGAACATTTTTGGTGGGAAATATGAGTTAGTTGGAGCGAAAAAAATGCCGTCATTTTGCCATTGTTTTCAGTGCACTATGCTTCGACTGAGCCAATTTTGGCTTCTATTAGTCTGTATCTATTCGCATGCTCTTCTGTCAATGCATGCATGGCCTGGCAATTTATGAATTACTTTTCGGAAATCCACACTCGGATTAATTATATTCCAGTAATATGGTTATTATTCTATCTAGAAACGTTAAAATATTTTAATAACTTTTTAAAAAAGTACCGACATTTTTACCTTGAAGTGAGCAATTTCGTATAAAGGCTTGTATGGAGTTCGACCGCGCAGTCATCGCTTTAAGCGTTCTAACTCATTTTAACAGGCGCAATGTCATCATCCACACTCGATTTTGGAAAGATTGGAATCTAGTAAACATTTCGGTGGGAAATTTGCTTTGATTCGAGCAAAACAACCTCCGTCATTTTACACTTTTCAGCTGGAAAGATTTCCGTTTAACCCCATACATTAGTTATGCATACCGTTCTTAAAACTAAAACAAAAGCTAAAACAATAGAAATCCAAAAGCAAAACAATAGCGCATACTTACATAATCATGAGCAACAGTTCATTTTGGTAACGCGCAGGCCTGGAGCAATATCTCGTCTGAGGGATCAATATTTTGGAATGCAAACTTCAGACCGCTTAGGGAACCAATCAGAATGCTCCTTTTCATCGTGGACCAGTTTGCAATATAATAAATGACTCATACATGGTGATACATGCATATGGCTATACATGGTGGTACATGGCAGTACATGTCTATACATGGTAATACACCTTATTCCAAAATGGTGGCTAATTTCTTATTCTTTTATATGTATGTTAATTAGCCCTTTTTGCCTCGTCAGCATGTGTAAAATACAACAGAATTTTCACGCGAAAATGAGGCAAAGAGGGCTAATTGATATGCACACAAAAGAATAATAAATTGGCTCCCATTTTGGAATAAGGTGTATACATGGCTATCTATTTTCTCGGCCTCGCGGACCCGACGTTATTCGAGGCCCGGCGTTTAATTTTTCATCATTTTTCATGATCACATTTTACGTTTGTTATTCCAAAATTCCTTATTCAAAAGCTAAATTTATCAAAATGTTCCTAATATCTTGATGAAAACCAAAACGAGAAATGTCAAACGGACTACGTAGTCAATAAACTGTAACACAATTTTAACCAGAAAATTGAACTGATGTTTCCTGACATTTTCATATAAACCATCAACTCGGATAAAGAAACGATTAAGCGATCCGTGGGATGATAACGATGACGAACATGGAAAAAATACCAGGTTCCCATTTTTGGATATTTTAGGGTATTTAAAAAATACCCAAATAAATCCCAAATTTGGAAAAGTGAGACAAGTCCCAAACAGGGAACGTGGGTTGGGACTTGTCTCACTTTGCCAAATTTGGGAATTTTGTTAGTGTTCTGTAAATACCCTAAAAAATCCCAAAATGGGAATCAGGTATTTTTTCCTGTGTATCTCGATAATTTGAAAGTCCTCTTGACAAAAAAATCCAGCAAAATAGAGATTACACAGTGAATAGTAATTGAAAGCGGCTGTACGTAGCTAGCCATTAATGAAATATTTCCACTAAAACTAAACATACGAAAGTGCAGTTTATTTCACCTAAAACTACATTATTTCTTATTTTTCACGTAGCTCGGCTTTCTTTGTTCTTTTCAGGGGAATATATCACATAACCCCGTTGATTACAGTGTCTGAAAAGCTGGGAGCGGCCTTGATTGTAACAGGGGAGAGGCGGGGCTGAAAACAAAAGTTGATAACAATTGCAAAACAAAGGATTATACATTCCCCTCGCCATATTCCCTCGAATATCCTCTCATATCCTCATTTAGTATATACCAAAACAGTGGATAGCGTTATCGGCGCGCTCTGATTGGTTACTGAAACTCGAGATAGCAAGTGCTATTCACCTCCAAGCAATTTGCGCGCGAAAATTGTAATCGTTTGAAAGAGAAATGAGTTAAAAATCATTTTTTTGTGCTATATAATAATAATAATAATAATAATAATAATAATAATAATAATAATAATAATAATAAATAACTTTAATATTTATAAAGCGCAAAATACATGTGAATATGATCTAATGCGCTTTTTTATTTGGGAATGGATTCGAAAGAAGTTCATCCGACAAGCCGTCTTTGGCTTGAAAATTTACTCGTTCCGTTCGCTGTTTTGTTTCTTTCACGATTTCAAATCATGGTTAATTCAGGTAACGTTTTATTGCATATATTTGGAAAATTATTTATTGAAGCAAAGAGATAATATAAACACAAGCGAGCATAACAACGGTTTGTTGAAGTTAAATGATCCGTTTTGGGATATTTCATTTTTTTCGGTCATGAATAATCCATACGATCTGAGATCGAATCACAAATCCAATTTCGGATTCTCCCAAAAAAAAACAGCCGTTGTAAACTGTTCCGTTCAGTAAATAATTGGTCGTTCGTGAGCCTGGGTGTCCTGTGGATTGCCAAGCCGCTCAGCTCGAAAGAGCATTTGAGAGGAACCTCGTTCCGAGGGGCTTCTCGGTTTGATATTTCTCTCTCTTTTTCGGTCTTTGTTAAAACTTATATATTATGTGATTTAATAAGGAAAGGAACAGGAAAAAAGTTGCAAATGTTTGATGATAGACAAGAGGTAGCTGTCTTAGGAGCAGGATTGATGGGGACATGCATAGCAGGTAAAAACTTATATCCAAGAACGCTTTAAATGTCACACTTCCCGTGACATTTGGAGTAAAATATTTACCAAACAGAACAATTTACTACAATTACCATACCAAGCCAGGTCGTCTGAATTTTATACATTTTTAAATGTGAAAAAAGCCTTAACATATAGGCTAAAAAAAAAAACATGTTTCAACAACAACAACGTTTGTACATGTCATACTAATTGGCTGTCCTAGGCTTGTATACGTATATTTACCATATTGTTCAAACTGTTCATCCCTAGGTGCCTAACATTGACAAGATTTGTTAAGGTACCTAAACGTTTTTTTCATATTGTGGTTGGTTGATTATGTGGAGTTGCCATGGCAAGAAGGCTGGACATAAATCAGCCTTAAAAATAAATTAGATTTGGGTCATTTGATTTTCTCTGTCATTATTGCTGCAGCAAACTCAGAAGAAAATGCTAACTTCTAACATAATTGTATACCTGCCAACTTTTTCCGAGTGATAGGCGTGATAATTTTTTCGTAGGAGTGCCAGGGGTTGTTCACCATATACCCAAAAATTCCGGAAATTTTGGTCAGAATGTAAATGGTAAGACAATTTTGGCTCAACCGACCAGAAAATTTTCGAAATAAACAGAACGTCTTGAAAGGTAGTCCAAAATTCCCAACCAAAATTTCCGAACGGAAATGTGCGTACCATTTGCTTTTATCTACCAGTTCCAGACCCTGTGCCAGTTTTGATGCATAAGCGTGGTTACTGAGCTTGTTTCTGGTGTCAAATGGTAAATGGTACACGCCAATCTCAAACGGAATTTCCCTCTCTGGAGTTTTGCTTACCATTTACACAAACCGTGGACCAACCGGTTTTCCCGTGTAAATGGTAAACAACCAGGATTTCCGAAGGCGACCCAACCAAATCCGAAGAAAACCCGATCTATTCCGAAGATGTCCGAAGTTGTCCGAAGATGTTCCGAAGAATTAGGAAATTTAAATAGACTTCAGGCCTCTGTAATTGTAACATTCAGAACAATAAAAACCTACAAAAAAGTGCCATTTTCATGAACATTACTATATTGTGCAGTTCCAGAAAATATCCATACTCCCCCCACGGAAGGTTTTTTGTTTAGCACCCCCCATCCCCCCAGGAAATTCCAGTTTAACTTCATACTTTGCTTCTAAAATGTTAGCTTTTAAGACCCCCCTCCCCCTAGGAATTTCCAATGACCTTCCATGGGGTGGGTATGGATTATTTCTGGAACTACACATTTTAAATTGGATCATGCGATCAGTTAAGGCTCACAGCTCAAATCTGTAATTAGGCGTGAGAAATTGCTCCATAGGCGTTCGTGCAATCGTGCAATCCTAATCTTGTGTTGGGTTTCCTGTGTAGTAGGCAGATTGAATTCAGCTTTCCTCTGTTTCTCTGTTTTGACGGTAATTTAATTAGCCCCTCCCCGAAGATTCTTTTGTTCTTTTCAGGGGCAAACCTGGGGCTGATTTTTAACACAACAGAATATCAAAAAAATCAACGTGCCAGCCAATCATAACGGTACATTGAACAATTGAACCATTTCAAAACAAAAATACAAGCGCGCAAAGCAGAATGGGTGAACATGGGCCTTTAATTTATTTCCGATAGGCGACTTTATAGTTTTCTTAATGAGTCTGACCCACCCAGTTTGCATTGCGCGCTTCTCTTATGTTATGATAATATCATAACAATAAGAGAAGCACGCAATGCAAACTGGGCAAGCATGTCACCTCTTGCACGAGTGAATTTCTCATCTACAATACAGTATGGACTTTCGGGGGCCCTGAAAATGGCGGATGAACCAACGTAGGTGCACAATGCAAACTGGGTGGGTCAGATTCTTTAAGTTTTTTCTACCAAATTTCATTAAATTCTATGGACCAGTTCCTTAGAAATTAATGCATTTTCTTGAAAAGCCACCAATAAAAACACTCAGTCTCAAATATTTGGTTAACTGCATTGTTTGTCATGCACTGCATTTAACTGGCAACATGAAAAACATGTGGATGAGCTGGCTTTCCTGTGACCTGGCTTTCTTTCATGTGCTGATGTACCACAGCTTTTTAAATTCAGCAGAATGTGTGATTTTAAGACAACAAAAATCACATGACACCCATCAGCAGCATGTTTATTTATCTCAACCCTTGGCTATGCATGCACTACCCAACATATCTGTCAGCAGTGAAAACTGGAATTTAAGTGCTCACAAACTGTCTGTGATTAGGTATCAATCAACATTCAGCTACCAAATACCTATCACAAAACAGAACAATAATGAATGGAGGCAGGGATATTTTTCTTCCCCTCCCCTTCCCCTCCTTTCCCTTTTGGTAATTAACCATTTATTGTTGTCAGGTACATGTAGCCTATAAGCACAGGTCACACGCTTCAATGTGTCAATCTTCAGCAATACATTCATCAGTGTTTGTGTTTGTAGGTGAGCTAGCATACCATGGCCATCGGGTAAAAGTGTACGACCGAAGCAGCCAAGCATTGGAACGAGCCCACGATGTGCTGGAAGAGCATAAAGACAAGCTGAGGCGAGAGGAGCTTATGATTACTCGGAACTTTGTGGTGAGGGTTTTTATTGGGTGTCCACAGAGAGGGTGGGATAGGGAGAAATAACAGAGGCCTAAAATTTGAAATTTGTGTGCCAGTCCATACAAATTTTCTGACAAACAATACAATATTTAAAATAACCAAACCATGAAAGGACATAGTTTTGAAATACAACATAGTGGTGCTTAATTTACTATGGATATTTTGGTTTTATTATTACTTTCATGTAATTTATTGTTCTTTCTTAGGGTACAGTGACCTTTATCGAGGACCTTGAAAATGCTGTTAGAAATGCAAGCTTCATCTTTGAAGTTGTTTTTGAAGATGTTAATGTGAAACAGAACCTATTTGAAAGTAGGTAATTAATATATAACATCATTTAAACTAATCTGAGTGTTGCTTATGTTGGCCTGCACTCAAAGATCTGTCTTTCCATATGCACACATGTCTTAGTAGAGTACCTAATCCTTTTTAATTTTCTGGGTCTAGAATTTGCAAAAATTGCCAAAATTCAGGCAGTGTAAATTTTTTGGCAAAAAAGTCATTGCAGATGCACATTCAAATTTTGTTTTGAGAATTTGTAAGACATTCATAATGAAATCCCTCCTGAGAACTTTTTTTAGTACATGATGTGCACCTTTATACCTGTCAATTTGTGGAGGCATGGTGGTTGTTGTGGCTAGCAAGTTGGATTTTCAACCTAAAGGTTGGTGGTTTGAGTCTCACTCAGGTCTCTGCCACCAGCGTTGTTTCCTTAGACAAGAAACTTTGCTCCACATTGTCTTTCTCCACCCAGATGTGTAAATGGGTATTGGTGACATAATGCTGGGGGTGGGGGGTTGGTGGGTAACCCTGCGATGGACTAGCATCCCATCCAGGAGGGAGTAGTAATACTGTCATGATAGAAACCAGGTTAAGCTCCAGCAGTTGTGAGCCATTAGGCTTGTGAAGACTTAACTTACATGCCAATTTGCCTTACCGTGATCACCCAGCAAACTATTTTACAAGTTAGCCAATCAGAGAGCCCAAATTTAATTGACATTAATTAATATTAATTAATTAGTTAATTAATAAAAACTCTTTAAAATACATTAAACAGTGCATGTATGTAGATTGGATTGCGGTAGATTAAATTAAAGTGTTTATGATAATATGATTAATTTAAAGGTGTATCAAGAATGTGTAGAAATGAGGCCATTATTTCCAGCAACACCATTCAACTTGATGTTAGTGAAATTGCATCAAAGACCTGTAACCCTGAGGTACGTACTGTACATACGAGACTGCAAATATTAGACCTGTAACCCTGAGGTACATACTGTACATACGATTTACCTGTGTGACCTGTGTGTTCGTGTCTTTCTTTAGTTGTTTTGGAAAGGATTTCTATCAGAGCAAACTTAAGACGGTTTCTCCATGGGGTTTCATGAGCACCAGAAAGCACGAGTCTAGCCAGTTAACGTCTGATCCAAGTGATTTTAAGTTAATACTTGAACAAACGCTAAAGGAAGGATGATAAATGTTTTTAAATGTCTAGCCTGCGAGAAAGCACTTGGTTTCGGGGGCTGGATCATAGGGAATCCTGTACGTTTATTTGTAAACTGCAAATGGAATTAAAATGGCAAGTCATTTTACTGTTTTTATCTCGTGAATACGCGTTGAACGAGATATAGTGTATGGCTGTCAACATTTTGTAATTCCCCAGTGCCTTCCGTATGTCAACCACAAGTCTCGTTTCAGACATTGCATATTTATGTCACACTAAAATGTTTTCATCATTTTGTTTACAGTAAAGTGACAATAAATTCGTGACTTTGATAACTGGCTGCTTGGAAGAGGGTGGCTGCTTAATAGGGGATTGACTGTACGGTTATTTATTATCTCGTGAATATGTAAAGCGTTGAGCCAGATTGTATACAGGGACAGATATAGAAATTAGCACTTGCAGATGGCTCACTGGGATGTAAATGTTTATGTAATTCCCCAGTCTATTACGTCATCCTGTTTTCTCAACAGTCTCGTTTCACAATGCATATTTATGTCAGGCTAAGATGTTTTGGTCGTTTTAAATCTGTTTACTCTTCAATTCTTTGACTTCAAACTCAGTATGAAAAATGTGATCTGACGTGGACTTCAAATGGATTTTGTAGCATTAAGGTGGCTCCTAATAGTTTAAACATTCCCATCACAATACATCTATGATATTCAATCACAGCTACACCAGTAAAGTTAAGAGAAAACGTTAAGTACAGGTTCGTAAACACTTAACCAATAAACAAATTTAGGTGGCTATGACATCAAAATTTGTCACCATGGAAACGTCAAAAGAGGCCAAAAAGACCCCATTTTCAACCTTTTGAGGCTGATAACTTCAAAACTGCTTGGTGAAATTTTTCGATTTTTATATATTTTCGTCTTATAAATATAACAAACATTTGTGCCAATTTTGAAAAAAAATCTGTACATAGGATTCAGAGATATGTCATTTTTACATAAATTTAAGGTAGCTCTGAACTCTATGTACAGAATTTTTTATAAACTTGTCAAAATGTTTCTCTTGCCAATTAAACAAAAGTATATCGAAAACAAAAACTTTCACGTGTAGTTTATAAGTTATTAGCCTCAACTGGTCCAAAATAGCGTATTGTTTTACCTCTTCGCGTTGCCATGGCAACGAATGATGACGTCATTTGGATGCCACTTTGTTGAATGATAAAAGATTTACTGGTTTCAAGTAAAAGATTTTTAGACACAACCAACAAAATTTAAATCTTTAATGAATACACTGCGCACATAAGATAGCTATCGGGACTTTTGAGAAACGGGACCCAGTTCGTGATCTCGGTATTTTTTTAGGGGTAGGGGGTGGGCCGGAGGATTTCAAAAACGTATATCTGCAAGCGGTTATTTGTGCGAGCTTACTTCCGCTGTTTTGTTGCTTTCGCCATTTCATAGCATTTTCATACGTAATTTTCAAAATAGCTCATGCACGCAATGCGTGCCTATGTTTATAAAAGGTTGACGTGTTTTCACTAGGACAATTTTCACTAGTTAAAACCAGAAAAGTCCGGAAAATATACGGTGAAAAACACCAATTGTTTTGTGTTTAGCAAGTTAAAAATTCAAACTGTTCAAGAGACAAGGGATTATTTCGCCTTTATCGCCGGAAATGCCTGCAAAGTTATACTACCACGCGAGCTGAGAGAGTCTGGGTTTTGGTCGAGGGTAACATGTCGAGGGTCGACGGTAACATGTCGAGGGTTCTTAGAAAAAAAAAATAAAAAAAAATATATGTATTAGAAATTTTCGTAATAGCGACCCGGGTCGTAAATTACTTTTATATCCTCACGAGAGTATCGACGTACATTTATTTCCGGTTCATTGTACACACGTCCACGTGTAAGCCAGATGCGTGACGTGACGAACCAAAAGAAGGTCTGCGTTGGAGGATGACACCCAAATACGTCCTTATAAATAGAAAACATACAACAAATTAGAGGAGTTCGAGGAAAGAGATTGAAAGAAAACACTACACCAATCTCTTCTCTCTCATTCAGTTTGATTGATTTTGACAAAGGAGAGTAACTATAAGAAAGTGGACAATACTAATTGACAGCTTGTTAGGCGACATAATATTTATGATTATACTCTTATTTCACTGTAATATTTATTTATTTGTTCTAAGGTATTTATATTAACAATGATTTAGAAATACATAGACAAGTAAAAACAACCGATATAATATCCCGACGTTTCAGCGACCTCGTGACGCCATTATCAAGGGTACAAATAAGAATAAAATAAAATTAACAAATGCGAATACAAGAGTAATAATTAATTTACATAGTGGAGGTGGCTACACAAATATTTTAGCACGGATAGAATCCGTTTGCACATTCAAACTCGGTATTAATTGTTTGATGTAAAGCATCTCGTTGACAAGACAATCAGGGTTAATCAACAGTGCGTAGTGTACCAGTTTAAATGTAACCTGCGTGATACAGGGAGCTATGTTGGCTGCTGTTTCAAAGTTCTCAAAAAATGCATGAACAAATTTGATTGTCTTGTCAACGAGATGCTTTTCATCAAACAATTAACACCGAGTTTGAATGTGCAAACGGATTCTATCCGTGCTAAAATATTTGTGTAGCCACCTCCGCTATGTAAATTAGTTATTACTCTTGAACTCGCATTTGTTAATTTTATTCTCATTTGTACCCTTGATAATGCGTCATGACGTCGGGATATTATATCGCTTGTTTTTACTTGTTTAAGGTATTTATATAACATAATATATATATTTTTTCTTTTAGAATGTAAAGACAGAACCCAATTTTTTAAACTTAATTATATGATAAAAAAAAAAAATTAAAATTAAAAACAAACATTTCAATATCTTTTTTTTTCGATCCCTTTTTGTGCTTTCACTTGGGGTCTTCGGATAATTTTATTTGACGTTTGCGTTCGCAGCAACCGCGTTCCAAGGATCTCTGATGGCGTGGGTGTTTCTCGTTGTTGCGGAAGCCATTGTTGGTTAGCTTTTGTGTTGTGGTGTGGGTATTGTTCAGTGTCTTTTGAACCTTTTATTTTACGTCATTTGGTGATCGCACTATCCGCAACACCAAGAAACTACCGACGGCGTTCAAATAGCTAAATGGAATATATTTCGTAATGATTGTAAAAAAAAAACATTACCATGAACAATTAGCGTTTGGCAAAGCCGCATTTTATTTAAATGAACATCTTATTTTTTATATCACGCTGAATGACAAGAGCTTGTTTTCTTTAAATCATTACATAATGAGGAGGGTGAGAAGTCTTTAAATCATTGCAAATTAAAGCATTGCATACATCTGGTTTTTTAAAACAGAATAGCCTCCTTCCTACGCACAAGTTCTTTTAGACTGCGAGCAATCTCTTTTCTTTGCGTGCGACGCGAGATCGAGCGGCAATATCGCAATTGATCTGATTTATTTTACTACTTTCAGTCCGACGTTCTTTTGGCTTCTCTCGTCTTTTCTCCAAAAGAACTTCTGCGTAGGAGGCTATTAACAAAGGGGTCAAAAAAATAAAATAAGGCAAGCTATTTTACACGTGGCTTACACGTGGACGTGTGTGTACAATGAACCGGAAATAAAGTTACGTCAGGAGGATGTAAAACTAATTTACGACCCGGGTCGCTATTACGAAAATTTCTAATACATGTATATTTTTTATTTTTTTTCTAAGAACCCTCGACGTGTTACTCTCGACCCTCGACATGTTACTTTCGACCCTCGACTTTGTACCGTCGACCCCCAAAACCCAGACTCGAGCTGAGATGAACAGGGCTTAAATATCAGTTGACTGCTGATTGTTACGGACTGCTTATCTCAATCGGCCAGTGATGTCCAAATAGTATCCATGATAACCTCACAGGGGGCCCAAACAAACTGTGCGACCGTTCGTATTTTTAAATTTAGAGGAAATGTATGGGAATATCGAAAAAGTTCACTTATGTTAATATACTGCGATCAAAATAAACGAAGGAACGGAAAATAATTTGACTGATCAGAGGACTGTGAAAAGGCTTTTCATGTTTTGAAAGAGAACGTAGTCAAAGCTCCGGTTTTGGCATATTCAACACGAGAAGATCAGTTTATTCTTGACACGGATGCAAGTGGCGTGGCGACTGGTGCTGTTCATTCGCAAATACAAGATGGAGTTGAACGGGTTATCGCATATTCGAGTAAAGCGTTTAAGAGAGCGGAAAAGAATTGTGTCACGCGTCGGGAGTTCTAGACGACCGTGTGGGCTTAACCCTTTCAAACCCAAGTAGCCGTACAGGGCTAGAAAATACCGTTGCTGCTTTAAAAATACGTAGCTGTGTCAAATCCAAACACACGATCAGAATGATTCATTGATAGTACCAACCGGTTATTTTTTCAAACTTTGGCAGCCGATAAGCTGAATACAACACCCAATTTCGGCTGCATGTGACCGTTTGTTCTGTAGCAAATACAACAATGGCTATTTCCATGTCCTAGAACAACAATAAAAAATAGGTACGCAATGCGTACAGAAGCGATGACGAATTTGAACTTGGCGTTAAATCAATAGGTCTGGGGTGCTCTGATAAAATCAGTGGATCACTCGACTTCAATCCGAAGTTCCACTAGAAACGGGTCAGTGTGAAATGTAAATTTTGGCGTCTTTCAGTCGGTGTATGCTATTGACCAGAGCGTCCTATAAATGAAATTTGCTTAAAAAAGCTCATCAAACCAGAATATCGCCCCAGCAAATAATATAATACCAGAAGTAGCCAAGGACTTGTGATAGAACTTTCCAAACATTTTCAATTTTTGTACTTATGTTATGGTCGAAGGAATAACGTATGTTTGTCAGTTGTTGATTATTTTGTGTTTGATTGAAAACCGAAGGCGAGAATGACCAGGTCAAGCCCCGGGCTAAACCCTTTTTATACCAGAACTTCCTGTTGAAGAAGTCTCGATCCCGTGTTCAAATAAATAACAATAACAGTGGCGCTCGGAGCGTAATGGTCATTACAGGGTCTTTAAGGTCCTGGCTGACACTGATACTCGTGATATGCATGTGAAGATATACACTGTATTATACAACTGTGGTTGCTGCATTGGTAATTGTTCATTTTATTCAAACCATGTTGTACAAAGTTGTGCGCAAAATCAAAACAATTCATCGTTTTTCCTTCATATTTGAAAACAAATGTGACAAATATGGATTCGAATTTATTTTGTCATACTTGGTTGGTATAATTTTATGCTGATCAGGCTTAATATATGTCACACACCCGTTAAGCAGAAGTAAGATTTTCATTTTCAAATTATTTCAGATTAAAATTACATCTGAGTTAGTTTCACTTGTGTGCAATTCAATATTTGTACATTTTGCAAGTTACAATGAATTGATTATCAGTCCATTGTTGTCCAGATAGCTGTTTTTATCTCCTGTAAGTTAATGTTTAACTTACAGGAGTATTATGTGGGCTAACATGCATTCTTTGTGCATTTTTCTGATTCCTTACAGTCTTACTATGAAGTGTTAATACGGGAAGCACAATTCAAACTGTACAATGTACATGGTTAAAACTGTTACAATTACTAAATGACAACAACTGGAAATTGTTTCCATGTTTGTGCTTCAGAAATTCAGTGAAAAGACTTCAGCAGCTCTGAACATGTTTTCAGAGATTATTTGTAGTTTGACATCTTGTGGTTTCATTAAAGCACGAACAGCAGGTCACCAGTTTCTTCAACACTTGAGACTTTTCGTCATTGTTACCAGCATTAGTTGATGTGCTAAATGTTTGCAGATGCATTGACTGGAGGTGATTAAGTACCTTTAAAAAGAAAATAAATAAACTACCTTGAGATTCAATTCATTTTTTTAAGTGTTTTGTCATACTAAAGTTTAAAACCAAAATGGCTTTATGGGGACTTAAAAGAGGAATTAAAGTGCTTCATTTAGAGATACAATGGATGGTGAAGAATTCAATTTGGGAGCTGAGAGATTTTATTTTATGTATTGAAAAAACTATTACATGTGGCTACTGAGTCACATTTAGGGATGAACCACCAAAAAAAAATTCCTACCCGGCAAAAGTAGCGAAAAACATTCATGCACAAAGAGCCAAAGGAAAGAAATAACCGGTGAACTTAGACAGAAGGAAAATTCTTGTTTTCCTAGGTAGAGCTTGCACAGCCACCAGCCCCATTTCCGAGTCTAATATAGCTTTCTGATTTTCATTTCCATCTGACGAAGGGTCACATATTTTATACGTAATATTATTATCACATGACTTTGTACTATCGGGTGTACGTTCTTTTTCAGTAAATGTCAGATTACAAAATAAGTTGTGCATGGAACTCTGGTCATCTGGAAAATAAGTGACATAATTATTTGACACCCAATACTTCAAATGGGACTACCTCCTTGTCACAATAGAAATTCTGAAGATATTGCACCACTTCCCCTATCCATTTGTAGCAACATTTCCATGACTATCTCGTGAATGGGAATCAAATAATTTGTAATGACCATGGTTGTCAACAATAACAGCAACTGTGTTTATTTCAATGGTCAACAGAAAAGCATTATACTGTGTCATCAACATATCGAAAGCAGGTTGTAATGGTTACATCAATGGTAATAAAGTGAATTACCAAGCAACAATATTTCATTGAAATTGTTTCTAATCCAAGTCGATGCATTCATTCTAAAATTGTAAACAACGGCCGTCAAGCACAGGGGGTGATGGCTACACACTGTTTACCAGAATTACTTCCAAACGGCAAGACATTGCCCTGATGAAAATCAGCTGTAACTACCTTTGAGGTATCTACAAAATAGCAAGGACCAGGATTCATTTCTACAGTACATCGTTAGCAAGTCGAATCAAAAGTGGAATATAACAACGATACATGCAGATTTGTGTGAACCAAAGCTTAGTGTATAAGCTTATAGCTTCTAGATAAAACAGAAATAACAACATAGATCAGAATTTTCCTTTGACACGATTTAAACATTCTCTGGCTTTGAGATGAGCATTATACAACCCCACAGCGGCTCTATATTGCATTAAAGATACCATAATTGTATACACAATATGCTGGTAATGATGGCTCACCTTTATTAATAGCTTGAATCGGAGATAAACTGTTTAATTTCCTTCTCTTCCTTCGATACAATGAAGTTGCTGATCGTGAACCACCGCACACTTCGTTTTCAAGTAACAGCTCTCGTAGGATACTCAGTTATAAGTCAGCTTCAGTAAATCAATGCTATTTCAGTGCTATTTCTGGCCTTCAGTTCTGGCAAGTTCTTTCTGAGACAGGCAAAACAGCACCCAGACTCGATAAGTTAGCGTAGACCTTTGGCTTATCGCGAGTGCGAGTATGTACTTCTGATGTATGTATATCACTTCATGTCTGTTTGTTTGCAAGTGAGCGCAAATATATTCACGATAAATGAAGCACGGCGGTGTAAAATGAAAACAAACAAACCTTTTCTCGACCTCCACACCTCAAAACAAAATGGCGTTACAAAGCAAACTCTCTGGGACGAGGTGGTCACGTGACTATCTTATCCTCCAAGGCTAGTTCCCAATGTTTCTCGGGTGTAATCCGGACAGCCGGACAGCCGGACAGACATCATGGCACGACGGCAATAACGCGATGACTTCGTCATCGCTTAAAAACATGCACCTTTGTCTTCAAATTTTTTGCACAAAAATTAGATTCAAGATGAAAAGTCTACATTCACAGAAAAAATCAATCTCTTTCCTTGGTATTTTCGTGAAAATTTCCTTCTGAATCCATCAGCATGCTACTCAAAAGCCATTCGATTAGCCAAATCTGTATTCCCTTGTTAACGACCGAAAGGTATTCTGGGTAATTTATCCATACCGGCCACGTGGAACAACCCCGGCTTGAATTTCATATATTTTTTATATGTGTCGAGCCACCCAGTCCTACTGGCAAAAATTTGCACCGATTGCATTCTTTACAAGTGAAAACCCGCCCAAAATGCCTTGGTAGGTACTGGAATCCAACCACAGAACGGCCAGAGAGACAACTTCACTCATCGGCCGCCATGCATCGTTTCGAGATCACTTTCGGCGCCCAAAACATCGTGAAATAGTCTCTCACCTCTGGTTTCTTTCAGAAGCTCGCCGCTACACACCATTCTAGCTTCATGATGCCAGTCTGGGGGCTTCTGAAGTGGCAAATGACTCAAAAAAGCACTTATAAAGCCAATACTTGCCAGGATCGAGCTCGTGTGCTCGCTAACTGAATAAACAACGGCCAAAAAGCACCTTCCCTTCGGTGCTATGAATTAGCGGATATTTTCATTACAACTCTTTTTATGCATTCACAAAATTATACAGATCGCCAAGCTTGCGAAAACTGGTTCAGAAACCTCCAGGAGCTTGGTACTGAAGGAGTTAATGAGTGTTTGTTTTTTGACAGAGTGGAAGCACATCAAGATGCTCAGAATGTTGAATTTTGTGGTGTAATGACGAGGGGAAAGGCCACGACGGAAGTTAACGAAGCGAGATCTTGGTTTGGTGGTGTGACGATGGAGGAGTTTCGGCGGGCGCAGCAAAATGATGAGAC
Organism: Cladopsammia gracilis; assembly: GCA_022457155.1. Classification (NCBI taxonomy): domain Eukaryota; kingdom Metazoa; phylum Cnidaria; class Anthozoa; order Scleractinia; family Dendrophylliidae; genus Cladopsammia; species Cladopsammia gracilis. Next base: position 753,561 of record JAJGOT010000248.1, on the reverse strand, counting down.
TTTATCTCATGTGATACAGTGGTTGGAATCAGCGCAGGAACGTCCACAGTGGAAGGACGTATCGTGTCTTTCGTCACAAGTCAAAGGTTATTGGACTCAATTTGACAGGTTACTTCTTAAGGACGGAGTTCTTTATCGTTAGTGGGAGGTGGCGGACCTGCGAAGTGAACAGACTTTGAAGTTGGTTGTTCCAAAAAGCTTACAAGAAACGGTTATGACGTTTCTTCATGATTCGGTAAGATGGGGCACCTGGGAGTGTGGAAGACTCTCCATCGTGTAAAGCAACGATATTACTGGTGCGGAAGTAGCCGCGATGTCAAAGAGTGGTGTCGCAACAGTGGGAAGTGTTCGTCTCGAATGAAGCCGCCAAAGAAATTCCAGGCACCAATGCAGATATACAATGTGGGAGCACCCCTTAAAAGAATCGTAATTGATGTTTTAAGACCTCTGCCAGAGACTGACCAAGGAAATCGTTACATACTGATAATCATGGATTATTTTTCCAAGTGGGTCGAAGTCCATCCCATGTCAGACCAATCTGCTGCAACTGTGGCCCACGTATTAGTTAAAGAAGTCGTTTGCAGGTTTGGTGTTCCTTTGCAAATTCACATAGATCAAGGGCGGAACTTTGAATTGATGTTATTCACATGGCAAGGAAGGAGAGACATGATTTTTCGTGCGGCTTGCATAAACATCTTTTCATAATGGTATAAACCGCTGTTAGGAGCGCTGTGTCACGGGCGCATAGTCACGATACAGATGGAGGGGTGAAACACAACGATATTTATGCTTGAGTAAAGGCTGCTGACCTAAAATACTGTACAGAATTTGAAAACCGATAGAAAAACGGAGTAAATTGTCTTCCGAACGAGATGTTTAGCAGCAATTTTGGATGATTTTTGGTGTAGATATTGCAGATCGAAGATTGAAAATTTTAGCCGTGGGATGTTTGCTCAGTGGCCTTGAAAAAAGTCGAACTTCAATGTGAATTACCGTGGTGGATACAAACTTTTACGGAAAACCAATTTCATGGTCAAGGACAACATTGTTTCGAGACAATAATTTCGATTGATAACAGGGAATTGGTTGCCGCTCTGGGTTGTCGTGTTAAATTTTACGAAGGCGATTCTGCTGGAAATGGCATTACGCCATACTGTTGTTACTCAAGAAGAAAGGTTTACTTTCAACGCCAAAACCGTGGAGAATAAATCTTGAAATAAAGTGATTTTTATGTCAGAGAATGGCCATCGATGTCAAGGAACAGGATCCGATTGATAAAAGTAGAAAAGTCGAAAGCCTAGAGAGGTATGTCAAAATCAATATTTTATTTCACTCAAGCTTCTCTACTTACGTCTGACATGTTTTTACGTGTTTTTTTTCTAAGTGTCGCTACGCACTGCGCACGCGTGCCCCTCCTTCCTTGCCATGAGGAAGTTTGTCAACTTCTTGATATTGAGAAGACCCGGACGACACCCTTACGACCTCAATCCGACGGGATGGTTGAAAGATTCAACCAAACTTTGGAAGCTATGCTGTCAAAGTTCGTTAGAGAAAATCAACGAGATTGGGATCAGCATCTTCCCTTACTTTCAATGGCCTATCGTTCAGCTATTCACGAGAGTACCAGCTCCACCCCCAATGAGCTGATGTTTGGTAGGGAGATCAGATTACCCGTGGATCTTATGCTTGGTGTTCCTTCAGTGGACAGACTGTCGTTGGACTGCACTGATTATGCGTGTAACTTGCGGGAACAGCTGGAGAAGGTGCACCAAGTCGCACGCGACCATCTGCGAATCGAAAGTCAACACCAGAAACGTCTTTATGACCACTGGTCGAACTCCAAGGCTTACCAGGAGGTGAAAAAGTGTGGCTTTACAGTCCCCAGAATATCAAGGGCAGAAGTCCGAAATTGCAGACATCATGGGATTGTCCTTGGAAGATAACTAAGTTTATCGAATAGAGAAGAATTCAAAAGGAAAACCCAAGTTTGTACACCACGACCGTCTGAAACCATTTCGAGAGCGGTAAAACAGGACATTCGACTAAAGTGCGTCGTAATGATCACCATTGAGATGACATTATTTTAAATTTAAAGTTTTAAAGGAACAGTGATGAAATAGCATATAGTTTTGAGGACATTGGATTTGATTTTAATGCAATAACTTCAAGTTCACTTTTTTTAGTTGTTGTAGCAGTTGCACATTATTTTTGGACAGTCAGATATTTTACTTTTATCTTATGGATAGCCCTGATGCGGGGACGCATCGCTTAGTTAGACGGGGAAAATGTAGCGAAATGAGTAAAGGTAATTGTTATGCACGAGCTAAAAGAAAACGGTCATTGTTGTCGTAGCAGATGTCGTGAGTGGCATGCGTAAGGGTAGAATCAAGTGTAAAGGGGAACTACGTGTTGTTACGGTGTCAGAACACGGAGCTAGTTTTGAATAAAGACTGTTGGTTGTGGTTTACATTTGTGGTCTTCTCATCCCGTTACAGTATTTTTACCTGAAATGTTGTCGTTCTTGCAGCTGAAAACGGTGAATTTAAGCGATTTGAAGGGTGCATCGGTCGTTTACCTGAGCGTATAGCAGAGAGACAAGGGAGGAAAGCTGGATTTTGGACCTCTCCAGCACCGAGACGATTTTCACCAAGAAATTCCCATCGCACAGCTTCCAAACCAAGCACCAGGCAAGCTGAAACCCAGAGGTTTCTTCTTGTGCCATTACATGTGAAATCCGTCCAAAACTCGAAGCGCTAGACCCCAAATAATATCGAGAAATCCAGCAATCGAAGCTCAATAGAGCCATAGCTGGTATTTTGTGGGCGCTCAGCCCAGTGCAGCTTTTCTCCCTTGTCTCTCCTATTATACGCTCAGGTAAACGTCCGATGCAAAACACTTCAAATCGTTTAAATTCGCCGTTTTCAGCTACAAGGACGACAACACACAACATTTCAGGTAAAAATACGTTTATTTTGATCTTATATATGAATATTCATTACAGTGTATTACGACAAGTGAACCTTTTCGATATTCACATACATTTCCTCTAAATTTAAAAATACGAACCGGTCACACAGTTTGTGTGGGCGCCCTGTGATTACCTTTGTATGATATCGATTAATGCGCGTTACTTATGTAATACTTGTTATCATCGGTAAGTTCAGCACGTTAACTTGATGATTGTTGTTTTTAATAGCGTTGTCTGGGCATCAGATTTCTGTATCCAGTGTATAGTATTCCTGAAATTGAGATAACTCTTGCCAGGCAAACCAATCAAGATTCCATACAAAAAGGTTAGTTGTCAAAATACATTCTATTTTTTTTCCTTGAGTATGAAATATTTAGATATACTGACTGCGATAACAATCTTTCACATTTTTAGTGTGAAAATTAATCCTTATTAACATGAATCTAGACTTTGAACTAACCGGTCACGTTGGGACCAGGCAAACCGCAACCTTCCATGTGGCCACGGAATATAAGCTACAAAAAGTTATATTTTAGTCACATTGCCTTATACTTTGCTAGAGCAACGCATTGCTTTCAATTCATTTACTGTATACAAGCTATTTTGCTAAATTTTGCTTTATAATGGAATCCACCAGTGCTGGTTAAATGACAAACGTATCGCGAAGTGCGCGGGATGCAGCGAATCCCTCAGCCAGCATGACTGGGGAATACCTAGCAAGATAGTTTTGTAAAGGGGAAATCAAAAATTCCTCACGGGAGGACACTCTTAACATCTCAGACCAGCCGACCCATGACGACGCTAAGATTGATGCACTCGAGATTCAACTGGCCAAACTGCAGTTCGAGGAAGAGCAACTGGTCAAAATGAAAAAGAGAGCGTCCCATCTGAAACAAATTGAGGAAAAGAGGGCAGGCCTCGCAGCTTACCACGATGATTGTGCCAGTGCCAGCTACCATTAAACACTTACGCAGTTTTCCTCTACAAGATTCAGAACGCCACTGGACGGGATCCTGGAGCCATTAATTCAGCCGCAAACGAGTGAAGAGAGAAACGATACCTGGAGCATGCTGACACAGTCATCCACTTTACCCTTCCTTCACACCGCACCGCCCCCCCCCCCCCCCCCCCCCCAACTCAGCGCTGGAATCCCGAGCTTCGGAGATGTTTTTGTGACCGGCTCTGAGCTACCAAGGGGTGAGAAAGTCTTAAGGATTGTAGACTTCGTAGACAATATTATACCCCGAGAAGATGAACGAACCATCTCAGATGGTGGAAACACTAAGCTAATTGTTTCATAAGACCCTAAAAACCCAAATTAGAGCAAATCACACTTCCACAGTGGGTAGTAAGTAACACTAGGATCTTTTTACAATTTAATGATTAGTAAGAAGTTAAATTCTTTATAGGATATTCAAAACTACCTAGCTTACACTGTAAAAATTATTTACTCGTTTTCAATGGACCTCTGTCCTCAAGTACGACGACAAGTTTCCTCTGTTACAGGTCACCTATGGCTATCCTTGGAGTTTCGTCTGTTACAGGTCACCTATGGCTATCCTTGGAGTTTCGTCTGTTACAGGCCACCTATGGCTATCCTTGGAGTTTCGTCTGTTACAGGTCACCTATGGCTATCCTTGGAGTTTCGTCTGTTACAGGTCACCTATGGCTATCCTTGGAGTTTCGTCTGTTACAGGTCACCTATGGCTATCCTTGGAGTTTCGTCTGTTACAGGCCATCTATGGCTATCCTTGGAGTTTCGTCTGTTACAGGTCACCTATGGCTATCCTTGGAGTTTCGTCTGTTACAGGCCACCTATGGCTATCCTTGGAGTTTCGTCTGTTACAGGTCACCTATCGCTATCCTTGGAGTTTCGTCTGTTACAGGTCACCTATGGCTATCCTTGGAGTTTCGTCTGTTACAGGCCATCTATAGCTATCCTTGGAGTTTCGTCTGTTACAGGTCACCTATGGCTTGGGGATTCGACTCCAACCATTTACATACGGTAATTTTAGAGCCCATTCCCAAGGCATTCACATCCATGCGCAGCACCACTCGTTTTGATACCCTGTGCTAATAGTCCGTTTGTTGCCATTACTTCAAGAGGAGAACCATTTGCCGGAGCTTTAGTACCACCCTTCGGCCCATTCTTGACCTGATGAATTCTATGTCGTGCACAACAAAACATAAGTTATCAGTTTCTTTTCATCACAACATTTGCTGGATCTCTGCCATATTAGTGCCTTATACACGGAAGGCATTTGCAATACCATCGCCGACGTGAATGTCACGTGATCTCCCGACTATGAGAGCCTTCATGACTTTTATGTTATTTTGCAGGAACGTCTGCCACACAGCTCTTAATCACATCCCCCTGAATGATGACATGTCAGTTTACAGTTGCTGTTTTTTTCCAGGTGCAAGGGTTCCCAGCTGGCCGCCCAGCTTCTTCAGGCGATTCATAATTATCGCACGCAAGTTTTCGAGTCGACCAAAACCACTTAGAAAACTCATCGCAACACTTACTTGTATTTCTGTCTATACATGAGATATGGCCCTGTTCCAGTTCAACCCGTTCATCCCGTTCATTTATGGGTCATCGAGATTTCCCTTCAACTCATCCCGAGCACATCGCTTTGCCCCACATCAACTCTCAGCAATGCTTTTAGTTTTACAGCCCCTTCTCATCAAGGGACCTTCAAGCGTTCAATTGGGTCGATAGCGCCCATGTTCTCCATGCGTTTACGTATATAGCACGGCTTCTGTCACGAAATTGCGTTACTATTTATCAACTTTGGGACTTGATCCCAAGCTCTGCTCTTTTCGTAGTGAAGGGGGGGGGGGGGGAGGGGTGAGTAGGGGGAAGGGTAGTAAAGAAGTAAAGAACAAACTGCGGAGCGCCGAGAGAGCACATATCCAAGGAGAAATTAGCAAGAACAATAACAACAAAAACTCCTTGTGGAAAGTCGAAAAAGAGGTATCGCAGCCGGTATACTCGAAGGATCTTAGCAGTCTAGCTGATGAATTCAATGCACGTTTCACCTCTGTCGGTCCCAGTGTCTCAGGGTCATCGAAGTTACTTGCTGCTGACCATAATCTGCCTGTACTGCCGATGAGTTCCATTTTCATCCTGCCCGTTTCGTGCAGAGAGGTTAGAAAGATTGTACAGTCGTTTCCGTCTAACAAGGCACCAGGACGTGATAAAGTCTGTATGAGGGTTATCAAGGATGCCCTGCCTTGTATCCTGCCAACACTGATGGAAATAGTAAACTGTTCCCTGCGGTCGTCGATCTTCCCAACACACTGGAAGGAATCTGAAGTCATACCTACCGCTCTTGAAAGAAGGGCATCCTGAAATACCTAACTGTTACCAGTATCATTGCTACCTGCAGCCTTCAAAGTGTGTGAGCGCACTTAGATTACACGCGGTTACACACTTAGATTCGAGAAAGAAGCTGACAAGCCATCAAAGTGGAAATAAGAAACTTCACTCCACAGAAACATTGAACATCTTCATGTCAGATACTGTTCTTGAGTCAGTGTATCGGAAGGAACTGACAACACTTGTCCTATTGGATTTATCCAAAGCTTTTGACTGTATTGATCACCCTCTTCTTCTGGCAAAGCTTCGAGCATTGGGTGTGTCTGGCGGCGCTGTTGAATGGTTCAAGAGTTATCTGTCGGAGAGAAGTGAGGTCGTGCGTATTGGCTCCAAGCTATCTAAGCCACTCCCAGTCACCCGTGGAGTACCAGTTGCCTCTGATGCCAACTGTCAGCTCCCTAGAATTGTATGTTGATGGCTGAAAGTTGTTCATATCATTCCCAATGAAGAACATTGATATTGTTGCTGGACAACTGACCGAAGACCTGCGGGGAATTGCTGCCTGGTGCTGCGCAAACAGTTTGCTCATCAATCCCGACAAGACCAAACTGCTGCTGTTGGGGACGCGTCAGATGCTGAACAGTGTCCCAAATGACTTCAGCGTAACACTTCTCGGCAAACAGTTGCATCCGGTTCCGTTTGCTAAAGATTTAGGTGTTGCAATGGATGCGAGTTTGACCTTTGACAAACATGTGACTAATTTTTTTTTTTCATGTACAGGTAGCCTGTGTCAGATTAATAGAGCAAAAATATCTTTTGGACAAGCACACCATGACTACCCTTATCAATGCTTTGAATTTTTGTTCTTCCGTGTGGGCAAGCACCTCTAAAAGGAATTTAGATAAAATATAATTGCCCGTTCATGCTTATGTGAAAAGTTCGTGAAAAGATCCGATATACACTCCAATAGAACATGAAACAAAGACAAACTACTTATATATACTTTAAAAAGCCTTGTGCAGTCAACACAATATAACATGATGTTTACTATTAAAGTGTAATACTCTTTTGTCCAAATTGCTCAACTTGCTTACATGTACAGCTGAAATGTCAGGATTTCAAACACTTGTTCAGGTTTCATCTTACTGTAGTTTGTGCCTTATTTCTAGTGCGACAATTCTTAGAAGGAATGGGTAAAACACTCTTCTTTCGCTCTGGAAGCACACCTCTTGTTTTAAGTCATGCACAAGTAGAAGAACGAAAGAGAGGTAGGGATAGACTCGATTCAATTAAAATGTCAAGCTCTTTGCATTTTGAGGCATAAAAATATAAGTCAACAGTGATTTAGATAAACATATACAGGCAAAAACTAACGATAAAAGAGTCTGACGTTTCGGCGACATCTTGGCGCCATTGTCAAGGGAAACTAAATTAAATATGCGATCTCAAGAGTAACTAAGAGTCCAGCCGAGTCATTAATTTGATGACAAATTAAAAATTAATTGACAAATTAATGACTCTGGACTCTTAGTTACTCTTGAGATCGCATATTTAATTTAGTTTCCCTTGACAATGGCGCCAAGATGTCGCCGAAACGTCGGGACTCTTTTATCGTTAAAAATATGTGTAGGTCTATATATAACTAGTCAGAAAAATTGTCTAGAAAGTACTTTTTGCATATAACCGTACCTCCCTGGTAGTAGTTACTGCAGTACACACAAACACAAGTTTGAAACTTAACCAAAGGTTTTACTTCAGGGGCGGATCCAGGGGGGGTGAAATGGGTGAATTTTCACCCCCTCTTTTCTGAGACCCTTTCTTTCTTTTTTCTAAAGTATTTCTCAAATAAATAATATTTTATTTCTCTGATATCTTTTTTGAGGTGGAGAATGTGCATTGCATTTAAAATTTCACCCCCCATTTCAAAATCCTGGATCCGCCCCTGTACTTTATGCAGTCAGCAATAAACTATAAGCAGACAACGAATCAGCAGGAAACTTGGGCAGTTTATTTCAATCGTTGAACATGTGTGTGGGTTAATATTGGTGGATTGTGGTGTAATTATTCGTAGAAGAGAATTATTCCTTGTAAAAAAGCATGTAGACCTATGCCTTATGACTTTCAAAAACTTTCATAATTATTATCTTGTTGGTCGTTGTAATTTAATTATGACTGAATGGCTGCCTAAAACACAAGTACTAGTTGAGTTTTGAACTTCAGATTTACATGTTCATGTTCTAACATTCGTATATGCATGTATATAATTCAACACATTGATACACTGCCCAAATATGGTAAAAAGAGAATGCAAAAATGACGGACCGGGCTCGATATTTTTTCTTCAAACTGTGCTTTGTTATCAATGTGTTGAATTATAAAACTATTATTGCACTCAAGCCTACGGCCTCGTCGGCTAAGAATTAGGCGATATCACGCGCGCTTTCGCGCTATGATAGTTAAATATACCAAACCAAGCTCGATTGGCTACTCAAGCTCAGGATAGTATTTGTTATTCACCTCCAGGCATTGTTCTGGATTTAACACGTGAGTTTTTTTTCCCATAGAAATAAATGAACTATTTTTGGCTGGCCATCCACTGGTTTAGTATGTTAATATACTGAAACAATTATTCACCTCATTGTTGGTGAGGAGTGGTAGTTATTGACCTCCACTTCAGTGAATAAAGGTTAACCATATCCCAATGCAGTGAATCCCTATTATTTTATTACTATTAGCACAGAGGCAGAGGCTCAGAGCTCTGTTACAGGATGGCCACGCCCCTGCTTTACAGGTACCAAACCTTGGCCATGCTGGACATGTGGGTATGCATTCAGATCATAATCCACCGCAACAGCCGCTTCAGGACTCAGGAGCGAGTGAAGGTATGGTTTGTGTACAGTTGATCACCTGACTTTACAATAGGTTGCAGCAGCTGGTTGTTAGTGATTGCACAATTGACATCATACTGATAACAGCTGCCATTTGTGATAGTGTCCAATATCATCCTTTGTACACGTCGTTTGCGAGGCATAAAAGTCGACTCTATCGTAGGGGAGGGGGTGGGGGCAGAGTGAATAAGGGGGTGGGGGGGGGGGAGAGTAAAAATGTTAGAGTCTGACGATCCTCCAGTGGTACGGTCACATGAAACATGAAATTCAAATTTGTATAGTTCTGATTTCCTTCAAGCTACTTTCAAAATATGCAGAAGCAAACTAAAAGTCCAAGTCTAATTCCGAGACATTTCCAGGATTTTCCCACATGAAAGAGTTTTCAAAATTGTTATGTGATATAAATTAAATAATATCAACACTGATAGGAAAAATACTACGATTTCAGCCGTGAAATGGTAACGGGTGAAGTTCGACTAGTCTGAAGTGTTACTCAGCCGCTTTCTCTCTGGTGCCCATAGTGGGTAGTACGAGAAAGCGGCTGGCACTTACTGAGGGTAGGGTAAAGCGGCTGGCACTTACAGAGGATAGGGTGAGGAAGCGGCTGGCACTTACAGAGGGTAGGGTGAGGAAGCGGCTGGCACTTACAGAGGACAGTGTCAGAAAGCGACTGGCACTTACAGAGGATAGGGTGAGAAAGCGGCTGACACTTACAGAGGGTAGAATGAGAAAGCGGCTGACACTTACAGAGGGTAGGGTGAGAAAGTGGCTGACACTTACAGAGGGTAGGGTGGGAAAGCGACTGACACTTACAGAGTGTAGGGTGAGAAAGCGGCTGACACTTACAGAGGGTAGGGCGAGAAAGCCGCTGACACTTACAGAGGGTAGGGTGAGAAAGCGGCTGACACTTACAGAGGGTAGGGTGAGAAAGCAGCTGGCGCTTACAGAGGGTAGGGTGAGAAAGCGGCTGACACTTACAGAGGGTAGGGCGAGAAAGCCGCTGACACTTACAGAGGGTAGGGTGAGAAAGCGGCTGACACTTACAGAGGGTAGGGTGAGAAAGCAGCTGGCGTTTACAGAGGGTAGGGTGAGAAAGCAGCTGACACTTACAGAGGGTAGGGTGAAAAAACGGCTGACACTTTAAGAGGGTAGGGTGAGAAAGCGGCTGACACTTACAGAGGGTAGGGTGAGAAAGTGGCTGACACTTACAGAGGGTAGGGTGAGAAAGCGACTGACACTTACAGAGTGTAGGGTGAGAAAGCGGCTGACACTTACAGAGGGTAGTGTGAGAAAGCGACTGACACCTACAGAGGGTAGGGCGAGAAAGCCGCTGACACTTACAGAGGGTAGTGTGAGAAAGCGGCTGGCACTTACAGAGGGTAGGGTGAGAAAGCAGCTGGCGCTTACAGAGGGTAGGGTGAGAAAGCGGCTGACACTTACAGAGGGTAGGGTGAAAAAGCGGCTGACACTTAAAGAGGGTAGGGTGAGAAAGCGGCTGACACTTACAGAGGGTAGGGTGAGAAAGCGGCTGGCGCTTACAGAGGGTAGGGTGAGAAAGCAGCTGGCGCTTACAGAGGGTAGGGTGAGGAAGCGGCTGCCACTTACAGAGGGTAGGGTGAGGAAGTGGCTGGCACTTACAGAGGGTAGGTGAGGAAGCGGCTGGCGCTTACAGAGGGTAGTGTCAGAAAGCGACTGGCACTTACAGAGGATAGGGTGAGAAAGCGGCTGACACTTACAGAGAGTAGTGTGAGAAAGCGGCTGACACTTACAGAGGGTAGGGTGAGAAAGCGGCTGGTACTTACAGAGGGTAGGGTGAGAAAGCGGCTGACACTTACAGAGGGTAGGGTGAGAAAGCGGCTGACACTTACAGAGGGTAGGGTGAGAAAGCAGCTGGCGCTTACTGAGGGTAGGGTGAGAAAGCGGCTATCACTTACAGAGGGTAGTGTGAGAAAGCGGCTGACACTTCAGACTACGTTACAACCAGACTACTTTATGCCTATTCCCTATTAGCAGCTCTTTTGCAGCGACTTCACTGAACACTGCTAGGTGCACATAATTATTATCAATCTAGTTGTAAAATAGACACTTTGCAAAGCAAATAAAAGTTTTTGTATGAAGTACATTCCTGATTATCTTATTGTTATGGCGGCAATAACAATAAGTATTCATACAGTATACATGTCGTCATCTATTGGATGCCAGATTTAGCATCTTTTATCAGAATGTTACAAGCCGTTTATGGACTTATTCCTTATGCTTGTCATAATATGAAATATTCATTTGTGGTTGTTTGTTTCGTCCTGTGAGCAGGCCTAGGTCCTCAGAATGAGTGTGTTGTTTGTATGGACAATGCAAGGGATAGTCTGCTGGTCCCATGTCATCATTTGTGTGTTTGTATGACATGTGCAAACACTCTGAAAAGGGATCACGGATTCTGCCCAGTCTGCAGGCAAAACATCACTGGAGTTATACACGTGTATCAACCTTAAAGCATAAAAACAGGCACGCACTCAAGAGAAACAGTATGTTGCAATCAATTATCTGTGACATTACCAACATGTACATTGATTAGCTCGTCTCCTGGTTGCATTTTCATTAATAGTATTGTTATTAATAATTAATAATTATTTCATTCATAGTATTGTTAGTATGGTCGGAAGACTTGCAACCGGCAAAAGACAAACCGGGTAGCTATTTACAACCGTGGCTGAACAGTTGAACACGGATGGACCGTGAAACAATTCCAGCTAGTGGCCAAGGCGTGACCTGAACCAGGGACTATGGCGTCTTAACCACTCGACCACCCTGCCTTCACAGCAAGATTATTTAACGCGCCAGAGCATCATTAACAAAAAATGTATATATATTTAATACAATAAAAATGTAATAATAATTATTCCAAACAAATAAAAAAATGATATTGGTAGTGACAGGTTTAAAGTGTATCGTGAGGGGTACTTACTGTACATGAAACCATCTGGATGTAAACAGGCCATTTGCACGATGACGTCATTTGACTACAACTACCAGAATTCATTTCGTTTTTCCCTTCTTATTTAAATTTTGTAATCCCAGTGCGGTTTAAATAACAATAGCCTTAATTTGCACTACAAAACAAAAAACTGAAGGATTCTGGTAGTTGTAGTCAAATGACGTCATCGTGCAAATGGCCTATTTCATGTTTTATTAACCCGTGAATACGCGCATGCGTAATGAACGGGTTATCGGTAACGAAGACAGATATGCAAATGAGCACTCGCTCACTCGCTCTTTCCATCAGCTGTAAACTTTTTGACGCAATGTTTGTTACGAATGCGTTTTGTAACAAGAATAACGTGAATCCAGCGATAACAATAACTAAATTGTTGCAAACGAATATAAATAACAATAACCTTAAAGATGTTTCGCATTTGGAGTCTTTAATGCAACGATAAAATCGATCTAAAAGGATTTTTCAACCGAGACACGCGTTTTGATGCGTATCTACCTTGAAGTAATTAAATTTATCCAGGTCTAAGCCAGTGATCACGGTGGCCGAATGGTGTAAAGCGCGGACTGTTAGCTGAAAGTTCCCAGGTTCCCAGGCTCCTGCCGTCCTTTTTTTTCGTTTTTTTTTTTTCTTCTTCAGACTGAACATTATGAAAGTGATGTACCGTATTTTTCTTTTTGCGTTTGTCAAAAATCCTTACCGTTTAATTTTTAAAAAAATATTGAACCTTGTCAGTGTGAAAACATAAGCTTACCGCAATATTGTGTTACGCGTTAGCATTTCTTATTCACGGGTTGGCTCTTAGGAGCCTTTGATTGATAAAAAAAGTAGCCAAATAAAGCAAATTTTACTAAAAATGTGGTTGTTGTTCATCGTGGTGTGTAAGATAGGTAAACGCTTTTTTTCGTTTGTCTCACGATGGAGTCACTTTAAGATGTTGATCACGACGTTTCGACTGCTATTACTGCTAATCTTCATCAGGCGATGAGGTCGATTGGTTACGTGTCGCTTATGTAGCACGTTGGCTTGTTGCTATTGGTGCATTTCGATCCACATTATTATTCCGAAAAGATGTTGTTCCCTCTCCGGTCCGATTTGATATCGGTCGGCTGTTATGCTTCTTGATTGTAGGCATCCACGCTTCGGGAATTTCAATTCCACTATCTCTGTTGATGTTATTAGGATGAAGTCTTATGTGGATGGCCTCTTTAACTCTACGAGTGTACCAGTGTGGGTCACGGTCAATAAACTTAACCTCGTCCCAAATAGGAAAATGCCCAGTTTGTTAGCGTGTTCTGAAACCGCGGAGGTTTGAGTACGAGCAAGCCGTATGTCTCTATCGTGTTCTTTTATCCTTTCATGCATAGACCTCCCTGTTTCTCCGATATACACTTTGCCGCATTCGCAAGGAATCTTGTAGACAACACCGTCCTGTTTATTAGAGTCGAGGACGTCCTTAGGTCGTACTAAGTGTGACCTGAGAGTTGTGTCAGATTTGAAAACAGTGCGTACGCCTTGTTGTTGTAGGCAGCGGCGAAGAACTTCTGATACACCTTTGATATAACCTTGCGAAAACTAGAGAATGATCCCGGCCTTGCTGACCATGCAACCTTGCGAAAACTAGGGAATGATCCCGGCCTTGCTGACCGCACAACGCTAACACCAACACAGATTGCCGACCTCTTGAATTTCGTTTTGAGATCTACGTATTTCCAGTACGATGGATCGATTTACGAACAAAGAGACGGAGCAGCCATGGGGAGTCCAGTCTCCGCGGTTATAGCAAACATCTACATGGAAGAATTTGAAGAACAGGCAATAGCAACTTCGCCATATAAACCTAAGATCTGGAAGCGATATGTAGATGACACATTTACCATATTAGATCAAAGCAATGTCGACGGTTCCTTGCAACACCTCGACAACCAACAGCCTACCATTCGTTTTACCATGGAAACAGAGAAAGACAACACTATCCCTTTCCTAGACACGTCAGTTACAAGGGACTCAAACGGCCTTCTCACTACCAGTGTATATAGGAAACCTACTCATACTGATCAATACCTGGCCTATGATTCACACCATCCGCAGTCAGTTAAGCGTGGTATTGTGAAATGTCTGTATGACCGAGCCAAACACCTCATTACTAGACCATCAGTTATCTCCAACGAAAAGAAACATTTGTCGTCGGTTCTTGTTTCTAACGGATATCCTTCCTCGTTTGTACAAAAAATCACAAAAACGAAAGGACCAACAACAAAGAAGGAATCCACGCAGGATTTTAAATCTACTGCAGTATTGCCTTATATCAAAGGTGTATCAGAGGTTCTTCGCCGCTGCCTACAACAACAAGGCGTACGCACTGTTTTCAAATCTGACACAACTCTCAGGTCACACTTAGTACGACCTAAGGACGTCCTCGACTCTAATAAACAGGACGGTGTTGTCTACAAGATTCCTTGCGAATGCGGCAAAGTGTATATCGGAGAAACAGGGAGGTCTATGCATGAAAGGATAAAAGAACACGATAGAGACATACGGCTTGCTCGTACTCAAACCTCCGCGGTTTCAGAACACGCTAACAAGACTGGGCATTTTCCTATTTGGGACGAGGTTAAGTTTATTGACCGTGACCCACACTGGTACACTCGTAGAGTTAAAGAGGCCATCCACATAAGACTTCATCCTAATAACATCAACAGAGATAGTGGAATTGAAATTCCCGAAGCGTGGATGCCTACAATCAAGAAGCATAACAGCCGACCGATATCAAATCGGACCGGAGAGGGAACAACATCTTTTCGGAATAATAATGTGGATCGAAATGCACCAATAGCAACAAGCCAACGTGCTACATAAGCGACACGTAACCAATCGACCTCATCGCCTGATGAAGACTAGCAGTAATAGCAGTCGAAACGTCGTGATCAACATCTTAAAGTGACTCCATCGTGAGACAAACGAAAAAAAGCGTTTACCTAAAGCAAATTTTGTTTCTCAAGCGATGCGTGACATAAATATACATTGTGTAAAAATGACGTAATGTGTTAAATTTAGTGACCTTGAGGGGACTGGCTCGTGCATTGCATGTCAAGAGTATGTTTTTTCAAACTCGTATTTTCAAACGCGTATGGTTTACCGTTCAAATCCTTTCCATAGGAAAACTTTCTTTGCATTGTACAATTTAAAACAAGCAGTGATGGCTGCTATTACAAAAAAAAAAGGTATTGAGAAGAATCTGCGATAAAATTTAATTGTTTAGTGTGTAGCAACCCGCCACGATTAACTTTAGTTATTTGCGGGTTGCTAATATAATTTGTTTTATTATTATTTGTAAATAAATTGTTGTTGTTGTTGTTGTTAGTTAGATAATTGGACAATATGCTTATCAACACGATCGATAAATCTTTCACTGTTTATTCTTGCAAGAACTCTACTAAATGCGAAAATGTATACGGTAGGCTTATGAAGAATCGGCGATGAAATTTAGGATAAAGTAACAATGTCAACGATAATAAATATGCTTATCGACACGATCGATAAATCTTTTACTATATTTAACCTTGCAAGAACTCTACAAAAATAACTCTAACATATATTTGTAAACAATCTCAACCAATCCGGCGAATGACACAGGAAAAAAAGTTGCATTTTACGAAGTGGGCGCGTTGCCATATATGGCACCGACTCATTTAATAACAGCAGTTTTACTGCTAAATTTACAGCCGAGTACGTCTCGACTCAATTACTGTGGGCTGAATGTAGAGAGAATATCTTCATTTTGTGTACAAAATCTGCCATGGAAGGGATTAATTTAACCGAAAAGCTTCCTCGTCCCCCGTAAAACTTCAAGTTTATCAGAATGGATACGGTCAATTTCCATTAACCCAGTACGTGGCGGGTTAAACTTTAGTTAGCCTATTCCTGTAGTTACTAAATCGCGGAACTACCCACAACGACCCGCAACCACCAACACAACGGCCCACAAATAACAACACAAAAAATCACTGCGAAAAAAAGAAAGTTCCGAAATAATATGACTAAGGATCTCGTAACGATGCTCGCAAGACAGTTACAAGTTTTGACTTGCACACATACACATTTTAAAAGGGCTCCTTTCAATTGAGCTGCTGCCGCAAAAAATCACCGACATCCAGCGACAAAAGGCCGAAAAGAGTAGATCATACGCGACAATATCCAAAATGTCTACCTTGATAGGAGGAGACCGGGGTTCGAATCATCGCCGGTGAACCATAGTTTCACGTAATATGTTATATCGTGTTTTTATACGCTTACTTGGTTTATCATAGTCGCGTGACCTGTTTTGAAATGTTGCGGAAGTTAAATAGCTAAGAAACAGATCGGTACAGTTGTACACCAAGCATGCTCAATTTAGGGGACAATAAAACAAAAACAATAGAATACAATACCATAGAATACATCTTCTGGTAATATGATTTCACATAACGAAATATTTTATGTTAATGGATCAATAATATGATAATGATCCAACTTTCAAATACGCCGTTTAAAAGTCGATTGCCCGTGACTTTAATTATAATCATGGCCATTGTTTATTTCTTCATTTACACCATGTTGTGAATAGTAGGACACCACTGCAGCACCACTCCTCCTTTAATCAAAGGGCTCTAAGAGCCATCTCGTAAATACGAAACAACGCAAGGTTGAGCCCACAGATCGATTTTAACTTTCCATACTTAGTTTGAAGTCAAAGAATTGAAGATTGAAACGTGACATAAATATGAATTGTATGAAACGAGACTGTCTAGACAACTGAACGACGTAATACACTAGGGAATTAAAAAAAGTTTTATCTGAGTGATTGAGCGAGTGAAAATTTGCATAATTGTCCCGTATACTATATCTCGTTCAACGCTTCGCGTATTCACGAGATAAAACAGTATGGCTTTGTATCCGGCATAGGCAGGGAGAGTGAAGAGCAAACTTCTGAAACTCTCTCCTCAGTACGAGAATTTGTATCACGTCAACATCTTGTGGATCTGTGATGTCAGGCATAACTTTGTGTACATAGAAATCAAAGGCTCCTAAGAGCCAACCCGTGAATAAGAAATGCTAACGCGTAACGCAATATTGCGATGAGCTTATGTTTTCACACTGACACGGTTCGATTTTTTTTAAAATTAAACGTAAGGATTTTTGACGCACGCCAAAAAAAAAAAAAAACTACACTCATAATATCCAGTCCGAATAACATTCCAAAATATTGATCTCTCAGAGGAGACATTTGTTCCGGGCGTGCGCGTTACCCAAATGAACTATTGCTCATTGATTGGGCTGGCTTGTCGCCAAGCCTGCCCAATATATAAAATGGACGCTGTTTCGTAGTCACTTATTGACACGCCGGGGGGGGGGGGGGGGGGGAGGTATCCGCCATATGAAAATGACGGGGGTCCTTTTAGAATTTCGTTAGATGGGTATGGTTGAAAAGAAGTTTTATCGTTAAGAGCTACTAATTGTAAAGTTTATGTGGAAGTCTCTCCCCCCCCCGGATTTTGGAGATTTGAGAGTAGATAAGTTAATATGTGTTGTAGGAGAAGTAAATGGGGATGTGCGTAGGCTAATAAATTGATTAAAAGGTTGTTTGTGTAAAGGGTATTCGTTTATAGCGGTATAGGAGGAAAGCGTGAAGGGTGAATTGTCTTGTGAGCGTTTAAAGAGGTTTTAAAAGACACTGACCTATTTCTAGTAGCTGGTATTAATAGATTAAAAAGGGTGAAACCCGTACGAAAAATTATAGCCTGACATAGCGAGAATCCGGCCTGAAGTGATTTTTACGGCCTGCATTGAACGAGACAAAGTACGCCTAAAACGAGCTATTCTTCTCGGTCTTGTCTCGGCGATAATCTAGCCTGCATAACAGGCGTTATTGGGGGCGCTCAAGCGGGTTTTGGGTCGCGAGCGCGAAGCGCGAGAACAAAAAGGTCTCGATTCTGCAGAGAAGAGAGTTTCTACACTAGATAGAGCAGCCTAAATTAGCGGAAAGCTTTCTGCTTTGTAATACATGCAGAATTTGGGAAAGTATTCCCTCAATTTTGTTGGATCATATTGATCATTTGCAATCTGATATTTCAACGAATTATGCTGATGGGGCCGTTTCCAATAACCAAGGTTAGACATCTGCCGTTGGAATCTGTAGTCTGTTTGGAAAAAAGGATGGTTTATTTGATAACATAACGCTCCGAAGAGTGAGAAGAGAGAATTTGAGGTGAGCAATTAAATTGTACATGGAACATTAATGAAACGTGATTTTCTTCTATCGTTCATTGTTCTTTCAGTGATAAGATTTGCTGCTAAAAGCATAATCAATTGTGAATGACACAGGCTGGAAAACTTCAATTTTAATTAAATGAGAAATAGAACATGATCTTTATGTCAACAATCCCTTTGACCGAGGTCATGTCAAGGATGCTTATATTAGTATTTGTTTTACACAGGAAAAAATGAAGTGGCATTTATTGAGATAACTTGCAATGCATTTGTTAAAGATGTTATGGCTTACATGTTATAAGCTTATAGAAGGGGTACGTGACTCAGACAAAGTTTGCTGTCAGCTCAAAGGCTTTGTATGAGCGTGTCCCGGGGGGGGGGGGGGGGGTACTCCCTTATATGACCTATACGGGGACGTGCCGCTGGACGGGGTACGGTTTTTGGCATTTTTGTCCTGAACAGGGTATATAATTTAACTCGAGTCTGTCCTAAACAGGGTATGGTTCCAGTTAACGTAGCGCTTGTGGTGACTTTCCTTGTCGTGATTAGCATATTCATGCGAAGGTGAAGTCGTTTTCGTTTCAGATCCGTCTACTATTTTTTTAAAGCTCAGATTAATAACCACGCACAAGTCGTGTCCTAGACAGGGTCCTAAAATAGAGAGTGTTGTTCTACACAGGGTAGGTATTTTCGTTTCTTTTTTGTCCTAAACAGTGTCAAGGTCTCAGACCCTCAGCGGCACCCCTATACCCAAATATTGGTCAAGTACCCCCCCCCCCCCACCCCCGGGAGCGTGATGTGTTTTGGATATGAAAAATCGGTGAAATCAGCTGTAAACGTGATTTGAACGTTTTGCGGGCTTCAAATACAATACATACAAGGCAATGCTACATTAGGGAGTGAAAAACTGATTCAAGAAATGTAAATTTTGACTTAAAAATTCAACAAATTATGTGACGAAGCTGCACGGTGAAATCCGATCATCGGACTACCAATCTATTAGCCCTCAAGCGATAAGAAAACATTTCACGACTTTAGCTGACTTTGTGCCCAGAGGCAAAGATGTTTGCATCGCTAGCTTGAAAAGAGATGCGTAAATACGTTCCAAATGATCTGTATTATCCCAAATTAACTACCGTGTACCCAAATTTTAACTTTATACTAATTCAGCTAATTAGCAGTAGCTAAAAAAAAAAACCGGGGGGGGGGGGTTCTCCCATATATAAGCTATACGGGTATGTGCCGCTGGATGGGGTCGGTTTTTTTGACCTTCTGGGTCTGAGATAGGGTCTTAGTTTTGCCCACTGAGTCTGAGATCGGGTATACTTTGTCCGTTCAATTTTCGAATTAAGTGTTTTGTCATTTTTTTTTTCTGGTGCATTTTTCATCTGGAACCGTGCCTGTGGAAGTTTCACTCGATTCAATGAGCGTGTAGTATACATTTATTATTATGGGAATAAACTGTTACTGTGCCGTTTATCGACACGCGTTCATACAAGCAAAGCAGAACAAAAGAAGATGAATTCACAAACACCTTTGAGTTAGTTGACATATGGAGACAAGTGCACCCGAGCATTCCTGGCTTCACCTGGCACAATGCATCCTGCAAAATTAAATGCCGACTAGATTATTTCTTTCCATCAAAAAATATACAACACCTGATTACCGATTGCCAAATAGTCTCAAATATATTTTCAGATCATTCAGCACTCCAACTATCTTTAACTACTGAAGAAAAAGAAACAAAACGTGTACCAGACTTCTGGAAATTTAATAACTCGCTACTCACTGACAAAGATTACACAGAACACATAACTAAAAGTATCCCGCAATTTATAGCAAAATATCAAGACCTCGACGACAAAGGACTATTTTGGGAAATGATAAAAATGGAAATCAGAGCTACAACAATTATTTTTGCAAAAAGAAAAGCTAGAGAAACACGAGATGAAGAAAAAGAACTTTACGACAATTTGGTTGCTTGCAAGAACAACTGAGAGCCAAATTTAGTGAAACCACCAAAACTGAAATAGACCGCGTCAAAGCTAAACTATCAAAAATCATTTCAAACAAAACGCAAGGCGCAATGGTACGTAGTAAAGCCAGGTGGTACGAATTTGGAGAAAAAAATAATAAATATTTTTATAATCTGGAAAAGAGGAATTATAAGAAAAAACATACCGTCTCACTTACAAAAGAAAATAGTTCTACATTGTCCGATCCCAAGCAAACTTTTATCAAAATCTTTACAACTCATGCCAAAAAATATCAATCCAAACAACGAGATGTTTTCCTTCTTGTTTGAATCTGAGGGGCTTGAGACGCTCAGTAAGGAAGAATCAGAACAATGCGAAGGATCTTTAACGTTAGAAGAATGTGCGAAAGCGATTAAAAATTTTAAAAATGATAAAACACCGGGATCTGACGGGTTTACTATTGAATTTTATCGACATTTTTGGCACTTGCTTGGAAAATACTTAGTCGAGAGTTTTAACTATGCTTTTCAGAAAGGAAGTTTATCAATCTCTCAAAAGCTCGGAATTATTTCTCTTATTCCCAAGAAAGACAAAAACTTAAATTTTTTGAAAAACTGGAGACCAATAACATTGCTAAAACACTGATTATAAAATTGCCACAAAAGCCATTGCAATGCGTCTAGAAAAAATATTGCCAAAAATTATTCACCTGTGTCAAGCAGGTTATGTAAAAGGAAGATATATCGGAGAGTGTATAAGAACAATTTCTGATACAATGTATTTTACAAAACTAAAAAACATTCCGGGCTCAGCTTTTTTTTTTCTAGATTTCGAAAAAGCTTTCGATTCCATAGAGTGGACGTACTTGCAAAAATGCTTAGAGGTCTTTAAATTTGGTCCGCAGCTTCGTAATTGGACAAGAGTATTCTACAATGACATCTCAAGTTGTGTGCTTAATAATGGCTTTGCAAGTGAACAGTTTCCGCTATTTAGAGGTGTAAGGCAAGGATGCCCTTTATCTGGCCTTCTCTTTATCATAGGCATAGAAATTCTTGGAAATTCAGTTAGACAATCGTCAGAAATAAAAGGTATTGACATTGAACCGGAAAAAACGATAAAACGTTCCCAGTATGCGGATGACACTACTGTTTTTGTAAAAGACGATAAGTCGATATATAATCTTTTTAACCTACTCGATATATTTAAAAAAGCATCTGGCCTTCGGATAAACCAATCGAAATCAGAACTCTTATATTTAGGATCATCGCGTCGACGCAAAGACAAGATTTTAGATCTTCAGGTCAGTGAAGAACCGATATATGCTTTAGGAGTATTTTTCTCATATAACGAAGATCTCGTAATTAAAAAAAAAATTATGACAAACTTGGCCCTCTAAAGAAAGTGCTAAATATTTGGTCGGCAAGAGACATTTCCACGTTTGGAAAAATAAATATAGTCAAAACACTTGCACTATCAAAACTAACTTTTATCTGTAGCGTAATCGAGACGCCTCTTTCCTTCACGGAAGAAGTAAATAAGATAATTTTTAGTTTCATATGGAGATACAAACCACCTAAAATAAAAAAACGACAATTATAAAAAGCAAAGAAGAAGGAGGACTTAACATGATAGACTTCTCTGTGTTCGATAAAGCGTTAAAGTTATGCTGGGTAAAACGACTATATTCAGATGATAATGCCCAGTGGAAAGTTATTCCAACATCCCTACTTGCTAGTGTAGGAGGAGTAGTATTAGAGTTGGGGGCACCAGATCAAAAATAATTATTTTTGATCTGATACCAACCCAATTCTATACTACTTTCCATATGATGGTAACCAGTTTTTTTGTTTCCATTTAATGTAAACCAGTTTTTGGAAAACTATATGTTTCCATAAAATAATTAAACTATATGTTTCCATAAACATAATTAAACTATATGTTAATAAAAACAAATGGTGCGTTTATTCCATTGCGTGATTTCCTTTGCGTTTATTCCATTGCGTGATTCCACATAATAGAATCCTTTGCGTGACACACAATTCTCGGAAAAACAGGGGAACCCCCTGTAAAATGAGTCATCACTAATAGCTATTGTCTTCAGGTCATGAGACAGTCCACGATGGTCGGTTGCTAGGGCTTTTCCTCCCGCAAAGTTCTAAATCTCGTTTTTTGGTTCACAGAGGAGTAGTTTATATTCTAAATGAAGCAAAACATTAGAACATCTTAATTGGAGAAAATTTTTCTTTAAATTTTTAAAATTGTGAAGGCTTTTTTGGCTTTTCTTGAAATTATGACGTCATAAGTGCCACCTATTTTTAGTAACAACATTAAAAATTTGAAAAGCAGTGTTCAAAACTTTACACACATTTTTGCGACAGAAAAAAAGTATTTTTAGTGAAAACTCTATCTCAATCGGATAAAAAGGCGTTAAGTTACAGCTAATTAAAGAATTCAAATCTCCCGCCAAATGACCATATATGGTCAAACTTTAGGGGTATTTAAACGCGAAAACAATGAATGTAGTCGGAACAGAGAAAAGACAAAGTTGCATAAAATCAAAATTGTAGTTTTTTGAGTTTAAGATGTGTGGTACTATGACGCGTATTTCATCACGAATTACGTCATTATGACGTCACATTGACGTAATTCGTGACGAAACCCGTATCATAGACCACACATCTTAAACTCAAAAAACTACAATTTTGATTTTATGCAACTTTGTCTTTTCTCCGTTGCGACTACATTCATTGTTTTCGCGTTTAAATATCCCTAAAGTTTAACCATATATGGTCATTTGGCGGGAAATTTGAATTTTCTTAATTACCTGTAACTTTACGCCTTTTTATCCGATTGAGATGGGGTTTTCACCAGAAATCATAGAATTCTATAGTGAAAACTAATACAGTATTTTCACACTTTTTCCCTGAATTTTAATTCTGATGCCAAATTTGGACATCATTAATGACATCACAATATCAGTCAAATGGGATGAAAT
This sequence comes from Cladopsammia gracilis, assembly GCA_022457155.1. Lineage (NCBI taxonomy): Eukaryota > Metazoa > Cnidaria > Anthozoa > Scleractinia > Dendrophylliidae > Cladopsammia > Cladopsammia gracilis. The sequence continues at coordinate 730,174 of JAJGOT010000248.1, read as the reverse complement.
AATCACCAACTGATAGGTAATTTATCCACCTATTTTCCTTCCAAGTTTCGTTAGATTCGATGCATTCTACTTTTGTCTATAGCCTAAAACTCTCAGTTTTGAGAGGTGCGGGAGGAAAAGCCCTAGCAACCGACCACCGTGGTCGTATGATTTTTTCAACCAATGAGGAATTGTCTGATGCATCAGACAGATTCTTTTTTAAATCAATGAAGTTGAAGGGAAGGAGTATTTCAGTGAAAACATGAACAAGAAACTATTTTCAACATATTGTGGACTTTGATTTCCCTTTACAAGATCTCTCAACTTTGCCAGGTCTGTTCTAAACTCAATAAAACGCTGTTTATCTATCAGTGATATCAAAGGTGTGTGAATTTTTATTGTAAGGAAATTAAGTACAAAACGGACGCAATCAAATGGTGGATGATGCAAAATCCACTTTCCATTGGGAAGGGAAAAAACCTTTTTTTATGTTATGGGACTTTCCCTGCTGTCTATTTTTTGTTCTATTGAAATATCGCTAACGCGTTAGCCAATTTTTATATGTTCGCTATTTTTGTTTTTTTGATAATATGGTCACAACTGCGGTTTTGTTTAAAAAATATAATCTCATATAATAGTATAGAATGAATTGTAATTTGGGAATTCATGACGAATTTAAGAATACAGGAGAGTTAACCTGTCCCTTTTGTGACCAACGATTAGCAGATGTTGTTAGAAATAAGGAAGTTGTTGAATCATGTTGTGATAAAAAAGATATGTTTAATGACAATGGAATGAATGTTTGTAAAAATTGTGGTGTTGTTAATGGATATGATTTACAAGCTCCATATATCGATTTCCATGATAACAAATATAAAATGACGAGAAAGAGTGTGTATATAAGAAAATATATTTTAAACGTTGCCAATGATATAGCACAACAGAATCATGTACAAATCAGTAATGATAATAGAGAGAAAATCCTGACAATATTCGCTTTAATTAATGAAGTATTATCGCAGGTTAACAATAAACGTAAACGGATGATTAGTATTAAATTTGTTATCAAGCAATTATTTAGGATGCTTGAGCTTCCATACAAGAGTATTAAAGTAACAAAGTCAATGAAGACATTAAAATTTTATGAGACTTGGTGGGACAACATATATGAATTAATAAAGGACGATGCTGCTAAAATTAGTCATACGTCATACAAAGGGGGTTTTCCCTATGAATGAGTTATTGAATAAAGTTCGTTAGTAAAGTTTATCGTAAAAGTTTACTCGGAAGTGAATTTTTTATCATACTGTTTATCAAATTTATCGGCAAGAGGACAAAGATCGATGATTATTTCATCTAACTGTCTCATTTCATTTATAAATGCGGTATGGTTAAATTGATTTCCTCTGAGACATGAGCGTAAATCAACTAATACTTTTTGATATGTTGTGTATGCAAATTTAGACATTTCTATTTTCTTTGTATAATTATTAATGTCACTTACTGTTTTTAGAACTAAACCAGCTCCAGAAATAGAAGCTAGTATAGCAGGATTTAATGTGATACTACCAGCTACTGTACCAATAACTACTAAGCCTGTTGAAGTTACATTAATAATTAAATTCAAGCTCTTGAAATATTTGAAAGCCTTCTTATAACACCAAAAGCGTTTATGATAAAATTTATACAATGCTTTGATTTCAGATAATTTTTCTGGGCTTATGTTTGTATCAATATGATTGAAATCGAATATTTCTGTTTTATCTGTTTTAGTCATTATATTATATATTTGGATAATTATATTTTAGGATTTGAAAGAAGACAATATAATACACCACTTATTTGGCCCATTATTGGAGATCTTTTTATTTTCTTAGGCAATGAAAGGCAGCAATATGTGTATCCAGGCCCCTTTTCATAGTCATTGTAAAATCTTCCAAATGCATCATGAAAAATAGCATGTTTAATTAAAAATTGGTATTTGGTGTTTATAGTACAAGAACCCGGTCCTATTAAGCCGATGTTAGGGTGTTTTTCTAATATTTGGTTCATTGATATTGACTCATTCAAATAGTTTACATACAAAAATTGATATATTAAAGCCGATTTTAATATTTCATCTTTAGTATTAGGATGTAGGGTTTTTTGGGCTGTGAAAAATTTATTACAAAAATTAATTGACTGTGTGAGAATTGCCATTTATATATATATCAATATATTTGATAATTATATATTAAAACTCTTCAAAAAGTGCACTGATATGGCAATCATAAGGTGCAAATGTAATGTCATCATCAAATGATATCAATGTGATTTGTACGTCTGCATCTTCCCTGAAATTGATAACTGATGTTGATATATTGAAAGTGTATAAAATTTTATTTGATGTTTTTTCCCAATTCTGCGGAGCGAACGAAGTGTTATGAATTAATATAAACATTTTTTCATATCCTTCAGGCGGTTTATCGTCCAATATCATCAGCCATAATTTTATAAGTTTCAAATTGATTAATGCAATAAAAGATAATGAACCGTTGAATATGATATCATAACTGTTCTTATTTTTCATATAATTGCCTAAAAATATGAATTTTTGTAACTGTTTGGGTTTTGGTAAACCAATTAGGTTTCTACCATTCATATCAATATCGGTCTCCATAACCATTTTTCCACCTTCAATTACAAAAACAGTATCAAATACATCTGGGTCGGCACTCGAGACATAGCCTTGAACACCATAAACGATTAGATGTGCTTTCTTTGTATTACTATTCGATATACTTCCATGAAGGTCTATCATTATATATTCAGGTGGAGATACCTGATACTTATGTAAATGAACAATGCTTTTTGTATATCCTTCAGTGTTGAATATCTTTGTAGTTTGCTGTCCGATATTAAGAACTGATGAGACAACATTGACAGATGTCGAACTAATGTGAGCTTTATCTGGAACGAAAAACTCAATCACCATAGTGTACTCACCTTGAGGAAGTTTGTATTGTTTCCTTGACCTGAACTCATCGTTATTGTTTGTCGTAAGAGTCATATCATAGGCTTTCCTATTGATTTTGTGTGGGCTTGATACAAAATTGATAATTCCATTAACAACAATATTACTCTCCGACGAGCTCTCGTTCACATCTTCCATCAGGTATCTGAAAACGTCTTTTTCTGCAGTAGAGGAAGTTATGTGTGACTTGTTCACATAACTCTTATAATCGTCTGTTATTCGTGTATACAAGTTTGTATTAGAATCATTGAGTTCGGCGTTGAAGAATGAAACATTTACGGCAGCGCTATTCTCATTTGGTTTAGGTGTTGCTAAATTAGTAATTTTATAACTTTGCATATCAAGATCGCTGGAAATCGTTTTGTCTAATTTTTCGTTTAAATGTGTATCAACATAACCTTTATTCGTAGCCATATCGCTTACAGTTGGGGTTTGAACATTATATATTACGTGGTTGTTCATATCAATTGAATTCTCCATAGGAAGCATCTCTTTACGGGATAAGAATATATTTTTGACATCATTGTAAGAAACTAGATTGTTATAATGTGCTCCCAAATCATGCCATGTTTGTTGTTTTGATTGGATGACATTGTATTTCTCTTGGAGGTCAATATTTTTAGATATATTCAAACTTGAACTAGGTTGTATTTTTTGAATCGCATTTTTCAAAGTTACCATATTCACCGCAGAAAGATCATTGTTTTCATCCGTATCCATATTTGTGATCAGTTTTTGATCCATATCAATTTCTCCAGGTAGAATTAATTTATTTCCTCGCAGATCCAAATCTGCAGTCATATGAGTTGTTCCATCCAACCTTAAATAATGAGTATCTGAATACTCTTTGTTCACAGCATCTTTTTCTGAAATTGGTGTTTTTAAATTTCTTATATTATTGTTTTTCATATCAAGATTTGCTGTAACTAATGGTAAATGCTTACTAACAAATGTATTTCTAACAAAATTGAAATCAACAACATTGTTCAAGCCAGTAACTTGTCCTATATTTACTAATTTTTTACCTTGCATATCGTAATCACCATCCTCTGTTAATTTGAACCCTACGCCAGGTAATCCACGTTGAGGTGTTACCGTTGATGTTGACGATGGTAAAATTCCATTTGAGTAACTCATATATATGTTATTTATATTATATTTGTTCATCGAAATTTTTGGTTGTGATTTTCCGTGGCTTATCAATATATATAAAGCTATATGGTTCATCAGTTGCTTTATTATATAATTCTATTGGAATATTGTTTTCGCGGCAAATTAGACTCTTCTCATTAGCACTTGGGAATTCGTAAATAGAGAAATGTGAACAGTTCAATCTTATGTCTTTTGGTGTCTTATAGTAGCTTTGACTCAGATAAATCACACTGCAATTTTTGTGTCTCCCTCGTATAAAATAGTCGACCAATGGTTTTTGATTTTTTTCACATACAAAATCATCAAAAATAACCAATTTCTGACTTTCACTATCAAGATCATTTACAGGAATAATCTCGTTATTACTTGCTTCAATTACATCATAACCAACTTCATTACTTATCGGTTGGAACATATCCATAAGCTTCTGGTACTTTGACTGCTCTAAGTTTTTCGCATACAGGTATATTTTATCAAAGTACAATAAATTATAAATCATATGTAATAGTGTATTTGTTTTACCAGAACCACTAGGTCCACAAATCAGATTTCGAAAACATTTATTTGGCATGAATTCATATAACTGTTTAAAGGTTGAGACAACATCGTCTTCAACGTCATAATTTGGTATTTTCATTTATATTATATGGGTATATTATTTCAATATAACACGGTGTATAAGACGGTGTACAACACGGTGTATAACACGGTGTATAACACAGTGTAAAACGTTATTTTTTATATATGATTTTCATTTTTATGTAATGTAATAATATAACAATAAATGAGTTTACTTAAGTGCATGGAAAGAACTCGCAAAGAGAAAATCTGAATCAGGGGAAAAGATTAATTATGTTCATAATATAATAACGAAACATGATATTGGTCAGCAGACCAGTCAGGAGTCATTGGCGAAGGTATTTAAACCAGTGACTAGTAAATTAGATGATGTTATTGACAGTAATTTAGTTTCGAGTATACCTCAGAGAAAAAAGCGACCACCTAAGAAAGGTGAGCCTGGTATTGACTATATGCCTGAAGTTGATCCTTTTGAAGAAATGGAAATTGATGATCTATTTGGTGATTATGTACTACCACAACAAGATAAACAACTGGTACCAAAACCTCCAACATATGAAGAATCTTTACAAGATCTTATTGAAGGAAAGAAGCAGATTTATGTTGATCCTCAGTACCTGCCTCCGGAACCTGAGGATTTACCACCAGAATATGATGACGACGAAGAGATCGATTATGCATTAGATGACGAAGATACGAGTAATGAGATTTTGAATGATATTGGTATTGTGAATTATGAAAATGTGGATAAGATATTGAATCAATCAACAATAACACCCCAAAAGACTAAGAAATATCTTAATAAGATTATAAAGGATGCTAAAATAAAAAGGAGTCAATTAAGTGGCTATAAAGCATATGTTACAAAACAATACAATAAGGGGGAGATATCATCAGGTGAAAGGCAAATACGAAACAAAAGAATAGACAACGCAAGAGTTACTTTAAATGAATACATAAAACATTATAATACTAAATTGGAAACAATAAAAGGTTCTGGAATCCAGAGTCGGGAAAAAAAACAGAGAGGTGGAAATATTATGTTTTTTAATGATGTAAAGCAGCTTTTGAAAAAATTGGAATTGATTATTGGTGAAAGATTGGCAGGGAATACCAGCATTGAGATGCGAAATATGGGAGTAACTATATTGGACACATTATTGAAAATGTCGACAATCAATAGACCGCAATATAATAAATTGTTTAGTCAATATTTCAAAATATAATTAATATAACATTATTATATAAATGGAACGAGAGATAGTATTATCATCTTATAGTGTAAAAAATCAAGGGAATAATAAACCTGAGGATTTTGCAACAAAATTTACTTGACCTATAATTTTAGATTGTAATATGCAATATGTTATTGGTCTTAACAGAATTATCAATATGAGTTTTACATGGTTTAATGTTAATGCTGGATACAACAATCAATTAATCAAATATAGCTCCGATAGTGGTTCAACATTTAACAGCATCACCTTTCCAGCCGGAGTATGGAATTATACAGACTTCAATACATATATCAAGAGCATAACAAAGACTGGTGATACGTATCCTATCACTCTTGAATTCGATGATACAACATTTAGGGTCACGGTTACATTAGCTCAGAATTATCGGCTTGATTTGACACATTCCAATTTTAATGATCTAATCGGTTTCGATAAAATAGTATTAACAAGTGGGACAAACATTGGACCAAGGGTTCGAAATCTATCTCAAGATACAGATGTCCTCAATGTTCATTGCGACCTAATTAATGATTCACTCGTCGACGGTCAAGATACCGACATCATTTATTCCTTCTCAACCAGTGTACTCCAACCTAGTTACTCCTTTACCCTCGAACCGCGAAGAGTCACATTTAATCCAGTCAATAAGAATAGTATAAGTAGTATCAGGGTATACATTACTGATGGAAAAAGAAGACTAGTTAACCTAAATGGAGCAGATACATCTTTCTCACTAATTCTGAAAAGTATAGAATAATATAACATAATAGTATAATGAAACCGTATGAATTCAAAAGATTTTACCATCCAAAACTTGGTCAATTTGTATATCAACACAAAGGGTCAGGGCTTATCGTTGATAATATTTTCAAACCATTAAAGAGTGTGGCATCAGCTGTTTTTAAGAAATTTGCTAAGCCAATAGCAAAGAAGGCGTTAGAATCGGGAATTTCTCACGCTGGAGAAAAACTGGGCAAAAAAGCAGTTGAAAAATCTGGTGATTTGATCATGAAAAGATTGGCAAATTTGAGAAAAGGAGCTACAAGACAAACGGCAAATGTTCCATCCTCACCCATTAAACAGCAACAGCAAGATGAAAGTACTGATATGATACTCAATAGATTGATATCAGGATCTGGTGTGAAAAGAAGGCGTAGAGTAAGAGTAGTATAGAATCAATAAAATGATTGAAAACATCTATATATTACAAAATTATGGTATATAATTGTAAAATTATGTAACATAATAATATATGGCTTTTAGAACAAGTGAATTTTTACAAAGATATGAGTTGGTACGATTCCAACTTGATGATGTAATCAGAGCCCCAGCTAACAATCAACACCAAGACAAAAATGGGTATAAATTTACAATTAATGATCGATCGAGCTTTTTCGATTGGTACAATGCTTATTTTGAGGTCCAGCTCCAGGTACAAAAATTGGCTGATGGTACAGCCTATGGTGCAGATCGTATAACAGATATTAATGGAGCCCATAGTTTGATTAGTCACATGATGATAAAATCAGCAGGAAAGATCGTGTATGATACTGATAATCTCCATAAAGTGACTTATGTCAAGAACCTGCTTGAATATAGTGACGATTTTGCTCGTAGTGTTGCTAAAAACTCTTTATGGTATTTGGACACAGATGACACTACAGCCAATACTAATGCAGGGTTTGAGTCAAGACGTCTTTTAACCACAGGTAACCATGATGTCAATGTAGTCATACCTCTTAATCGTTACAGTTTCTTCGAAGAGCTAGAGGGTCGAATGTTAGTCCCAATGCAACTTCAGTTTAATATACAGTTGCAGAATGACAATGAATTAATCTATAAGGCCGGTGCAGCAGATGACGGACGAGTTGTTATTGATAGATTACTACTTTGGGTACCAAAATTGACACCTAAGGACAGTCTATATGATAAGTTTGTTAGTTCTTTTTTGAAAGATGATAAATGGACATATCTGAGAGAAATGTATGAGGTGTCCGCACCAACACATAGTAGTGGATTCTTCCAAATCTCATCCAGTATTGATAATGTTAATGCTATATTTGTATATCTACAAAGAGCTAAAACAAACAATGCAGAGGCGAATCCGTACCTGTTTGACACTTTTAAAGTAAATTCAGGTGATGATGCTTCAGTCTTACAACATGCAGATTGGAATACGGCAATGGAGTATTCTACCCAGAGACTGAATACGATTCAGAATCAAAAGTAAGGATCTTCAATGATTTAATGTCCTATGGTATGAGAAGGAATGATTACAACAGCGGTACACAGCTTAACCTATCGAATTACAATGGTCTCTATCCACTAATCTATTTCGATCTATCATATCAAACAGAGAAAGTAACAAGAGACCCAAAGCAGTTGATCTTCAGGTATAAACTGAACGCCAATAGTGCTGGAAATAGTCCTTTCAGCATATATGCTATAGTTCTATATGAAGAGACAGTTGTCATTGACAAAGTTGGGAATGAATTGGTTATAGTGTAAAAAGTAATAAATTACTAATCAAATAATATCATTATTTCATATATGTTTTATAACCAGAAAATTATATAACATATATTATATACAACAAATGACTCAACTTTATGAGATTAATGTGAAATTGTCTGACAATCAAAAGAAAAATCTTAGCAATGCTTTCCATAAAAGGGAGACGATTGTTCTCAGGCTTTCAAAGGACTCTCTTCGTGGTAATGATACTCTACATGTCCCGGCGATGGTGAAAAAAAGGTTGGAGAAGAATCGGAATTTGGGGAAGAGTATGGACATTAAGCTTGTGAAAACCAATATTAGAAAACAAGTCGGTGGAAGTTTGTTAACTACCATTCTAACCCTTGGACGTGCAGCTTTACCAACTATTGGTAAAACCATAAGTCTTTCAGCTCTTGCTGGTTTGGCTTCAGAAGGTGCTTCTCAAGTGGTTAAAGCAATATCTGGAAGAGGTGTACAGTCGGGTGGTTTTCTTATACCCCAAGATAAAATTAATAAGCTGATAGAATACAAACATCTTTTAACAACTAAACAAAAACAGGATATATTGAATGCTCTTCAGTCAGGATCAGGTGTTCATGTACGACCCACAAAAACACAATCAGGTGGATTCCTTGGAAGTTTGTTAGCGAGTGTAGGCATTCCACTCATTCTAAATTCATTGATGGGTAAAACTGGTAGCGGTGCTCCTCGAATTGGAAATCGTAAGAAAAAGGGTACGGGAGCGCCAAGAATTGGTGTATATAGACAACCACCCCCATTTTATGGGAGTTGGCCCGATAATACGATAGGTATGGGGACAAAAAAAAGACAACCAAAAGAGGCGAAGGCTTGCTATTAGGAAAAAACTCACCGTTCAACGGAATTCCACTTCTAGGGGCAATACTGTAAAACCGAAATTCCACAAAGACATCCCGTTTAAGTAATCATGATCTAATAAAATGGTGCAGATATTTAAACATCCCAATCAGTGATGTTCTGTCAAGGGATGAAAGAGTTCCACATAATCATAGCCAAGCATTATTTATTTACAATCTAGAACCTAGTTATATGGCAGGATCTCATTGGGTTACAACTTATGTAAAAGACAACGTGATAAATTATTTTGACAGTTTTGGTATGCCTCCATTTCAAGAGATCGTAAATCATGCGAAAAGAAGGAATATGACAATGCTTCACCAAAACAACCAAATCCAAAACATAAAAACGTCTACATGTGGCTACTTCTGTTTATACTTTCTGAACGAAATGAATAAGGGGAATTCGTATTATAATTTATTGCAAGTATTTGACATATATAACACAATGAAGAATGAGAGATTCCTCGAACATTATTTCAGAAATATCTAACTTATATATATAATGGTAAAATCATATTGTGTTAGACAGAAGAAAGTCACTGAATGTGTTCCAGGAAGCGAACGATATGTGAAAACTAAACATGGTCGAACTATGTTGAAATGCACTTGCGCTGAATGTGGTATAACAAAAACCAAATTTGTCAAAAATAAGGGAAACTAAAAGGCCCGTCTGAAGGGGCGGGCTTATTTGATATTGAAGGAAGTCATTCATTGGGCGAAATAGCTTTGAAAGGTGGGGTTAAAGGGCTATATAATCTTGGCCGTATTGGTTTAAGTAAAGCGATTAAATCAAATTTGGCTAAACAAAAGATCAAAGGTATGGCTAACAAATATCTGGATCAAGCTTTGGATAGTATTACATCAGATTTATCAAAGAAAATAGATCCTTTACACAAAGGCGGTGCTATCGATATACATAAGGCCATTGGGAAGCTTCCGAAACCAAAAGGAGGGTGGACATTACCCGGTCATAAATATACTGGCCCATATAATGATTTAAAGAGTCAAGTAAAATATGACCCAACAACTGGCCAAATATTAGAAATATATGACCAACCTACAGGAAGAACGGATGCCATTGCCATGCAGCACGATGTTGATTATAGTGTTTGTAAAGACGACAGAAAGTGCAAGAATAGAGCAGACAGAAAAATGGTCAAAGCTTTAGATGAAGTACCATATGATGAGAGACAATGGGGTCATTGGTTGGCTAGAAAGACGATTGATATAAAACAGAAATTAGGCCTTAGTGTTAAACAAAAAAGGAAGTCAAAAAACGGGAAGCGGCATTGAGTAAAAATGATTGGGCTCAACAATTAGCCGATGAATTACATAAGCCAATCAAACGAAAATTTAAAACAAGAAGAGTTATTGTTAATGGAATAGATGATATTTGGAGCGCTGACCTTGTAGAAATGCAGAAGTTTTCAAAATGGAATAAAGGATATAGATATTTATTAAATATCATTGATGTGTTTTCGAAATTTGCTTGGAGCATTCCTATTAAAAACAAAACAGGTGATACAATCACTGAATCATTTAATGATGTTATTAAAAAATCAAAACGGAAACCGAAATTTATTTGGGTAGACCAAGGATCTGAATTCTATAATAAAACTTTCAAAGACTGGTTAAAGAAAAGTAATATTGAGATGTATTCTACTTTCAATGAAGGTAAAGCTGTTGTTATTGAGAGATTTAACAGAACATTAAAATCTAAAATGTGGAAACAATTTACAGCTCAAAATACAACACAATATTTAGACATGTTACCAAAACTATTAAATGAATACAACAGTACAAAGCATTCAAGTATTAAAATGACTCCTACAGAAGCAAGCAAAAAGAAGAATGAAGGTATAGTATATTTCAATTTATACGGTGATATGCAAACATCAAAACAGAAGCCGAAATTCAAAATAGGCGATAAGGTTAGGATAAGCAAATACAAAAGACCAGTTTTTGATAAAGGTTATACAAGCAATTTTAGTGAAGAAACATTTATTGTTGATAAAATTCAAAACACAACACCAGTCACTTACAAACTAAAGGATCTCAATGATGAAGAGATACAAGGGAGTTTCTATCAACAGGAGTTATTGATAAGGTTATCAAAAGAGACTATAAGAAAAAACAAGCTTTGGTAACATGGTCTGGTTATCCAAAAGAATTTAATTCATGGATACCGTTAAAAGATGTCAAAAATATATAATGTTTATATATATCATGAGTGGCATTGAGAAATATATCAAAAAAATAAATTTCAAATTCAGGAATGTGAAGATGAAATAGACAATCTTCGTGATAAAATATATGATAATGAGCGTAGATTGGATCTGTTACAATATAAAAAGAAATTATTGAAACTTTATCATAAAAAAATACATGAAATTGATGAAGATATAACATTGAAACAGTTATTGAATATTATCTGCAATGAGATAGAAAACAATAGATACGATGATGAATGTAATGTGTTGAAACAAACCAAAGTGGATAATGTCAAATATCTCAAACGTGAAAATAATATTTTTACACCTGTGAATACAACAAGTAATGCAAATTTGATTAATGAGACTTGGCTTTAAAAAAGGTTTAAAGAGATGTTACTATTTACAAGTATCCCAGAAATTTCTAAGATATTTATATCTTTGCATTCGCTATTCATTGGTAGCCAAAAATATTAATGTTTCTGGCTATTATCAACCATATTTAAACGCACTAAAATGACTTAAAAAAATAATCATACTATATAGTAATGGTAAAACAATCGAGGGGAAGACCTAAAAAGTATATGACCGATGAAGAAAAACGTATTATTGGACGTCTTTATTGTAAGAAGTATAATGACAATCCAGATAATAAATATCATTGTATTGAATGTAATAAATATTTTCATCCTGCAAGTAAATATAAACACAATAAAACTATGATTCATCAATTGAATTCACAAAAATACAACAACGAATAACACAAGGATATCATAAAAAGATAATCATATATGACCAATCATATATGATTATCTCAAATTATTTCCAAAATGATTCCAAAAATAAACGCACTATGAAAATGACTTAAAGAAATATTATATATAATTATATATATAGATAATGGAAAAATCAGAATTAAAAAAATTGAGTTAGTCTCAACTAATCAAAATGCTATTGAAGCAAGAGAAAAAGAAGCCTAAAATTATAATAGTGGATGGCGAAAAACAACGTAGGAGCCCAGTTCCTACACCAAGAAAATCTGTCAGACAGATGGTCACGGAGTATGAAGACAATATCATTTTACCACCTATTGATTTCAGAGATAATTACAAACCAATTCCAGCACTAAGAACTGAAAAACAAGTGTTGGAAAAACCAGTTCCTGCTCCAAGATCTAAAATAGAGCAAACAGACAAAGCTCTGAAAGACTACACAAAGTCTTATGAAATAAGTATTAAAAATAAAAAAGACCCACTAGTGTAACTACAGAACACAAGAACGGCTACTGCATATCATATTATAAGTATACTAAAATCTATGAAAGGACTGAAATTTGTTGAAACGCTTAAGGTAACATTTACAAAAATGTCAGACGGAGAAATAGTGTATAAGACCGCATATTTCAACAGTCCAGCTCAAACAATCATAAATAATCTAGAGATTACTGAATCACTTCAAATGTCAAAACAAAACATACTAAATAAGATTGCAGTTTGGATTTCAGAGGGATCTGGTTGGAATATTCAATCTATTGATAATCACTATCTAAACATTGTAAAATATCAACCAATGAGAGGATCTTCATATATTAAACTACCCCAAGAACTCAGAAACAGTGCTAAAGGTTTGATAAACATGAAAAACAATGACAATGAATGCTTTAGATGGTGTCACATTAGACATTTGAATCCTCAAGACAAATACCCACAGAGAATTAAAAAAGTTGACAAGCAATTCATTGAAAATTTAGATTATTCGGGGATTGAATTCCCAGTCACCACCAAACAGTACAACAAGATTGAAAAACAAAATAATATCAACATAAATGTTTTCGGTTATGAAGATAAACAACCATATCCAATTTATGTCTCAAAAGAAAAATATGCAGACCGTATGAATCTGCTTCTTATAACAGAAAATGAAAACAAGCACTATGTCTTGATTAAAGATTTTAACAAGTTAATGTACAATCAGACAAAACACAAAGAAAGAAAACATTTCTGCATGTATTGTCTTCAATGCTTCAGCTCTGAAAGAGTATTAACTGATCATAAAGAAAACTGTATACAAGTGAATGGCACACAAGCGATAAAAATGCCTGAGAAGGATAATAATATACTAAGATTCAACAACTTTCATAAACAACTACCAGTACCATTCGTCATTTATGCAGATTTTGAGGCTATTACTGAAAAAATACATGGTTGTCAACCCAATAATGATAAATCATACACAGAGGCTTATCAGAAGCATACAGACTGTGGTTATGGATATAAGGTCGTTTGTTGTTATGATGATAAACATACCAAACCAATACAAATTTACAGAGGTGAAAAGGCTGTGTACAAATTCATGGAAAAAATGATAGAAGAAGTTAAATATTGTAAAAATATTATGAAAAAGGAATTTAACAAACCATTAAAAATGACAAAAGATGATGAAGAGGAATTTCAAAAAGCCAAAGAATGTCATATTTGTAATAAAAAATATACTGATAAGGACATTCGAGTCCGAGACCATTGTCACATCACTGGTAAATACAGAGGCTCTGCTCATCAAGAATGTAATCTGAAACTCAGAGTAAATCCAGCAGAGATAAAAATTCCTGTTATATTCCATAATTTGAGAGGTTATGACAGCCATTTTATAATGCAAGAGATTGGAGCTATTGTTAAGAAACATACATACAAAAATAAGAAAGGAGAGGAGATACAGATGAATATTAATGCCATACCTAACAACATGGAAAAGTATATGGCCTTTATGCTGGGCAATCATCTAACCTTCATTGATAGTTTCCAATTTATGAGCTCTAGCTTGGGAAAACTAGTGAGTAATCTACCAAGAGAATCATTAAAATATACCTCTCAAAAATTTAAAGGTAAAGAGCTTGATTTAATGGCTCGAAAAGGAGTATATCCTTATGACTACATGGACAGTTTTGATAAATTCAATGAAAAACTACCAACAAAAGAAGACTTTTTTAGTATCATGAATAATGAGCATATAAGCAATCAAGATTATCAACATGCTCAGACTGTATGGGAAACATTCATGCTTAAAACAATGGGTGAGTATCATGACTTGTATTTGAAATCTGATATCCTTCTATTAGCTGATGTGTTTGAAAACTTTAGGAAAACATGCTTAGAATACTATAAACTTGATCCATGTCATTATTTCACATCTCCTGGTTTGTCATGGGATGCTATGCTAAAAATGACTGATATCAAATTAGAGCTTATGACAGATGTTGATATGTTTCAATTCATTGAAAAGGGTATGCGTGGTGGTATATCGTATATAGCCAATCGATACGGTAAAGCTAACAATAAATATATGAAATCATACAATAAAAAGACGCCCTCAAAGTATATTATGTATCTAGATGCGAACAATCTGTATGGTTGGGCGATGAGTCAATATTTACCAACTGGTGGTTTCAAATGGATGACTAAAAACCAGATTGATAATATTAACCTGGATAAGTACAAAGAAGACAGTAAAAAGGGTTTGATACTAGAAGTTGATTTAGAATATCCTAAAGAACTGCATAATCTTCACAATGACTACCCATTAGGACCAGAAAAGATAAAAATAACTAAAGACATGTTGTCTGAATATTGTAAAAACATTGCGAATAAATATAATATATCAACAGGTCTCGTACAAAAACTGATTCCAACTTTAAGAAACAAAGAAAAATACGTTCTACATTATAGAAACCTTCAATTATATACAGATCTTGGATTAAAAGTCATTAAAGTTCATCGAGTATTAGAATTTAATCAGTCACCTTGGCTTAAACAATACATTGACTTCAACACCAACAAACGAAAGAATGCTAAAAATGCTTTTGAAAAAGATTTTTTCAAACTTGTGAATAATAGTGTTTTTGGTAAAACAATGGAAAACTTAAGAAAGAGAGTTGATGTCAGATTAGGAACTGATGAAAACAAACTATTAAAAATGGCTGCTAAACCTACTTATGTAAGTAGTAAGATCTTCGATGAAAACCTTGAAGCCGTTCATAAGATCAAAGAAACACTAACCCTAAACAGGCCGGCATATGTGGGTATGTGTATTCTAGATCTTAGTAAGACATTAATGTACGAGTTTCATTATAACTATATCAAAGATAAGTATGGTGATAAGGCTAAGCTGCTCTTTACCGATACAGACTCCCTAACCTATGAAATCGAAACCGAAGACGTCTATAGGGATTTCTGGAACGATAAAGATAAATTCGATAACAGCGACTACCCTGAAAGCTCACCGTATTTTAATAAGTTAAATAAAAAAGTAATTGGTAAATTCAAAGATGAAGCCGCAGGAGTTCCCATTTATGAATTCGTCGGTCTACGATCAAAAATGTATAGCTACATGAAAGACGATCAAAAAGGTGGAAAAACAGCAAAAGGAATCAAAAAGAATGTCATTAAAAATGAAATCCAACATGAAAACTATAAAGACACACTCTTCAATAATAAACAGATGCACCATCAAATGAAAACAATTAGGAGTCAAAATCATCAATTAGGAAGTTATGAAATCAATAAAGTATCACTCAGTTGCTTTGATGACAAACGATATATACTAGAAGACGGAATCAACAGTTACGCATACGGGCACTATGTCATCAAAAATTAAACTCATCATTCTTTCATTAAATTGATCATTCTTTACCTTATCACATATTGGTATTCATTTATTTGAAGAAAATATATTATTTCTTTTCAAGGATCCTTTATAATGTCCAACATTTTAAACCATGCCAAAATTCCAATGCAAAACTGCTTTTTTAGTGAACGCACTCATATTTAAAAAACATATAGATTTCCGAGAATTGTGTCACGCAAAGGATTCTATTATGTGGAATCACGCAAGGGAATAAACGCAAAGGAAATCACGCAATGGAATAAACGCACCATTTGTTTTTATTAACATATAGTTTAATTATGTTTATGGAAACATACAGTTTAATTATTTTATGGAAACATATAGTTTTCCAAAAACTGGTTTACATTAAATGGAAACAAAAAAACTGGTTACCATCATATGGAAAGTAGTATAGAATTGGGTTGGTATCAGATCAAAAATAATTATTTTTGATCTGGTGCCCCCAACTCTAATACTACTAGGAGGAACGCGTATTTATTACCCCAATTATGATATTAATTGCGTAAAATTAGAAAATTCGATACCAAAGTTTTATAAGGATGTGATCATTTACTGGCAAGAGTTAACTAGCAAAAATCCTGAAACGAAAGATGACGTCTTAAATCAAATTATATGGTATAACAAGAATATTAAAATAGATAAATCCTCTGTGTACTTTAGAAATTGGCATCAAAAAGGCATCTGGAAGTTATCTGACCTCATAGATAAGCATAAGAATTGCTTTCTCTCCTTCCCCCATTTTCAACAGAAATTCCATGTTGAGTGCAACTTTTTACAATATTATGGTCTTTTATCTGCAATTTCCCGTAAGTGGAAAGATTTGCTTAAAATAAGACCTAATGAGTCATCTTCAACTCCTGCAATTGATATTGAAACCTTGACATGCAAAACAATATATAAGATGCTAACCAACAATCAAAAGCTTCCTCCGCCAACAGCTGAAAAAAGATTATTTGATTTAGGTTTTAATAAAACAGAACGACAAAAAGTATACTCACTCCCGTTTCACGTTACTAAAGAAGTTAAGCTCTCCATGTTTCAATACAAATTAATACATAATATACTACCTACTAATAGTCTTCTCTACAAAATGAAAAAGGTCAATTCTCCATCTTGTCCCTTTTGTCAAACAACTTCACCTTTTTGTTGACTGCCCCCTAGCTAGAGCCTTTTGGCAGGAATTTACTTATTGGTATAACTCCATGTGCAAAAAACATGTCGAGCTTAAAAAAACAGAAATAATCTATGGTGTCTTAGACAACGTGTCGGAGACTCTCAATCATCTAATTCTTATCGCTAAGCAGTTTTTATTTAACTGCGCCACCAACAATAGTAAATATCTTTTTGCGGATTTTCTCATTGTGGCTAGGAACAAAAAATTAAATACATTGCTGTTCGTGCTAATAACTTCCATCGCTGTTGTACAAAATGGAAAGATTTCATTTAGATAATAGCCTACATTGTCACTTTCTTTTATTTTCAGTACTGTTTACATGTTATGTTAATGTGAAGGACGTAAAGATTTAATTTTGTATGTAAACCTCTCTTGTATGTAATCGTCTTTGTAAAAATAAAAAAGCTTAAATAAAAAAAAAAAACAAAAGGTCCTGAAGATGACAACGCGAATTTCTTTTTGAGCAAAAATCCTGTCTTTGAGTCTATATTCTGAGGGATACTGATTATATATTGTAAAGTTTGGAGAGTATATAGGCTGCAATTGGATAAATTAGAGAGCTGCTTACTTTCGAGTATTCGTCCAACGGGTATATACTTTTTTATCAACCTGATGAAGGGCCAAGCCCGAAACGTCGTTGCTAGAAATTTACTTGACACTTTCTTAAAACATTTTATTTTATTTTTCAAATATGTTTATTTCTATTTCAAATTCTTGCTTATATACTTTTCTATTACTACCTGCGGCCGCATAAACAGCATTAATAAACGCATCCTTTCAGTTGAGCCGCAATGGACAGATTATCATTTCTTTTCACCATCATTGAAACCTGCCTTTTTTGGCCATGGACCACTTTACCGCTTGGTTCTATATGCTTCGTTTCTAACGGCTCAGTACAGTAGCCTGCGTGGCAAGCGTTCGAAAGGGAAGGGGGAGAATTGAGGCGCGCGAGAACGCGAAGGGCGCGCGAGGAAGGGGGAAGGGATTTTGTGTGTCTTACCCTTGGTATGACTTGGAGTCTTATATCAATGCATTTGCCCCAAACAAAACAAAACAAAACAAAACAATCCTGGTCCATTTGGTGTAGATTCGTCTAAAACTATTTGTACTCCTTATAGCCAAGGAAATAGTGTTTTTGGTTCTAATGCGGGTAGTGAGTGTGTAGCGATGAGTTTAACAGCTATATTGTATAATTTTAGTCGCATGATAACATGTGCGTCAGATCTTGTTGAAATTACGAATTTTGGTAATGAGTTGTATACTTATATCTTTCTAATTTAACACAAAAAGAATGCCTTATGTTAATTGAAGTTCCTGATGTTGTTTGTACTGGGAGAGTTAACTTTCAATTTATTAGGCTAAGGTCAAACGCCGTACTTCACATGAGCCGAACCTAAATAAAGTTTAGGTCGACTCAAATTAATTAAGGCCGCCTGTTGAGTCAAACGTCGAACTTAATTCAGCCGAACTCAACATCAGCCGTTCTCAGGTCACGGCTGTACCAGCCGTGAAGAACGGCTAGCCGATCCAAATACAATCAGTCGAACTTAACTGAGTCAAACGCCGAACTTCACATGAGCCGAACTGTAATTGAGTTCGGCTCATGTGAAGTACGGCGTTTGACTTGGGCCTAGTATAGTGAAAGTTATTATGGAAATGTACATTATTTAAATGACACTATAATAGAAGAGAGTTGTTTACCTTTGTTTGAGGCTTTTGAATCGTTATTACGTGATAATTATAAGTCATTTATTTTGACAATAATAATTTATACAGTCGCTATTTTTGAGACAAGGGATGGTGTATTCAAAGTGTTTGATTCACATAGCAGAGATCACAGTGAATGAATGATCCATGTGGGACGTGTGTATTGAATGAAGTTAGTTCTCTTGAAGAGTTCGAAGAGTTTGAAGTAAAAGGATTGAAGATATCCTTAACAGCCCAATCATAGTACTCGCAGAGTTCTTGTTAATTATGTATTTGTGCGCTATTGTTTTGCTTTTGGATTTCTATTGCTTTGACTTTTGTTTTAGTTTTAAGAACGTTATGCATAACTAATGTTGGGGTTAAACGGAAATCTTTCCGGCTGAAAAGTGCAAAATGACGGAGGTTGTATAACGACTACAAAATGGCCGACTTCTTTACCGGACTACAACACGTTTCTTCTAACCCCGAAGTCCTGGGGTAACCTAGTCTCGAAAATGTCCCCGTAACAACGTTACACACCCCTCTCCCTAGTAGAGGGAAGGCATTATCATAGTCATCTCCTAAACAAACGTCTCTTCCCCAGGCGGGGGCACGGCGGTTCCTGGCTGATAATAATAATAATAATAATAATAATAATAATAATAATAATAATAATAATAATAATAATTGATGAGTGTGGAACATTGCGTTAGAGAAGAAGAAAATAGTTTCGGTTTTTATGTTGTCAATTCTGAGGAAAACCTCATTAGGGGAGTTGCTGCAGCTGAGACAATCAATACGGAAGATAGTTAATAAGAAGATAGTGGAGAATTCAAAAAACAGATAGAGAATTCAAAAAACAGATAGCGCAAGAACTTAAACAAAACTGGACTGAAAAAAAAATGTATGGACAGTTTGTTAGGGAAATGCCAGAGAATGTTGACAGGGATAAAACTTGGCAATGGTTGTCCAAATGTGATTTGAAGATTGAGACAGAAGCGTTGTTATGTGCCGCACAGGAACAGGCCATCAGGACAAATTATGTAAAGCATTATATCGATAAGACCAGTGAAAGCCCCCTGTGTAGATTATGTGGGAGAAAAGGTGAAAGCGTGCAACATTTGGTATGCGGATGTGAGAAATTGGCCCAGAAAGAATATAAGAGACGACACGACAATGTAGCAAAGAAAGTCCATTGGGATTTGTGTAAGAAGAATGGGTTAGAGCATACGGAAAAGTGGTATGAACATGTCCCAGAAGGAGTAGTAGAAAATGAAGAAGTTAAAGTTTTGTGGGATATCAATGTCCAGTGTGACAACGTGATAGAGGCGAGAAGACCAGACATAATTGTAATTGACAAGAAAGAGCGAAAGGGGTTAATCATCGATATTGCTGTACCAGCTGATGTAAGGGTAGAGGAAAAAGAAAGGGAAAAAGTAGAAAAGTACCAGGATTTGAAGAGAGAGATTGGAAGATTGTGGAAAGTTAAAAAAGTGGAGGTTGCACCTGTAGTAATAGGGGCCCTTGGAAGTGTCACCAAAGAATTTGATAGGTGGATTGAAAAGCTAGGGATAACATTCAATGTTGGAGTGGTGCAAAAGACTGCCTTGTTGGGAACTGCAAGGATACTGAGAAAAGTGTTGGAAATGTGAAGAAGAGATAATTCCGTTAGCCCTTGGTCATTTGTTATGACCCGCCTAATAGAAGAAATTACGGCAATGACAACAGCCAGAACATAATGTTAAACAAAGATAATAATAATAATAATGATAATAATAATAATAATAATAATAATAATAATAATAATAATAATAATAATAGCATTTATTTAAACACGATAAAAATTACAGCGGAGCTGATGTGGTCGTATATCAAAATACTTAGAATTAAAATAGATACTATTTACATCAACAGCAATGAGTACAGATAAAAGTTAACTAAGCCACTTATACTATGTACATGTACATTAATAAATAAAAAATTAAAATTAAAATTAATTGAGCGATTTTTTAAAAAGGAACTTGTCATCTATGGCTCTAGTTGTGTTGTCGAGAGAGTTCCATAGAGATGCTGCTTGGTTATATACGGATTTACGATAAAAGTCAGTGATGGGTTTAGACATTGCGAATGACATTTTTCTTCTTAAAATTTTATTTACAGTCGTATTTTGTAAAAAGGTTGAAGATTGGAACGGGAGAAAGGTCGTAAAAACAATTATGGGCCAGTAATAATAACTTTAGCTCGTATGAGGATTTAAGTGTTCTCCATTTTGTACGTGTGAGGACCTCATTACTTGGTGTTTACCAATCCAAGTTATGAATAATTTTCGCGGCGCGCACGTGTATCTTTTCAAGCTCATCAAAAAGCGTTTTCCCGCAGGAACCCCATACAATTATACCATAAAGTACTGACGGTAAAATTACTTTAAGATAAAAATCAGCTTTAGCAGTAGTAGGTAAAAAATACAAAGATCTAAGTAAATTCAGTTTTGTGTAAAAGACTTAATTAACTCCGTTACGTGGACGTCCCATTAAAGCTTACAGTTTAACTCTACGCCGAAACATCTAATTGACTTAATTTGATTTATATTACTATTACCTAATCGAATAGCCTGTAATGGTCCAACAAATTGTCCACGCATTAAAATCATAAATTTAGTTTTTCCCTGGATGAGGTGTAAGACAGTTGCGGCAACACCAGTTATACAGTTTCTTTAGAATGTTGTTCACTAATACAGCAACCCCGTCAGGAGAAGGTGCGGCCACATAAATGGTGGTATCATCGGCGTACATGTGAATTTCACCCTCATCACTGTTGGTAATGTCGAGTAGGTCGTTACAAAACAACGAGAATAAAGTAGAACCTAACACAGATCCCTTTGGAATGCCAAATTTAACTGGCATTGATTCTGATTGTTGCTGTTGGAATTAGGCTCAGGCAATTGTGGGAGACTCGTGACTTGTGCCTCTAATGTCAACAGTACTTGATACCTCTGCATTCTCCGTTGGCGCTGGGCCCTTGGGAAGGGAATGGATAGAAAGAACCTCTGGTGACTCCATCGTGACATGTTCTGCAACTTCACCTGAATCATCTCCAGCATACAGACCGGCAGGTTGACTTTCGGCCTCCTCGAAATCATCCAATGTCGACTCAAGCTGAGCAGGCCTTATGCGGTACGGTTTAAGGCGATTGAAGTTATCCGTCTCGCCCTTGCGGGAGCCGCTTCTTCTCAATGTATTCTGTAGGTGACATCCGATATGACCTTGATTATTCGCCAAGATCCGAACGCGGAACAGTGGAACTTCCGGCACGTTCACCTGGGGACAGCTTTCTCCTCCGGCTACACCAGGGAACCTACTTCATAAGGTCCGGAACTTCCCTTGCGGCATGCATCATACACATACTTCTAGTGACGGAGATTGACCTTCCCGTACTTCCTTAAGGATTTCGTGCTGCTTCTTGACGAACCACGGGTAATCAGGAGGTTGTTCCGACGGAGGTTCGTCCCTCATTGCGTAAATAGGTAACCTCAGTTCCCTGCCAGACATAAGCATACAGGGAGAGAACCCTGTTGTTTCATGTGGTGAAGCTCGCAATGCCAGGAGGACCTTATGAAGGAACTGGTCCCTTCTTTCTGTTCAACAGTAATCTTAGCAATGACACTGGTAACCGTCCGGATGAGCCTTTCAGCGCCCCCCTCCCCCTCAATTGCACTAAAGGTGGTGGGTGTAGTTCTCTGTTTGACGGACTCAATTAAGCAGCATAACCCGCGGAATATCCGAGACTCCAAATTACGACCTTCGTCGCTAAGCACTCCACGAGGACAACCGAAACGGCATACAACGTTGTCCATAACAGCTTGCGCGACTGTCTCAGCTTCTTGGTTAGGTAAAGCATACGCTTCAGGCCACTTTGTGTACATGTTCACCACACCAACAATAAACTTATTTCCTCTGGTGGTCTGCGGGAGTGGTCCAAGATTGTCGACTTGAATTCTCTTCAGTGGATAGCCCGTCTTAATAGATTCTATGGGTGCCCTCGGTCGTGGAATAGGCCCGTTTCTGGAGCCACATGTATGGCACTTACGGCAGTACAGTTCACTATGCTCTTTATGGTCAAACCAGTAAAAGCACACTGTCTGTAGTCTAATCTACTGACAAGTGTCCACAAGGGTGAATGCAACTCCTGCAGCAACTCTTGCTTTTGGGACAACACAGCAGCCACACCAGTTATACTAGCGTCGGTGGCTAGGACAAACGAAAGATCAAATCTTGGGAGTGCGAGGACTGGTGCTTCACAAAGGGCTTGTATTAGGGTGTCAAAGGACGTCTGACGTTTTCCCAGGAAAACACGTAACTCAGACACATTGGTTGGTGGCGGCCATGATTTTACTGCAAAAACCTTTTCTGGGCTGTGGACACCCCTTGCGACGACAGCACGTGTCCAATAAATGGTGCACTTTGTAGAAGGAGACGGCATTTCTCCAGCTTCACTTTCAATCCAGCCTCCTTAACGAGGGTGAAAGTACGATGCAATGACTCGCAATGCTTGGCAAAAACTAAAGACAAGAACAAGAACATCGTCAAAGAATGCCAAGAGCTCCTCCCGCGTCATTCCTGCTGATAAACTTGCAATCTGGTGCACGAAGAAGGGAGTTGGATTACAAAGCCCAAAGGGAACTCGCTTCCACCGCCAGTGCCCTTGCTTGGTAGAGAAGGCTGTCTTCTCTCTGTCGTCTGGGTGAATTTCAAAGGCATGATATGCAGAAGATCCAGGCTTGTGCACTGCAAGGACTGGTATACGGATCTATCGCATCTCTCTCTAGTAATATTTGAGTTTCTTCGCTATGTACTGCTCTTGTTGCGGTGAAAAGCGACTCAAGGGTAGTCTTGAAGGGGGTAGAGATCCAGTATTTATTCGCAGTTGTGCTTTCATGCAGTAGCCAATATCAGGCACTTTAAGCACCGGTAACCGAGACGGCAACAGCGACGTTGAAATCGAGAAAAGACTGGGGAGAGAACGCGGTCTTGGCGCGAAGTTAGGTCACCTGAGGTGAAATTTCACTACCGTTTCTTTTTTAGGGTTTTATGTTGTTTGTATCACCTTTATTTCATTTTCAGTCGTTTCTCTTTTGCGCGAAGAGGATCCACTATTTCTAGCGGTCTGAAAACTCCCACCGGGGCCTGAAACTTGCGACATTTTGAGCGCGGCCAAAAAGGTACAAACAATGGATTTGTGACGTCATTCGTGTGTTCGTTCACAACAAACCCTGGCGGAGAAAGGGAACGAACCGGGAGCCAAAATACGCGTCGCTTTCAAACATATTTAATCGAAAGAATCCTTCCACAAATTGCCAAAACTCTACTGTAAAACAAGTGACGCGCTAAGTTATTTACACACTAATGACGTCACTAAAACCCAGGTCCTTGTCTAATATGCCCAACTCGCGTCGCTTTTTAATATATGTTCCCGCCACTTCAAGTGACTTATTTACCCATCAAAACAATTTTCAAAACACCTTTTTTCAGATTATCGAAAAAAAACATGATAGTGAAATTTCACTTCATGTGAACTGTAAGCAAACCAGCTACAGAACCGCAACGTTTGCCAAATGTGCAGCTCGGCAGAGGCGGCTTTTTTTAAACGCGCTCGCTAAAAGAGGTCAGGGAAATGCTTCTCATAAGCCCTGTCAAGAAAATAATCAACGACGGACAGTTTATGGTCTTGTACGATTTGAACACGTCCAATAATCTTGACCTGCCGTACGATTCTTACGACTGTTTTGACTTCGATGTTCTTGAGAACGACAAGTGCTTGTCGGAATTTCGCTTCCATAGGCGAGATATCCCACTTCTAGCAGAGGTATTACAGATACCTAATGTTATAACATGCTACCAAGGAAGCGTTTGTAGCGGTTTGGAAACCCTTTGTATTCTCCTTAAAAGACCAGCATATCCCTGCAGATATGCGGATATGATAGCCAGATTTGCAAGACCCGTTCCAGTGATATGTATGATAACCAACTACATGGTCGACTACATTCACGAAAACACACGGCCACAGAATTCAGCAGTGAAACGACATGGTTCTGAACCCACAAGCGCTCCAAACGTATGCTGCTGCGATTACTGCTAAAGGTTCTTCCTTGGATAACTGTTTTGGTTTTAATGATGGAAACGTGACGGCAGTATGTAAACCAGGACAAAATCAACGAGTAGTCTATAATGGACACAAAGGGGTATATGCAATTAATGAAGTTCCAGAGCGTGGCACCTCCAAACGGGAAATATTGGAAACATGTATGGGCCAGTAGGTAAGATACATACATGTGTTACCACCACCCTGTCTTATTTTTTGTCATCTGCCATGTATGCTGGTAAAACATATATATTTTATAACGTTTTGTTAGTTTCACAAGAGTACGTTAATTAGATTGCATAATACTACTGAAGTATTTAAGGCGTGCTTGTAAGGTGTCTCAAGGGGCTAGTACACTATTTAAGGTTTGTTAAGTTATGCAACAGCCATTCAAGGCATCTCTTTCAACCCTAGTTTTTTCATTTTGTTTACTGTTGTAATTTTCTCTGAGTTTGTAAACAACCCTCGTTTTTGAGAATTTAGATTAGTTACAAAATCGTCTCAGTGTGATTAGAATATAAGTCACATTATAATATTAACACAGAAGAAAATATGCATGAAAATGACACCGAAGTATAATTAAGAATCTGTTATACGTTTAGCTCAATAAGGAGCGAGAACCTACATTTTAAAATAACGCGGCACTGTGGCAATTTTCATCCAGTTTGTTTCAAGTTTGGTTTGCTTTGGTTTTTTTAAACGGGTTGTCATAGTTTAGGTTTTGTAGCTGGACTTCCGCTTCCGGTCTCCAGCTTCTCCGCACATGCGCAGTTACCATATAGTTATATATTCCATGTGCTTGTGAAATTTATTCATTCTTGTAGTTTTCTTGTAATAAAGTGTGCTGAGTTTGCAGTCGTGCTCTGAAGTGTAGTTCGCTCTCGACTCGTATCTTTACATGGTGTCAGGACAAGACAAGCGATCGTTGGTACAATGTTTTCGTGCTGATTTCTTCGTGAATTAGACACCAGGACGGTGTACACAACGGCACATTTTGGATCTCCGATCGTCGATCGCCACGCCACATATTTACAAAATGGCGGAGCTTGCTGGCTTACCTGTTCCTCGAATGGACTGGCACAGTTCCGACGCGCCTCAAGCCCTGAAAAAGTTCAAAGCACTCACTGAACTGTACTTCAAAGGCCCGCTAAGTGACAAAAGCGAAGAAGAAAAGATCAGCTACCTTCTAATTTGGTCAGGAGAGGAAGAGATAGAGCTTGCATCTACATGGTCGCTCAGCGCCGACGAGAAAAAGAAACTCGATACGTATTGGTCGAAATTCGAGAACTACGTGTCTCCTAAAAGTAATTTCAGGTTGGCGAGGTACAAGCTTCGTACTCTCCAGCAGCAAAAGGATGAAACCGTCGATTCGTTTCTCAAGAAAGTTCGGGTCCTCGTGAATGAATGCAAGTTCGCCAACGCGGAAGAGCATATTATTGACGCCTTGATTTTCGGCTCAAAAAGCGCTCATGTTCAATCAAAACTCCTCGAGCAAGATGCAACGCTCACCCTCGACAAAGCCATAGATATTGCGAGGACACAGGAGGCAACGAACCAGCAACTACAAGATATCCGAGGAAACACGAGCAGTACTGCAATACATGCACTACAGAAGGGAAAACCCTCGAACCCCGCTAAACAAGTTCAATCAAAACTCTGTGGAAATTGTGGAACTCAGCATGGCCTGTCCAAGAAAGCCCTATGCCCAGCATATGGAAGTGAGTGCAAGGCTTGTGGCAAGCCAAACCATTGGAAAAAAGTCTGCCGTTCTGCCAAAGTAAAGAACCCTCCGAGAAGGAAACAAAGCCATGGTCCAAACAAGGACAGAAGCAAGCCCAGCTCAAGTCTACCTGTTCACACCGTGACAGAGGAAGGAAACACTCCAGATATACCTCAACTGTATTTTGACTCCTTAACTGTAGATGGCTTAGAAGCGAACAACAAACAGGCAGTGGTCAAGGTGCAAGTTAGTATTGGGCAGCGCAGTGTACCCTTGGTGTGCAAAGTGGACACAGGTGCAGAAGGAAATGTCATTCCTGTTAGTCTCTTCAAGGAGTTATGCCCTGACTCGCCCTGTGATTCAAGTGGAGCACCTATCGGTTTGACCCCGTCAACTACCACTATCACCGCATTTGGTGGTAACAATGTGCAACACTATGGGACATGTACCCTCAACCTCGAACATGATGGCCGATCAAAGTCGTATCCTTTTCATGTAGTTAATGCTGGAGGACCTACCATCCTAGGGCTTCCAACTTGCACTGACATGAATCTTGTGACTCTGCACTGTAGCATATCAACTCAAAAGCAGTCGCCTTCATCTCCAGGCTCCACTTCAAAGCGCGCTGGGAATCCAGAAGCTACGGCAAAGCTACTCTCACAGTACCCAGATTGTTTCGAGGGTATCGGATGTTTCGAAGGTGAATTCCACATCACTTTGGACCCCAATGTCCCTCCTGTAGTGCACCCGCCACGACGAGTACCCGAAGCCCTTCGCGAGCCCCTAAAAAAGGAACTTGATTCGCTTGTAGACCAAGGAATCATAGCCAAAGTGGATGAACCCACAGACTGGGTCAATTCTCTAGTATGTGATTCAGATTATGCCAGCCTCAGATATATGATATATCAGCCTCAGATTATGTCTTGATCCAAAGGATCTAAACCGTGCCATCAAGCGCCCTCATCACTGCACCCCAACGCTAGATGAAGTGCTTCCAAAGCTGAATGGTGCAAAGTTTTTCTCGATAGTTGACGCTCGTAGCGGCTATTGGAATATTCAGTTGGACCACGAGAGCTCAATGGTTACTACCTTCAATTCACCGCATGGGAGGTACCGGTTCCTAAGACTCCCGTTCGGTTTGATTTGCGCACAGGACATCTTTCAGAAGAAGGTTGATGAGACTTTCAGTGACCTCCCTGGGGTTACTGGCATTGCGGATGATATTGTTGTGTGCGGATACAAGGAAGATGGAAGCGATCACGATAGAAATCTTCAAGCTGTTATGGCACGTGCGCGAGAAACTGGTCTGAGATTTAACCCTGACAAGTGCAAGATCAGATGCACAGAGATACCATTCTTTGGTCATGTCATAAGTGCTGATGGCCTTAAGCTAGACCCACAGAAAGTCGAAGCCATTGTCAACATGGACCCTTCGAAAAGTCTAGCAGATCTCCAAAACCTTCCTGGGAATGACGCAATTCCTCAGCCGTTTCATGCCTAGCCTAGCTTCACTCTCGGCAAGCCTATGGGACCTAACAAAGAAAAGCAGTGAGTTCCGGTGGGGACCAGAGCACAGCTCAGCCCTGGAGAAAATAAAGAGTTTGGTCACCTCACCCAGTTCCCTCCAGTTTTTTGATAACAGTAAATCAGTAGTAATCCAAGTGGACGCATCGCAGCGTGGTCTTGGGGCAGTCTTGATCCAGGATAAAGGCCCTGTTGAGTACAGAAGCAAACTGTTAACGGAAACTGAAACCCGATATTCGAACATCGAGGGAGAGATGCTTGCTGTGGTTCACGGCCTGGAGAAGCTACACTACTATGCCTATGGCCGGCATGTTATTGTAGAAAATGACCATAAACCGCTAGAGGCAATATTTAAGAAGCATTTGTCTAGTGCCCCACCACGCATTTCCCGGATGATGCTCCGTATACAGAAGTACGATGCGGAAATACGATATGTTCCCGGAAAGAAGATACCACTGGCCGACGCCCTGTCGCGAATCAGCCCATGTGTAGGCGGCACAATCGCAGGCATTGACGTACAAGTGCATGAACTGCACCTGCACCTTAACGCAAGCCCAACCAGGATCAGTGAGATCAGAGATGAAACTGCTAAAGACATCGTACTGAGCTCCTTGCGAACACGAATTATGCAGGGTTGGCCGGACAAGAGAGCTGAGTGCCCATCTCATCTGCACCCCTACTGGAATTACAGAGACGAACTCACCGTTGCTGATGGACTGGTACTCAAAGGGACACGAATTGTTGTTCCCAAGACCCTTCAGCCAGTGGTGCTTGAGCAGCTACATTATGCCCACCAGGGCGCCGAAAAATGCAAATTGAGGGCGAAGGGATCCGTCTTTTGGGCAAGTATCAATGCAGATATCGACGAGATGGTTAAAGGATGTGCCCCATGTCAGAGCCACCAGAGTGCAAACGTGAAAGAGCCTCTTCAACCACATGATGTTCCGCAGCGGCCTTGGCACACCGTCGGTTCCGACTTATTCTTTTGGAATAATTCTGCATACCTGCTTGTCTGTGATTATTATAGCAAGTTTCCTCTTGTCCGAAAACTGAATAATATCCAGTCAAACACCACCGTTGCTCATCTGAAATCAATCTTCGAGGAGCAGGGAATCCCCAGCAAGGTTGTAACAGGCAACGATACACAGTTCACTTCTGCTGCATTCCAAGACTTCAGCCGGCAGTACGGATTCACCCACACAACCACGAGCCCATACTACCCTCAGGCAAATGGCTTCATTGAACGAAATGTGCAAACGGTCAAGAACCTTATGCAGAAGTGCAAGGAGTCAGGTACAGACCCCCACTTAGCCATGTTGTGTCTGCGGACGACACCTCTTGGTCACCATCTTCCATCACCTGCTGAGCTTTTGAATTCAAGGGTATACCAGACCAACCTTCCTTCCTTCCCTAACCAGAAGTTGCACCCTGTTGCGGACGGAGATATAAATGTCAGGCTTCAGATGAAGCAAGACCAACAGAAGATGTATTACGACAGATCAGCAAAGTCGCTTCCACCAGTTTATCCGGGTGACCCAGTGCGCGTTTGTGATCCATTAAGCAAAACATGGGAGCCAGGTGTAATCAAAGATGCAGCGGCGTATCCTCGCTCATATGTTGTTGACATGCAAAGTGGTTCTACCCTCACCCGTAACCGGCGACACATCCGCCCAACTAGTAAGATTCAAGCCTCCGTTGATGTGCCAGATACCTCAACGACGGGTGATGTGCCAGACACCTCAACGAGGGATCCGCTCCCTTCACCAGAACCTGTACCCAGCGGCCCCGAGTCCAAGCATGCAGGCCCATCTATCAGTAGCCCCTGTATCCCACCAAGCAACACGCTTCGCCGATCTAGCAGAATTGTGAAACCACCAGACAGGCTGAATCTGTGAACTGGAATTCACCTATGTGAACCCTTGGACATTGAATATTGTTCTCTTTCTTTAGCTAACAATAATTATATAGTGTTGTCAAGTAGGAATTTAGCATTCAGTGATTATGTAGAACTGTCTGCCATGATCTTTTCTCCAGAAAGAGAGGGATGTCATAGTTTAGGTTTTGTAGCTGGACTTCCGCTTCCGGTCTCCAGCTTCTCCGCACATGCGCAGTTACCATATAGTTATATATTCCATGTGCTTGTGAAATTTATTCATTCTTGTAGTTTTCTTGTAATAAAGTGTGCTGAGTTTGCAGTCGTGCTCTGAAGTGTAGTTCGCTCTCGACTCGTATCTTTACACGGGTTAAGGACGATGAGCCGATTTCAATCAATTAAATATTATTTTCAGTGTCCTAGTGTGTCCTTTCGTACTCATAACAACATTATTCGCGATATGTGTGTGAACTGAAGGACACTGAAATGATGAAACGAAAAGTGATCTAGAGAATCGATCAGCCACGCTACAGGTATTCGGGTTTCTCTTTTGTATTTTTATTTTCGTATTAAAAGAGATTTCTTAAAACATAAAACTTTCGGTATCAGCCGTAGCACTTCGTGCATACTCTTTTCATAAATGCATACTGATGAGCGGAACCTGTCCCCCGCGACCTTAAGCACTTTGAAACGCTTTAGCAGGCCCTGAGGCATTGTCCCGTGCATGTTCTTGTAGTGTTTGGCAATGGCGGAGGATTGTTGTTTATGTCTCAGGGCCTCAGGGTCTCAGGGCCTGCTAAAGCGTTTCAAAATGCTTAAGAAATGCAGAAACAAATTTGACTGCGTAGTGTACGAAATGCTTTTTATAAGAACTTTAAAGCCAAATCTCAACGTACAATCAGACTCCATTCGTGCGAAAGTATTCTTGTAATCTTCGCACCCTCTTATGTTATTCTTCGCGCCAAAACCGCTTAAAATGCTGTAATTTGCATGTTCTTTTTATATTTTCCTTGATAATGGAGTCATGACTACTCCGAAACGTCGGATTTTATCGTTCGTTTTTACAGTTTTATATTTTTATTTTGTATGAAATATTGACGAGGAAGAACTTTAATTACAACTAATAAATCTCTCGCCCTATTTCATTTATTGAACGTCCACCTGTCAATAACTGAAGGTTTTAATTTTAAAATAAAGAACGAAGAATTTAACATCACGGAACCGTGCTTCTAGGATCCGCCATAGACTTATTAACATGTGTTAAGTGTACAAAGCTGGACTTTATAGTTGCTTGATTCTTCCGGTTTTGAGCATTCAAGAAAACAACATTTTTTTAGCAGGTTCCCAAATAATTATCTTATAGAGGTTTAAAAGCTTGACAGTTTTAACCCCTGATAATTTCAATTTATATGTTTCCTAAATATATTGTTGAATCATGCGGACTCTGCTCAATGCTACTTGTGACGATATAGTTTTGACATAAAAAAGGATATAAAAAGACTTTCAAAACTATATTTTTTTCCTTTTTGAGAATCAGTTAAAGTGGCAAGATTTCGATCGACCGAATTATTTATATTGTTATTCGGGTTTGCTTTGTTTGAATTAAAATGGTCTTTCATATTACACTGTCAAACGTTTAAATGAAACGAATTATTTCTTAGAACAATAAAATCCAAAGATACACCCATGCGTAATTAAACAAATTGGCGAAGAAATACTTTCTCTTAGCTTGTTTAATTCAGAATTGATTGCAAGAGACACTTTCAGGATAAGCAGTATGTATTTCTATTGCAACCGATTCATGAACTGACATTCCAGTGAACCCTACTCCTATCTTTGTGGCCAAAGATAGCACTCGATAAAATTAATCGCCCAGCAACTATTATGATGCAAGATATTTATTTCTCAAACTCATTAATAATTCATCAAGTTTGACGTGACGGTGGATTGGAAATCGGATCGCAATTAGCAGAGATATTGGCGATTTTATTCCTTAATTTTCTCTTTATTTATGATCATTTTGAGAAACTTTATCAAACACTCGAGCGAGCGTTTTATCAGGTATTCAAACACCTCGAAGTCGGTTAAAAAGCACGACTGCACTTCGTTTTTTCAACCCATTTCTCGGTGTTTGGAAATCCTGATGAAACACTTTTCCTTGTTTATTTATGCATGGTTCAATTCCTACAGTTACCATCCCCCTTTGGGGACACCCCCGGGAATTTGTCTTTTTTTCTTCACTTGGCGTCCTATTTTCCACCCCCGGGACACTCAACAGCAAGCTGCACCATTTCTTAATAAGACAGAAATATTTATTATATAAATCCACCGAACAGTTTACAAAATAGGCATGGACTGGAATAGACTCGTATGGCTACAAAGATCAGGAAGCATCTTTCCCATTGTTTTTTTTCCTTGCTCGCGTTTCTTTGCCTTTCATCGCTCCTCTCTTGCGGTTGTTTCGTGTACTGAGGATGTGTTCTTCCCAACACTTCACATCATCCACTGACAGGCAGGTTTCTCGTCCTATCATCGGTGAGTTCTTCACTTATCACGGCATCACTGATTAACGTACTCGGCGGTAACGCTCTAATAGCTCCACCGTACCCTGCTGGTGAAATTGGAGTAGCTTCGTCAAGTCGGTAACATAGTGCCCTGTACAAACGTTGCCAGCAAAGAAGTCCGCTTGTTGAGTCATATCGTCCGCCATGTGCTTCGACGAAATTATCGCCCCATAATACCTTGCGCACCTAGATTATCTCCACCCCCTACCCCGGGACAAGTTTACTTGCAAAATTCCCCACTCCAGGGCCACAAGGGCCGACTTTGTCCGGGGGGGGATGGTAACTGTAGGAATTGAACCATGCATTAGCCCGAGCTTTCGCCAATCCACTTTTCCTTGTGTTTGATATATTATATATTATGAATTTTTATTATCAATTATTTCTATTTTTATTTTTTGTAATAAAGATATTTGTTATTATTTTAGTATGTTAAACATACGGATGTTATATTGTTATACTGGTAAACAGATAGGTTTTCTTAGGTTATATTTGTTTTATTGTTGAATATTTTATGTAAGCGCCATCGCCAGATAATTAACGGATCAGGTCCAAGATGTTTTTACTCGTCAGTTATTATTATTAGATGAATAAGCTGTCTATGATGTTTTATGATCTGTCACCTGTCTAGCCTGCGTAGCAGGCGCAAATATTATTTTCATGCGCCTGCTACGCAGGCTATCACCTGTCCGTATTGAATACATTAAAAAAAGTAATTTTCTCGTATGCCATTATATAAGGCAACAGTTTGTTCTCTCCGTTAAACAAGAACCACTGCCATGCTATTGTTTTGAGGTAAGTTAAGTAAAACTGATGAATAAGTCATCTATCTTTTACTGCAGTTAATTATTTGTTAATCTTGACGTAATATATCAAACACGAGGAACAGTGTTTCATCAGATTTCCAAACACCGAGAAGTGGATTGGAAAAACGAGGCGCAGCCGAGTTTTTTTAAACCACTTCAAGGTGTTTGGAAATCTGATGAAACACTGTTTCGAGTGTTTGATATAGCTTCTCAAACTGATCGTTAAATGCGGAGAAAATGAAGGAATAAAATCGCCAAAATCTATGCAAATTAAGAAACGATTTCAAAACCTCCTTCACGGTGGTGATTTCCTTTGTGTTGTCGTCATGAATTATTAATGAGTTTGAGAAGGAATGGATCCAAGAGCATCCAACGAATTGTTTCTGAGTAAAGTCTGTTCGGAAGCCTTAATCACCTTAGTGAAAGACAAATTAATGGCTGGTACATGCGTCTACGACAAATATCAGAATTCTCAACTGTGTCGATCCCGATTCTGCAAATGGGGTGCGGAGTTGTGTTTTAAATACCGTTTTAAAATTTAAGAGCGACATTCTCAAACCAACAGACATATCACGGCAGGAAGTGAAAAATTAATTTGTCTTATTTCGTGCTCATAAATAGTCACTAGTTGGATATGAAAAACGAGAAAACAGATATTCGCGTTGGAAAGGGAAAACAGCCGAAATTGAAACCTGAAATTTGGTACTATAAACTCACATAGCGCTAAAAAGCGAAAACACACAGGGAAATTTGGATATTTTCCATCACCACAAAAAGCCTTTATCAAAACTCAGATGGCAATTTTAAAAGTACAATAACGAATTTCTCCAAACGTCAAGTTTCGAAGATTCGATAATTTCTATGGCATAATTAAACATGTGCTTAGTCTCTTTCAACCAGTATGCTTTGTGATATTTTCTGTAATACAGATATTGCTAAACTCGCGAATATGTTCGTTCACCCAATTGTATCTTTACAAT
Organism: Cladopsammia gracilis; assembly: GCA_022457155.1. Taxonomy (NCBI): domain Eukaryota; kingdom Metazoa; phylum Cnidaria; class Anthozoa; order Scleractinia; family Dendrophylliidae; genus Cladopsammia; species Cladopsammia gracilis. Next base: position 695,487 of record JAJGOT010000248.1, on the reverse strand, counting down.
CTTTAATGACATGCTGTATTAGCTATATACTTCTAGTTCTTTTTATTTGTATTTTTCGTCCATTTTTGTTGTGAAATTTCATCTAAAAAAGACAATAATAGACGCGCGCAAAGACCTGTGGTTGAAAGAGCCTCTTTAACTCCATTTCATCAGTCCATATTTTTAATAAATAACAATATAATTATACATTGATCTAAAAAATACCTAAAAAAGTCCTAACTATTAGAATAGGCCATTCGCACGATGTCATTTGACTACAACTACCAGAATCCTTCAGTTTTTTGTTTTGAAGTGCAAATTAGGGCTATTGTTATTTAAACCGCACTGGGATTACAAAATTTAAATAAAAAAGGAAAAACGAAATGAATTCTGGTAGTTGTAGTCAAATGACGTCATCGTGCAAATGGCCTATTGCTTGTATTAATATTGTATTAACATTCTAATGCGATGACTTGGATTAATCAAAGGGCTCTTAAAGCCATCTCGTTAATGCGTTAGAACGTGAGGTTAATAAAAAAAATAGATGAATTGATAGTGAATATGGTAAAGATGCCGTTGTAGCGCAAGTCTACTTAAAATACGTACATGAAAACATCAGATGATGCAAATCAGCCAATAGAAATTTATGTTCACGAAATGGGCGTAGTTTTATTTTAGTAGCCATATGGGGTATTAAAAACAGGAAATCACTAATTTTCGATTACAAAGTTTACATTTTCACGCTAGTGAATAAAATGGGGTCTATAATTTGGTTATACAACAGACGTGTTTAGAAAATGTTATAGGCTCCGTGGGCCTTATCATCATTATAATTTTTTTTGCAAAAGGAGGGGAACCCGCGCCCCTCTGCTAACAACTTTTCTGTACAGCATTGGGGGATCTGTTCCATCAGTTCTCCATTTTTTCAAGACCAAAAGCCAGAATAGTCCTCAACTTCGACGACTAAGGAGAGCTTTTTTTCACAAGATTTGGTGCCGGTTTTTTCACCGCAAACAAGAAAGCGTCTGATAACCATCTGTCTTCGCATTGGTGAGTACATGCTTTTTAATTTTGTGGTTTTGGTTTTGGTCTCGCGAGTTTTCTTCGCCCTCGCGTTACGTGGAGATGGCCGCGCGTCCCGCGGCTCAAGGCTGGTGTACGACGACCTGACTGACGTCATAAGGAGGTACTGACCTAAAGGTTTAACTTTACAATTACCTGCTACGTATATAACTGATAGAGAGGAAAAGAGAAGCAACAACCTGACTGACGTCATTACAAGGTACTGACCTAAAGGTTAGAGAAACACAGGAACCGAGGAACAGAGGAACAGAGACGCAGAGGAACAGAGACACAGAGGAACAGAGGAACAAAGACACAGAGGAACAGAGGAACAAAGACACAGAGGAACAGAGACAGAGTTCCTTTGTTCCCCCGTTCCGCTGTTCCTCTGTGTCTCTGTTCCCCTGTTCCTCTGTGTCTCTGTTCCTCTGTGTTTCTGTTCCTCTGTTCCTCTGCGTCTCTGTGTCTCTGTTCCTCTGTGTCTCTGTTCCTCTGTTCCTCTGTTTCCTTTGGATCAGTACCTTATATATAGCAGGTAATTGTAAAGTTAAACCTTATGACGTCAGTCAGGTCGTCGTACACGAGCCATGAGCCCGTACCGCGCATCAGCCGTTCGCCCACATTAGAACTGTCAACTTGATAGCGGAGGAAAACCTGGCTCTTGACTCGCTCAGTATAGCGCAGTTGTTACCGGACTTTAAGGAAGAAATCGTTGGGGTTTATCCTCTACGGAGAAAAGTGCTTTGACATCACCCTCCGATCTACAGAATCGGCCACGCGGAACAATACGGCGACCTCAAAGCGCGAGCAGTCCGCCGGCTTTGCTTCAAAGCCCCGGGCTACGAGCACATCGAGAACGGCATCCATAACGTAGAATTCACACGTTTACAAAAGGCAGTGCCACGCAAATTAGTCATCACTCAAGGGCACGAGTTATTTTTTTTTGGTACACGGGCCAGCCAATACTATGCTACCGGTGCCAGTCTTCCGAGCACGTTGTTAAAGACTGCTCGAAAGCGAAACGCCGCGAGTCGAACCACGAGGCTCCAGCGCCCGGGGAGACACCAGAGGCCCACCCCCCCCCCGGCCCCCACTACCGCAACCAGCAACGACACGCCCTCTGTAACCACAATGGGCCATTTGCACGATGGCGTTATTTGACTACAACTACCAGAATTCATTTCGTTTTTCCTTTCTTATTTAAATTTTGTAATACCAGTGAGGTTTAAATAACAATGGTCCTAATTTGCACTACAAAACAAAAAACTGAAGGATTGTGGTAGTTGTAGTCGTATGACGTCATCGTGCAAATGGTCTATTTCGCAAGATACTCCTGAGAACACCCACACCACCGCTGAAACCACCCAAGCCACCTCCCTGACACCTGAGGAATCGATGGAAACCAGCCAGTCAGTACAAACCGAACAAACAGCGCAAACGTACGCAGCAGCCGCACAGACCAATACTCGGGAACCTTTTTACACCAGAATCCTCGCCCGGCGAAAACGCTGGGAACAAACGAAAATCACTACGTCAACTGCCGGCCACCACCTACCACCGATGCCGTGAGCGTAAGCGTGAGAAATTTAATTTTGAAAGCGAGTTTCGCAACATCCTGTCTCGTGGTAATTCAAATACCACAGATGATCACACGCGTTTGGCGGAGATCAAAGATCTCCTAAAAACGATCGAAGATCACGACGTAGAAGGAGCCATCATTCGCAGTAAAGAACAGTGGATAGAGCTGGGGGAAAAACCGACCAAGTATTTCTACCAGCTTGAAAATCAGCGACAGACACGCGACTCAATTACAGAGTTTACCACATGTCAACAATTCAACCGTGACTTCCGATAAAAAATATATTTTGCGAATGTCGCGATTTTTATCGTAACCTCTAGTCGGCTGAACAAGTTTATTTATCTAGCCAAGACTGGCATTTAGACCAACTGGATAAAACTCTGGCATCCTAAGACCAGGAAAAATGCGAAGGTGACCTCACACTCTTCGAGTCAAGAGGCCCTTTTCCCGGGGGGGGGGGGGGGGGGGGGGGGAAGGGCCCGGGCCCTTTCACAAATGCAATCAAGCAAATCAACGGGAGCCGATGGATTTCCGGTTGAATTTTATCGTCGCTTCTGGGGTCTAGTTAAGTCACGATTTACGACATTTACCAAATTACACTTTTAAACACGGATCACTCTCTGACACAACGTCAAGGAATTATCCGCCTGCTTTACAAGAAGGACGACAAGTTAGACTTGAAAAACTGGCAACCAATTTCTCTGTTAAACACAGATTATAAAATTTGTACCAAAGTAATCAAACATGCGGGATTCCTGACCGCAGTATTTTTGAAAACCTTTTTCTGATCTGGGATACAATCGACTATGTAAACTATAAACAGCTTTCGGCCGCTGTTATTAGCCTGGATCAGGAAAAGGCTTTCGACCGGGTTAATCACGGCTCTTTGAAACGCGGCTTAGAGCGCTTTAATTTCGGCCAAAATTTCCGGCGCTGGGTAAACATTATTTACACCAATATTATCTGGTGCGTTATAAACAATGAATGGCTCTCGTCGGCCTTTTCGCTCGAACGGGGAGTTCGACAAGGTTGTCCGTTGTTGTATTATTATTCAGTATTATTTTATTTTGTATTAAATTTCCCACCGCAGAAATATACTCCCGCAGAAAAAAATACTTGTCTCTTATAACTCCGAGGCGACCGGCACAACAGTCATCTGTTTTCCTGATTCAACTCCAGACATGTCCTCAAAAGAACCAGAGACTGTTGTCATAATACTGATACGTTTTTACAACAACGTACAATAATTCACTCACTAGTTTTCTCGTTGTTTATGTTCATATTGGCGCCAGAACAGCAACCATAACTATTGCAGTTCAATACCGATGCCTTGGATTTTATTTATACTTGACCAGAAATCCGCAAACATTTCCTCCCAGCAGAAATTTTAGGCCCTGTTCAGACGCCGAACTTTTCATGAGCCGAACCTAATACCTTGAATTAAGTACATGAAAAGTTCGGCGTCTGAATCAGTTAATAACGGCTATTTGAATTTGGAACGGCTCAGCCGTTTTTCCGCCTGGCTCAGCCGGGAATTCCGGCTTTGGAACGGCTTTGATTCAGACGCCGAACTTTTCATGAGCCGAACCTATTTGCATAAATTATTATAACGACTGGTGCGTGTTCTGACATCTTTGCCTAAAAATCGCTGACCTTTCTATTTGTTTCTCTTCAAACTGAATTAAGTTCGGCTTATTAAGTTCGGCGTCTGAATCAACAGGCGTACGTTTGTTAATTTGGGTCGGTCCAAATTCGAATTAAGTTCGGCTCATGAAATGTTCGGCGTCTGAACCGGGCCTTAGCTGTCTCGACCCGCAAAAAATTTCCTCCCGCAAAACAAATTCAGTCGGACAATCCGCAAAATTTCCTTGTGCACGGTAGTTAAATCAACAAAACTATGACGTCTTTCCCATACTATTGCATAATCAAACCGTAATAGCAATGATTCAGTATTCCGAAATAGAACAAACGCAAAGTTCATGCTATTTTGCTCTACCATATCGCTCATATTAAAACACAAACTTTCTCGTCCCATTTAACTTTCTTAAAACGTTTCCATTCGTAAAAATACACCGTGAAAATCTCAAACTGCGTTTCCCAAGAAAATGCATTTGACCTATTTTTACCCTTTTAAAGAAACTTTAATAGCTTTACGACAAATGATTGAAAATTTGAAACATTGACAGGTAACGTGAGATATCGCAACTAATAAGAACTTTAATACCTTTGTGGTGACGTAATGTGAGATATAACAAGTTCATGACAAGTTCTGACATTCCAATACCCTAGGGAAATTAACAATAGGTCCGGGGGTGCTCTTCAAAAATTTTAGTGGCAGTATGTGACGCCCTTCTTGAAATCTTAACCGGTTTAACCAACCATATCCTCAATGCCCTAATATAGCTTCTATAAAGAAGAAAGAACTAACCCCCCAGTCAAAAGTCCACAAAAGTCAACAATAAACCTTTGTTAACAACTTTTGTCCCTTTTTTTATAGTGATACCTACATATCGTTTGCCCGCATGCGCATTAACGAGATAAAAAGGAATACTTTCGAATAATTTCGAATAATTTCCCCTTTTTTAAACATTGAAAACTACTGAATCACAATCTTGAAAACAATTACAAACCATCCGGCTTAAAATGAACAGCGTGTCAAACATGTAGAATGTTTGTTTGTACCTTCCATAGACATACACCATGTTATTATACTGAAACCATCGTTTTATCTAATGCTACCTAACCGTATTAAAGATTGACTACAGTCTGTCTTATATTAGGGTTTTCTATTGAACGTTTATGAGGTAGCTCCCACTTGCCAGGAAAACGGTTGCTCTGAAGTCAAAAAAGAGGATCAGAGAAATTATTTCGCTGTGGCTAAATGATCGGCCGCCGGTCACACCAAATGACCGGCAGTACGATATTTTTGAGAAATTAAAGGAAGTCGAAGGAACATTTCCAATCCAAACTAGTATGCTACTTTGATTAAAATGTGCTAAGCGATTCTAAAGAACTCTATAGATCCCAAACCCAACCATTGGTTTTTAATACACAGGGCACAGATGAACACGACCCGAAATGATCCCCGATCCCAAAATGGTTTCACGCTAACACCGAAATGACCCCCAAGGAATTATCAGAATAGAATGGGATAACGTTTCAGTCCCGAGGATGCTGGAATTTCTAAAATAAAGTAAATTAAATAAATTTTGACTCGAATTGTTTGAAGTGTTCATGTATTTATTAATGACAATTTATTTAGAAAAGAATAACCCTAACTCATTTTTAACAAATTTTCAAAAGACTTGAGTTCTAATAAGAGGTTTATTAAAAGAGTGCAAAAAGCATCACCAAGTCAGTACCAAGTAACATGTATAAAAGTCTTCGCTTCCTGTAGTACTCATTAAGACAGCTAACGTAGTATTCACATTACCGTTGATTTCCGTCAATTCTAGAAAACAATATTTGTGGGTATAAAAATGAAGGGCCTGAAGGTCTTTGACCCACATCTCAAAATCTAATGCTGACCAGTACCAGTTTCCATTTATTTTGTTTTAGTGAAGACTGGAGTGTGTGTTTCTAACAGCGGAGCTCTCTGAACAGAAAGCTGATGATAAGCTTAACCAAGGTGAAAGGTCGGAAGCACAAGAATTAAGATTGACGACCGGGCTATTTTTCAATTTTAGCAATTCTTAAAAACAGTCTCATGCGACCGTCTGCAAAGTACATTTAGACCGTACAAAAGCTTACAAAAACAACTTTTACTCGGTCTAGAATAATTAGTATGACTAATTTCCGAATAAAATACACTTGTTGCGTATCGAAAATTGCCCGAGAAACTGATTTGGGAATCAAAATCGCAAAAAATACACAGACATCTTTGCATAAGGCGACGCGAGTGAAGTGAAAACTATAAAATCCAAGTCTTGTTTTGTTTACATAAAATCGCTTTTCAACCTATGTAATGAATGAACAAACACTTAAAAAAGGACAACAAAGTCTTCTTTTGTAAAATTTTGTTCAAATTTTATTGCCCGGTCCCACTAGCACTGAATTACATGGAGCTGGTCACACTAAATTATTTTTGTGTCAGTGCCAACGGGCCTGCATACACTTAAGGGAAACTACAATGTACAGCTATTTAACGTGATAAATAAGATGGGAAATTTTTTAAACAATTAAACTTCTGCAAAAACCCCCATGCACGATGTCAGACTCTCAGCTCAAACATTTTCCATGCAAACACTTGCAAATCTCCGAAGGCACGTATTGGGCTCCGTCGCAAAAATAACAACAACCAGCATGTTTCCAGACTCAACTGTTATAGAAAACAAGCACCTATTAAGCTCCGAAGGCAAACCAAGCAATTTGCTGGATAAACTTAAAATGAATTTTTTAGATATAACAACTGCCACTGGCTGCTTGCGGCTTGCGAGAGTGTTACAGGTACTCTTTGGGGAAATTAGCTCCATGGCTGAGTGAGAGGTGCCCTGCATGCTACTGTAAATACCGGGATCTTTTTACACCAAGTGGATCAGAACTACATTCAGGGAAATGTTGTTTTATTGCTAATCTTGACTCATTTGCCAGGTTACAGGCAGAACTCAAAGCTCCTTCTTTACGTTTTTTTATTAACATATACATCTCCTACATTACAAAAGTCACTTACACTACTACATGCGAGGGTTATGGCATTAAGCGAAAGAACAGATAAGAAAAACATAACTAATGATACAATCACTTACAACGAATACAGTGCTTACATTACTAAAAAAGACTTAGATAATTAGATTAGATCTAAAACAGTTTTTAGTATTACTAGAAATCACTTTCAGCTTTGCCTTGTGTGTTTCTATCTGTAGCTTACTAGTCAGAGTAGCCAAAAAGGCATCCAAAATAATCTTCCTCAAAGCTCTTACAGAAAGGCGTATTGTCATTGTCAATAGTATTTGAACAGGTCAATTTTTCTTGCGTAAGCTAAGTCTACCAAATAAAGGAAATTATAAATATATTACTTTTGGCACCTTTACCACCTATTGTAAAGCTAATTTTATAATTCCAAAAGCTCTGTTTTAACAACAGCTGAAAAACACCCATTTATGTCTCGCTTTACATTCACAAAGATATTGAGTCAAAAAATCTACATTTTAGTGAAGAACCCCGTAACGACAGTCATCATTGTATAAGCTTTGAGGGAGACCGCTAACAAATAATGAATCATCGCAAAAAAGAAGACGAAAAATAAAATTCTGAATATAATTAAGGTTTATTTACAAGTTTATTTACTTCTTCCCTTATTACAAGACAAAATGTTATTAAACTAAATTAAACTAAGCTTCAACTTCAACCTTATTACTTCCTTCCCTTTTCGACATTGCACAACTTACAAATTACCAACCGGAAAATAGTGACGGGGAGTTATAGAAAAGCAGAAATGCTTGAAATTACAGACCCGTATGAAAGCTTATGAACAGCCATTACACACGTTTAGGTCGCAACTTATTTAATGGCCGTGTTTCACTGAATGCTTATTTACAAATTATTCGTAAATGTATTAACCATATAGACAGAAGTTACGTCTACAAACTGCGATGAATTTAAAGCAATTAAACATGCGTTCCAAATACCCCTCAAAACGCCGAAGGCGAAAATTTCATAATCTCTGGAGGCAGCAGGCCGCCAGACCCGCCTAGAAAATGCTGCCTTTTGCGGTCGTTTATATTATTCGAAACCGTCCCAGATCCTTTCCGTGCTAAGTGTTGCGAGAAAATCTCGAAATGTTGTTTCTTTTTTCAACCAAGCCAAGCACCATATAAAATTAACGCCATTGGCTTTCGCTTGAATGATCGCATCTAAGAATTTCAAAGTTGACCGTGGTAGGAAATTTATTAATTAGTGAATCCTGCGGGCATCCGCTCTTTTCCAATGTCGTGAACAAATCATTGCGAAAAAATTCAGAATACGGGACAAGATCACGAATTTTAATTCTCAAGAATTTTCACTCCGACTATAAGTTAATTGCAAACGGTATTTCGTTGGAAAAGAAGAGCTCTCATTTTAATTTGAATATGACAGACAACATGTTTTTGACATCCTGTTTTAAATTTGTCTGACATTATTGGAAAGGAATCAAATTGTGGATCCAAAGGTACGAGGGATTACATATCGTGGAATTTGTAAACTTGAGCAAAATTATGAACAGAGAGCCAAGTTGTGACGTGGTTTCTGTGTTTTATACATCCTGTATCAAACAGTCAAGATCGTGAATTTAATAAAGGTGATCACGTATGCTTGCTGAAAGTGAATTTTAATTCATTTCAGTAAGCACAAGTACTCGCTCTGAAAACTTAAAATTGGCATCAAAACGAAACTAAAAATAACTCGCTACTAACAAGCAGTGCCAAAAGCTAAGATATTACCATAAAATTTCTCCTTTAATGCTGTTTGCTTCTTAATGCACTGCATTAACTGACTGGGCAGACTTAACGTTGTCATATATCAGTTTGAATCAGAGGAGAAATCATAAGATATTGGTAAGGGAACGTTCACTTGACTTTTTGTTTTTTCTCTCTTTACCGTTTTTAGTGTTACCTTATTGAGAACTTCAATCGAACTTTTTTAGCTTAGCATATATCGTATGCATATTGCCAATACAAATATTTTATTTTGTCAGAAAGGGTACCGAAGAATATTGCGGGCTTTACTGCATTGCAACTTTTCCATTGAAAAGTGTTCGCGCTTGTTGGGGGATCATCGGTAGTCAGGGCAAACAGACGCAAAATACAGTCTATGGGAATCCAACGACAAATAATTTCGGTAAAACTTAAATTTTCTAATATTTGTTTTGTGAATTGAAAACTTAAGGCTGGTTCTCATATAATCGTCCCGGTCGTCCCGGTCGTCCGAGTCGTTTCAAAAAGTGCACGGACGACCGGGACGATTATATGAGAACACTTCTGAGTCGACCCGGGACGATCGCAAACGACCCGGACGACTGGGACGATCGCGGTCGCTTGAACTGTGTTCTATCAGGACGACTGAGACGATCGTGAATAATCGGGGACGATCATATGAGAACTACTCTCAGGCGACAGGGACGGCTGAGGCGATCGAAGAAACCCAAATCTACCCCAGAATGCAGTATTATTGCCCAAAACATGTTGTCGGACACAGTTTACGACTGCGATATGGACGTTCGAGACGACCGGGACGACCATATGAGAACCCAAATCGCTTGAGTCGTCCCGATCGTTTGAGTCGTTTGCAAAAAAATTTTGAAACGACTCGGACGACCGGGGCGACCGGGACGATTATATGAGAACCAGCCTTTACTATACTAGGAAGAATACTTTACTTAACAAATTTAAGGAATGTAGCTGTTTTAGAAAGCGTGCAATTTTTTTTTGTTTTCTACTTCATTATGAATGCAAGTCAGTAGTCTCGTGCAGATGGATATGGAATCCCCTCGGGGCGCTCTCATTGGTGATCCTTAACTGATTCTTACCTACAGCTGGCACCACACAACCCAACAAGGAAACCCCATCACGGGGCCTCGCTCATTTCCTAGCGCTCAGGTTGTTGCTTACCGGAAGGTCAATAATCTCTCCAAACGAATTTCTAGTCCGAGAGATTAGAGTTAACGACAGGACAATTTATCTCTCCAAATGACTATAAGTCTAAGGGTTTAAAATCCTGAAATGAACACTAAATAACGGAGTTATATGCGATAAGGACGGTGACAATATAAACACCGCACGAAGTAGACTCCACTATTATGTTATCTTTGTTCATACGGAATAACGGGAGTTATATGCGGTAAGGAGGGTGACAATATAAATATACCCGAGGCGTGTTTCAAGGAGTGTATCCTTCAGATAAATTGCCAAACAGTGTTTCATCCTACCCAGCCCTGTTCATCGCAAATGTGGATACAAGTGACAAGCCCGGATCGCACTGGATTGCGTTTTATTTCACCAAGGATCGCGAGGGAGAATTTTTCGATTCTTACGGATTACCACCAAGCAATTATACTGGAACATTTACTAATTTCTTGAAAAGTAATTCTACCCAGTGGACGTTTAACTCTGTGACATTACAAAGCATAATCTCAAAAGTGTGTGGGCATTTTAGCTTGTACTATGCCTTATTTTGCTGTCGCCATGTTAGCATGAATACCATTGTACATAGGTTTTCTAGCAATAAACACCGAAATGATTTTCTTGTAAAACGCTTTATCGAAAAACACTTCCTTTTAAGTCTAAAAAAGTATCATACCCATGTAAACAAACAAGGATCAAAAGCACAGCACAAAGTTCAGTAAACACACCGTGTAATTTCCTTTCAATGTATTTTATTCAGTGATTAAAATAAAGAAGTGATTACAATGAAAAAAATGTCTCTTGTTATAATCGTAACCAGCGAACGGCTTGAGGGCGTGGACTTGCGACCCTTCGCTTTTGCTTTTTCACGGGTGAGGAGGAAGGAGGTGGGGAAGGAAGCCAACGAGAGGGACTATTTAACTTTAACTTTAACTTTAATTAACATAATTGCCTTTAGCAAGCTAATCCGGCAATGGGAGGTCAGAACACGGAAGCTCATGACATTGACAGCGAAGGAAAAAAAAAATCGTCAATACGTGAAATTGTTACAAATACTTGAATGAAACGCAGCAACAGAGTCAGCACATACAAAAGCTGGAGACAAAGCGTTCCAAGCGGGAACAGTTCTTACAAAAAAAGAAAACTTGTGGGCGTTAACATTAGATGAATAACGTTGGTATTGGAATGGGTGCTGTACACTAGCTCGTGTCAAGTAGGGACAGACCACCGCGCGAAGATCATCCGGGAAAGATATCCGTACATTTCCTGTCTTGATCTTAAAAAACAATGTCAAATCAATGATCTTCCTTCGTGTCTCAAGATCTTGCCACCCCAAGTTAGATAACATTGTATTAACGCTGCTGGTACGACGGTAGTCGTTACAAACAATGCGCGCCGCGCGACGCTGAACAGATTCAACACACTTGATGTCTTTTTGTGTATATGGACTCCAGGCGACGGAGCCGTACTCGCATACTGGACGGACCAGGGCCAAATAGGCCCGTTCCTTGACAACAGCGCTACAAGACGCTAAGTTTCTTTGGAGTACGCCTAGAATCTTATTCGCTTTCTTTTTCACCTCCACGGCTTGCTTGGTCCAATTGAGGGAGTTGGTAATAACCCCTAAATATTTCTGAAACGTAACTCCCTCCACGGGAGTGTTACACAGAGTATATGAGAATGACGATGGCTGTTTCTTAAGGGTGATGGACATGATGTAGCATTTACTAGGGGCAAAGTTCATTTGCCACATAGCCGCCCACTCCTCAAGCTGGAACAGGTGCTGCTGAAGCTTATCGTGGTCAGCTGAAGACTCAATATGGCGGTAGAGCACACTGTCATCCGCAAATAACTTGACACTCGATGATACAGCCGAGGGCAGATCGTTAATAAAGAGAAGGAACAAAATCGGCCCCAGAACAGTGCCCTGGGGGACACCGGATAGTACAGGTGACCACTTGGACGATGAACCATTTACCACTACGCGTTGTCTCCTAGCAGTGAGAAAAGCCCGCAGCCAATTATTTAAGGTTACAGTGTACCTTCAGATCGAAAATTTATTGAAAAATTTTTTTTGGCGTTAAAATAAAGTTTACAGAATGAACTTTCATCCAAAAAAAAAGTATCGAAAAATAGTGAAAATTGACGGAGAAATGACGGTATAACTTTTGTGGGCGGAGTTTGTTTATTAAGCGATATGTTTTTTTAAGCGCCGTTTTCTCAAAGTTAATTTTTCGCTTGTTGGGGACACTTTAAAGAGCTACAACTCAAAGGGAATTTGTTCGATTTTCCTTAAATTTGGACAGAAGCTAGGCTAACATATAATCAACAAAAACGTGTCGGCGAATTTCTTAATTCCGAAAACTTTTTCGTCAAGAGGCATTTCCGTGCGATCATTCCAATTTTTTTTCTCCCCTTTTAGAAAATATTCTGTAACTTTTCACTGCAATTGAATATGGAAAATCGCCGACACGTTTTTTTAGCGCTTCGTGTCCGGAAATCCGAGAACAAATCAAATTAGCAAAATATAATAATCGCTTTGAGTTATAGCGTTTTAAAGCTGATTCGGACGTTCGAATTTAGACGTCGTAAAAAATTCGACAATTCATTTTATTACCAAATGGTTTCCATATTTAGATAGCCAGCTCTATAAGCTTTAATTTGATATCTGGGTTTAGGTATATTAAGTGTAATCTAAAGACGCTAGAGCTGTTATACTGGAGACACCCCCGAAGGTACACTGTAACCTTAACTTCCCGGATATGCCGTAAAATTTGGCCTTAAGGAGGAGCCTTCGATGTCTCATCTCTCATCTCTCACTCTTGCTTTAAACTCCCGGATGGTGCTCGGGGATTGCGCACTAAGTTTTCGGGGGACGTTCATTCGCGCCAGACCTCTCGCAAACACTGACCATCCAACAGGCTGAAACCCTTTTCTGTGACGTACTATATCGTTGACCAAATCCACCACGTGAGACCCGGGTATTGGTTTGTTTTCGTACAACAACTCCCCTTTTTCATTCCACTGCAACGCATCTCGGTTTTTATTATTCTTGTTAGCTAGTTTTAATTATCTTTGAAAAGCCCCTTTGGGGAAAGGTAATAAAGTATGTATGTATGTATGTATGTTTTGTTTTATTTTATCCAAGAGTTGTCTAGCCCCAGCTTTGTACATCTTAGGCACACTTTTCATGACTTCTTCTTCTACCGCTGTGGGTATAGTTTCCACTTCGGTGGCTGTTTCTTCAGTTTCTTCTGGTTTAGGAGTTTCCACGGGCTTTGGGGCTGTTAGTTTCACTTGAAGTGGTTGCCCTTTTCTCTGATTGTAATAAGTCAGATAGCGCTGTAACACCTGATTGTACAATCTCGCTTTTTCGTCATCATCTAGCTCTTTACTGGATAAAATCTGACCCATTTCACTGTCTAAGTTTTTTAAAGTTTGAGTCACAGGTGGGTTTAATATCTGCTGGCGTTGTTGCAATCGTTCCAGGGTGTTCTCGGGAACGAGAACCATGCGCTTGGTATGATTCATTTAGGTAAGTATGGAGGTTAATACACGAAGAACGGGTGGTAACAAAACACTTAAAAAAGTTTCCTCCGTGTTGGACTAAGATTTTCTTTTTCTTAGCAAGGGGCGTACTTTTTTGAGCTAGAGCAATCAAGGATTTCTTGTGGGTTAAAAGTTTTCTCTTGGCGGGTTTACTGTCAGGCACAGTTTCTTTCAACACGTTGAGAACGCACTCACAAATGGTTCTTACTAAAGCGTCGTCGGCTACTTTCACAATCGCTTTACGCTGAGCTGGAGTACACTTGGCAAGGAGTTTAAGAAAGTCGTGGTTCTTTCTCAGTCGCTGGGCCATGCTCAACTGATTTATATCACTGTGAAGCAGCCTTTTTATACCTTTTGGATGTAAGCGTACTGGGTGTCCCCAGGGAAGATGTTACTTCGCAACCGGAAGTCGGCAGGTGTTTCCGGCTTAAGATCGCATAATAAATACCCATAAGGTCTTTTGGTTGCATCTTGGAAGGCTTCTTGCATATATTTTGTATGACCGGGAAACATCTGTTTTGCTAAATGAGTCACTTGACTGCTATCGCGTGGAGATTTAAACAGTACTAGATAATGACAGTTTAAGCTCATATCTCTTAATTCTTTTCCGCGGTGAAAGATGTTTTGCAAAATAAAGATGACACTCAGATTGCGATGATGGCAACCCTTCTTGGTAAACAATCTAGTAATTCTGTGATCATTACTAAGTTCTTGCATTAAGTCGTCAATAACCACGAGGTTTCGAATCGATGGATCTATCATAGATTCCAAGTCACTCGGGACTCCCTCCACAAAAGTAATGTTAGGAATAGTTCGTACCATTTCATCGTACGTTGGTTGATAAATCCCGTAACACCATATAATATTTTCAGGCACCCCATCGATCACGTCTTCTCCTGATTCAAGTAAACGTTTAACAATTTGACTTTTTCCGCAACAGGCAGGGCCTGCCACGAGCGCGGGGAAGGGATATTTCCACCTCGGATCCATTATCACAACTGACTGATTAAACTACAAACACTTTTATTTATAATCTATTTCCAAACAGTCTTGGGTGGTGTGTCTTTCCCATACACACGAACCATGTTGGTATTCTGTAATTTAGCAAATTGGAGCCAATATCTCCGTTCGAGTTCAGTTAAGTCATGTATTTGAGCTAAATGATTTGCTAATATCACTAAAAATTTTGCATGACAATCAGGAATGGGACAATGTTTACATTTCCTTCGTACCATGTTCACTCGAGGAAAGTTGGTTATGAATGAACAAATAGTTTTAAACACTTAGTTTTATGCTCATTTGTGGGGACAAAAGGGACACTTTTTAGCGTTGTGTTTTTACCTGGGATCGCGCGTGTAGGTTGCGCGCGCGCGTTGAGTCAGGAAACAAGCCATGATTAAAATTCAGCCAACTTTGTTTATTTACAAACGATTTTCCTATATACAAAACAACTATGAAAAGCTACGCAAAAATACTATTTACAATTAGAAGCGATCTTATATAAATATTTCAGAAAACTATTTTTTAGAGAAATATATATACAAACTTGAGAAAAAGAAAATTACTTACAAAAATCAATTTTTGCAAACTTGAAAACTTAAATGTCGAGTGGAGTGGTGCTAACTCCATCAGCCAAAACTTTTCGTTTGGGATAAAAATAGGAAAACGTATCCCTGACCTGAGTGCATGGTGTTGTTAACAACACGAAAACCGCGATTGACACCTGAACTATTCTGTTTTGTGAGCAACACTTGTAAATATTTATCTTTGTTAATCTCGTTACATTTGTTATTTACACCTTTATAGCCAAACTTATCTTTCGCCCCAAAACAGTAGTAGGTTTTACTACACAACCCCACAATCCCTTGACCCTCCCACTCAACTTTAAAAAGACCTGGGGTTCTCTTATCATAAGCCTTGAGTTGCGTATCGGTACGGGGAAACCAGTTACATTTGTCGGCTTCGAACTCTGCTTTCAATTCTGTCCGTACTAAAGACTCAACACTATCCCCTGAAATGGCGATATACGCGCTGTCCGTATCCATTTCACACATTTGAAAATCTGAGCGGTCTAGATATTTGTCTAAGAAATCATAATAAAATTCCAGCATACGCAACTTGGCATACTGATAAACAAAAAACCCGACTTGAATGGGTAAGTTTAACTTGATCGATTCTTTACACGACTCTACTTCATAAGTATCTTCGGTAATATTATCGAGCTTGCGGAAGAGAAGTGTATTGACTTTCCTACTGGCCTCTGTGTCATCACAATACTCCACGTTCGTATGCTTCATCTGGTTCGTTATACAGCGGCCGTATGAGCTATTTCCTACCTAAAAAGAC
This sequence comes from Cladopsammia gracilis, assembly GCA_022457155.1. NCBI lineage: Eukaryota > Metazoa > Cnidaria > Anthozoa > Scleractinia > Dendrophylliidae > Cladopsammia > Cladopsammia gracilis. The sequence continues at coordinate 679,374 of JAJGOT010000248.1, read as the reverse complement.
AAGATTTTTGTTAGTTTTCTGTATATAAACATATCGTTCTCCTCCCCCTATGATCCCTGAAAAGAAACAAAAACTTACCGACTTCATTATATCCGCAATGATGGCTTTGTTCGGGTCTGCATCGCCTGCACGTCTCGCGTCTGAAACAGCATCTCCAAACGTTTTGAAGCAGGGCTTGGGGGTGTACTCGATGACTTGGTACACTTTGGTCACGTCAAGTCCATGTTCCAAGTAGCACTTGAGGAGGGGTGTGGCCAGCAGGATCTTATCTCCTTTCATACTCCCGATCAAACTGTGTCGTGGTTGTGCCATGATTTTGTTTTCCTCCGCGTACGCTTTCATGTACCCCCCAATATCCTCTTGACTGATGTTGGTGTTTTTAAAGATCGGGCACATCTCACTGAACTTCTCTTTCAAATGCTCTTGTACGCGAATGTCCACTTCCACGCACCCAAACAAACGCTCATTTCGCACCTCGCTCAAAATTCGCTCCGCACTCATGATCTTGACTTTGTCGAGGGTTCTTCTCACTTCTGTAGCGATAAATCGCTGCAGTTCACGATTTGTTCTTTTCAGCTGTCTCCATTCTAACTCCCACATCTCAACCACGGTGTACCCTTTGCTTTTAATGTACTCTGTATTGGCTCTGGTTTCTTCAAGTAACTCGACCATGGGTTTCTTGCGTTTTTCATTCATTTCTTTTCCTTGGTTTAGAGCCAGTCGTGCCCGTGCCAGAAACAGCCGTGAAACTGATAGACCGTTTGCGTCTGGGCGTGAAAACCGTCTACAAGTAGTTTACGATCCCCAATGCGCTTTTCAGTGTTGTTGAGTTGATGACGAATATGGATTCTTTCCTTGTGAGCTATCCACTCGAGCCATTTAATCGCCATGTGTACAGAGCTTTTAGGTTTGAAGTTATCTTCCGCAAGGCGTCGCGTGTAGCTACCGGTCTTGCATAATAGCCCAGAGGTACAAAGCGTTCGCATCATAACTCATCTTTGATCAAATGGTAGAGATCGCTGTTTCTTTGGTCAAAGAGACTGAAGTACGTTTTTTCGTCAAGGAATGAAAACAGATATTTCATCGTCAAGCCGGGAACAGAAATGCCATCTTTGAACATGTCGATCTTTCGCTCTTGCCAGAACGCACTCATCTTTTCTACGGCTTTTAAGAAAGGCAGCACATCCAAGTTATTGTACCAGGTGAGAAATTCTTTAACTGTGATCATCTGATTTTCTTCCCACACTTGCTGACAGTATCGGTACTCTTCTTCTGAGATGTTTTGATTTTTGAGAGTCGAGTAGAACGCAGCGTGAGGAGGCAGCGATGTTTGTTCGAGCTTATCCAACCCGTCTATCCACTCATACGGAAAGAACCCTTTGGTCTGTTCGCACTCGTACGCTTTCAGGAACTGGTCGTAACTGAATCCAGGTGCCAGATAGTTGGTGATATCCGGAAACTTGAGGAACTTGGTCTTGTGAAGCATGTGATTGTTGTTTTTCTTCACAGAGAACTTGATAGGGTGATGTTTGATGAGGTACGGCAACAGAAATCGCTTGGCGATGTTGATATCATATTTTCCGGAGTTGAAACCCAGTACCGGTAGTTCATCGATGTAAGCATTGAGTATTTCTTCTAAGGTCTTCAGCACTTTGTCATCACTGACGTCCTCTGAGCCGCCTACAATATCTTGTAACTCTTCTAGCTGGTCCCGCGCTTGTCTCAGTTGCTGTCTTCTTTCTCTGTCCACTTCAACGTTCAATCTTCGGTAAAGGGAGGGTCGTTTTCATCGCTCGGCTCATCGTCAATGAATGCACGATCTTCTTCGTTCTCAGCCTCAATCTTTTCTTCATTTTCTTCGTCATCGCTTGCCATCAAATCAATCCCTCGACTTTCATCTTTGCTCTCTTCTGCTTCTCCTCCGGTTTCTTCTCCCTCCTCCTGGATGTCGACCAGCGTTTGTGCCAGTCGGTCTTCTTCTGTTTGGTCAGGATTGTTCGCGGTTTTTAAAGCTTCAAAGACGTCTGCGAACTGTTCGCGTAGAATGGACCTTTAGTGCTGATCTCGGTCAGGTACTTGACAAAATCTTCTGGCAGTTAATTTGAGTCACCTTCCGAGACAAAACATTTCGGGGCTTGGTAACCAGGCACGTTGCTGCATACACTAACACTGAGGGGAACATGGGCGGATTGCCAGGTCAACTTGTCTGTGTTCTTGTGTTGGTTCGCGTTTTCTTTATCAAAATAACACTCGAAATCGAAGGTCGCGCGGTAAGGAAAGTAACGTGCTTCTTCGGGAACCAAAATTCCTTCCTCTTCAAGTTTTTCAAAGATGGTTTTGGGAAAATGGTATGCTCCGCCCGAATACTTGAGCTGCACTTTGCCATCACAGGTCTGCTCGTTTCGTTTTAACTCATTGGCGCCTTTCCAGTACTTGCCGCAGCTTGAACAACAGAACGATTTACTGTAGCGGGCGAGATCTTTAATATAAGAGAAGTTGTTTTCGCACAAGTTCAAGTACATCGTGCTGTCATAGTGGCGGTGTGAGCGGCGGATAAGTGTAGCGGCGATGTCAGGTGTTTCTTCATTGTCATCTTCTTCCTCAGTGGAACTGTGGGTCTGTGTTGGCGCGAGACTGTATACATGAATGTTCACCTCGCATACTTTCTCCAACTCGTCTAGTTCGGCTAATTTGATTCCATGGAACGTTTTCTTTGAGAGGCCAGCGTCTCGGTACTTTTTATAGTATTGAGTATCCCGCTCCAGATTCTTCGTGTGACAGCCGTTATGAAGTGCCAGACATCTGAAGAAACAGAGATTATCTTCGTAGGGTTTACCTCTTTGGATGTTACGATCAAGCGGGGCACTGTTATCCACGATATAACCGGGAAGACATTTTCCTCGACCGATAGGGTGATCGCGGATCTTCGTGATTAACCAGGTCACATTAGGTGATTTCTTCCTTCAATCGATCTAAATCTTCGGGGGTGGCGATCAGGAACGGTTGTTCTAGCACCAGGTTGTTATTCGCGGAGGAGTGGTGATACTGGAAAGTGCCGGTTTCTGTGTTTCGCAAAATAAAACCAAACGAGAAGTTGACTTTAAAGACGGTGGGCTGGTCAGTAAAGATGCGGCTCAGTTGTTCGCGGAGGGAAGCTGGACTGATCGTGGAGAGGCGAAAATTGTACCAGTCTTGAAGTCTGTTACGGCGACTGAATCTTGTCCGGATCTGTATAAGGTATAAGGTATAATTTATTTACCGTCAGGTACACGGGGAGTGGTTGCCCAATCTCCCGAGCCAGAGGCTCATGATAAAAGTGACTGACTATAAAATACATTTACAAAGTCTAAAAATTCTTAAATCTAAATTAATCGCTATTAAATTTAACTATTTATAAATATATATTTAAACAGAAGCAATGTATACACTGAAATGTCGAAAGATTATAGACAGCTTTTGCATTGGCAGCCGGTAAAAATAAGAGTTTTCAGTTTTCTTCTAAAAGACGATAAATTAGGGGAGGTTTTAACAGAAGATGGTAGTTTGTTCCAGATGCGAGAAATGACAAATGAATACGAATTATGACGAAATTTGCTGTTGTAAGAATGTTGAGTTACGTTAAGACCAATATTTCTTAGGTTGTAGTGAGTAATTCGGGGTTCAAAAAAGTCGGCTCGATAGCTTGGGCCGTTCTCTTTGTAGCATTTATCGAAACTCCTATATAGAACTAGCAATGTACTGGAAGGTACTAGGGGTTTAAGGCGACGGAGGGCGGCTATTTTAGCAAATACTTTCTTTAACATCTCGTTTATATGTTCATGACCAGTGTTGACGGAATGTTTTGGTGTTGTTTTCTTCGCTACTGGGAATGAGGTTTGAAGGGATAAGGACTGAATCTTCTTGCCAGTTCGAGCTGACAGCGGCGTCTTCAGCGCTAGCTGCTGGGGCTTGTTCTGGGGTAGTACTTGGGGTTTTCTTGGCTTTCTTAGTGGGTGGCGCTTCTACAGTCTTCGTGGCGGAACGCTTACGGATGGTCGGTGGTTGTTGCTGATGAGCGGTGCAAATATGAGCGTTGAATGGGGCGAGGTTGTGGAATGTTTCGTGACAAGTATTGCAGGTAAAGGTACGTTCGGCGATGCGTTTGTCGTGCGCCTTGAGATGACGAGTAAGGTCTTCCTTTTTCCTAGACCGCGCGAGCACTCGTGAGGTTTCTCGCCAGTGTGGATGCGTTGATGGGTCTCTAGGTGGTTTGGTGGTTTTGGTGGTTTGGGCGAGTGAAAGTCTTGCCACAAGTTTCGCAGCGATGTTCTTTGGGAGGTTTTTTCGCTGGTGGTGGCCCACCACTACCCTAAAATAATATTATCTAGTCTTAGTCATATAACCTTCTACGATCGAATAGATTTTCGCATTGAATTGAAAACAGTATCTTAAGTTCTTAAGTTGAAAAATAGCATTCCTAATAAAGTTCAAGATTTGTTTGCTTTGATTTCGTTCACCTTATTGAATGATCCCAGTTCCCTCTCGGTCAATAGCAAAAAAAAAGAGAATTGAGAGTTTGATCAGTCAACGATAAAGAAGGAATTGCGCATAGATTCTAATTGAAAACAAATGCTTTTAGTTCAAGACTATAAAAACTTACTTAGAAAAATCATTCGATCAAACATTTTAGAACAAGACTGTGAAAAAAGTAAGTTCAGAAAAACGCGAATGCGTAAAACAACTCCGTTGATATATACCTAATTCAATAAAGGTTGCTTTGGTCATTGGTAATTGGGCATTGGGAAGCTATTGTTTGGCGGTCATTCAAGCGAAGCATTGCATTGTGCCAAATGCCAATTCCCAATTACCAATAACCAACTGCCAAAGCAACCTTTATTGAATTAGGTGTAAGTGCCACTAAACATGTCTCTAGAACGTTTAAGTAAACGGAAATTGACACTAGAATTGAGCTCTTGATCAGATCTCTTCTGATAACTTAATTGATTCTCTACCAACAAAAGCTAGCGAGAATGTAGTTCCACAACAATGAAACGAGAATTGAGCTTTTGTTCAGACCACTTGAGCGACTTGATAACTTATTTTCTCCAAAAGACTAGTACAAGATAAACTCACTTACGGTTTGTGGATTCCATGTCAAAAGTTGATTCGTCTCTCCCAGCCACTGAAAATAATAAAAGAACATGAGTCTTTGAACAATATACACCAAATGATGGTTGTGAAAGAAATCAGTTCCATGAAATCGGAATACTTACTTCGTAAACCAAATGTTCCTCCATTTCCTTCGGTAAATACGAGTCAGGGCTCTCCTACAAGAAAACACAACGAAGGTAATTTAGAATACAGGGACCGCTTACTTTAAGAATGAGTAAACAAATTTGCGTTATTGTTCAGAACGCATAAAGTATTGAAGTCACTAAACAATGGAAAATTCACTAATAACAGAGTAAATTACTTACATTTTCTAACGGGAGCCGTTCCATGCCCTCGATCTCTCGCAGCTCAGTATTCGTAGACTGTAAAGCAAAGAATATTGCGAGATTAATTAAAGTTCAGTGAAATCCTGTGGGTATCGATCTTGGTTAAAATCTTATTGCATTCTTAACTCATTAAACAAAGAAGTGCTAATTTTTCATGTAAAGTTAGTTCAGTGAAAGTTCGCATAATTAAACTTACTTAACGGCACGTGAAACACGAACGACAAGCCTTTTATCGTACTCGACAAGCCTTTTAACGCCTCTGTAGTCGGGACTTCATTGCTTGACGCCTGTGATAAGAGAACAAAATGCGGTCAAATGAGAAAATTGGTAGCAACGTTTAAATAATCTGAGAGTTAAAATTCACGCTCTAAGATTAAGTAATGGACAGAAAGTTTAGAAATAAACTAGCACACTTAAAAGCGTTTCACTAACCATTATCGCGGTTTCAGGAATAACCTCAGGTGTTGGTAAAAGATCTTCGGTGTGATCGGATGGAATCGGTAAAAGAAAAAGGAAATTGGTAAAACGAGACTGTCGGTTTAGAAAACGGAATAAAAATAACAGATCGAGCAAAATACTTCCAACTTACTTCGAGTTCTTGCACAGTCAGCTCAGTCAATCGCGCAAACGCCAACGGAACAAAATTCTCTGGGATTTGAACGGCTTCCGTCAACATCTCCCAGTCGCGGACAGCTAAACAAGCGCTCAAAACAGCTTGAAGATCAACAACGTTGGTGAAATAAGCCATTTTCAACGGAATAAACGTTTCGAATTAACCGAACAAAAACAAAGTTTTCCAATCAAGAGTTGTAGGAATGACGCTTTCAAAAAATCTGGTAGTTTCTTGGTGTTGCGGATGGTGTGATCACCAAATGACGTAAAACAAAAGATTCAAAAGACACTGAACAATACCCACACCACAACACAAAAGCTAACCAACAATGGCTTCCGCAACACCAAGAAACACCCAAAAATCTGCGCTTTTTATTCAAACAGACAGTACAAATCTTAAGATCCAATCAGGGTGTGAATAGAGCGGGCAAGTTTGGGCCGATCTATTGTTACTATTGTTTCAGAATAACACAAAAGGAATTGGTATAGGCATTGGCAGTTTATTACATATGCAGGAAATCCAAATTAGTATACAACAAGACAAAAGGAGTAGGTAGTTGACGTCATGAAAAGGCATTCCGTTTATTAGTATACAGGAAGGCATATTGTGACGTCATTGACTAGGTATAGCTAATGAGGGGAACGCATACGGAACCCAAAGGGAACAAAGTAACGAGGCTTCTTTGATCCTAGACTACTACTAATTATGTCTTCTCTTCAAAAGATCACATCGACGCTTTGCAGCAGAATTTAGGAAGTATTCAGGACCATGTTTTTTGCGACTCCACAAAGCGCTCCATGAGATGCTATATGCGAACATATCTATTGTTTTGCCGATATTTCGATTTCTTGCCTTTTCCAGTTTCCAAATCCGTTTATTTGCTCTATTTAGTTTTTTTTGTCACGTTCTTTCACGTCTTATTTTCAACCTAGCTCGGTTTTCTTTGTTCTTTTCAGGGGAATATATCACATAACCCCGTTCATTACAGTGTCTGAAAAGCTGTGTGCGGCTTTGATTGTAACAGGGGAGAGGCGGGGGCTGAAAACAATAGCTAATACCAATAGCAAAACAAAGGATTACATATTCCCTCAACATATCCCCCCCCCAACATATTCCCGTCGACATATTCCCCCAACATATTCCCGTCGACATATTCCCCTCGACTTATTCCCCTCATAATAGAATAACACAAACGGGAAGACAAAATAGGGCGTAACAAGGAAAAAGGCTCTAGCATCGGTCAATATTTTTTGTTTACAAAAAAAGACAACTTCATCAATCATATTCCTACGTAATTAACTTGACGGTCGCGTCCAAAAAGCGAAATGTTAGTAACATTATTCGATAGTATCGTACCTCGATTCAGGTTTCGGGTCTTCAATAATGTATGACGCCTCGTTTTATGCTTGAACCTGAATATGTTTCTGCCGCTTTCCCTTGGAAAACACACCGCAACCACTCCATTGATCTTCGAAAGATGAAGGCGGGCAGTTGGGCCATGGCGAGACCACGAGTACTGTTCTACGCCCTCGGGAACGCTACGAGGGGAATATATCACATATCCCCTCGCTCCTGGTCAATAACCCTTACATACCGTTCGGTCGTTAATTATTTGAGCATTACTTCACACATTAACCGCTCGTGTATTGCTAGTTTTGCCTTTCTTCACGATTATGACGTTTATCTCGCCAAACGAGCGGTGCGTTGGATCTTGGGTGATTGTGTCGCACGAAAAGAACCGATCACTGTTGAGATCCTTTTACAATTGTCCCGTCTTTTCGATTTAGATAATCATTTGCACGTCTGCATGCGCGCTTTATTTTTAGTAGCCATCTTTTCTTTTTTACGTATCTCTAATTTAGTACCGTATAAGTTGTCTGAAATTGGCGATTCCCAGGCGTGTTTTTTGACGCTATCTAGCGTGACTTTCACACCGCAAGGGGTTTTGTAGCGCGTCAAACGCACTAAGACACCTCAGTTTCGGGAGCGGGTTTTAGAAATTCCCTTACCGCTTATTCCTGGTTCGCCCCTTTGTCCTGTCACCGCGCTTAGGCAGTATTTAGCTAGCGTACAATTGCCGCCCTCTTCACCATTATTCGTTTGTCAATCTCGGGGATCGTACAGGCCTATCTTGGCTTACCAGTATAACGCTTTTATTAAGAAGTCACTTTCAGCCATTGGGTTTAATCCCGCACAGTATTCCTCGCACAGTTTTCGTCACGGGGGCGCAACATTTGCTTTTTGTAATCGAGCGCCTACAGCTTTTATTAAATCGCATGGCGATTGGAAGAGTGACGCATATTATGTATATCTCACCCTTTCCAACGAAAATAAGTTTAAAATTCTCCATTCTATCACAACCACACTCTCTCCCACAACGTAACTTCTTCTTCTCAAACCCTTATTTCATTCTTTTTCCCCTTTGGTTTTGGCGGTTCAAGGTGTTGTCTCTTGTGCAGTATCATTTTTGAATAAACATCCGTTTAACCCCATCTACTGAGTCTGTTTGTGGTAGTAATTACTCTGTAATTGTTTCGCGTGTCTGTCGCTGATTTTCAAGCTGGTAGAAATACTTGGTCGGTTTTTCCCCCAGCTCTATCCACTGCTCTTTACTGCGAATGATGGCTCCTTCTACGTCATGATCTTTGATCGTTTTTAGGAGATCTTTGATCTCCGCCAAACGCGTGTGATCATCTGTGGTATTTGAATTACCACGAGATAGGATGTTGCGAAACTCGCTTTCAAGATTAAATTTCTCACGCTTCATCTCGCGGCATCGGTAGTAGGTAGTGGCTGGCAGTTTCTGGAGAAGGGTCGCACGACGGGGGTCTGCCTCTTGTAACGCTTCCAAGGAAGCCCGTTGATCATAGATTTTATTCTTCGCGGAGCTAGCATCCTTTGACGGGGACGGTGGTGATTTTCGTTTGTTCCCGGTGTTTTCGCCGGGCGAGGATTCTGGTGTAAAAATTTCTTAAGTATTGGTCTGTGCGGTTGCTGCGTATGTTTGCGCTACGCTGTTTGTTCGGTTTGTACTGACTGGCTGGATTCCATCGATTCCTCGTGTGTCAGGGGGTGGCTTGGGTGGTTTCAGCGGTGGTGTGGGTGTTCTCAGGAGTATCTTGCGAAATAGGCCATTTGCACGATGACGTCATATGACTACAACTACCACAATCCTTCAGTTTTTTGTTTTGTAGTGCAAATTAGGGCCATTGTTATTTAAACCTCACTGGGATTACAAACTTTAAATAAGAAAGGAAAAACGAAATGAATTCTGGTTGTTGTAGTCAAATGACGCCATCGCGCAAATGGCCCATTGTGGTTACAGGGGGGTGTCGTTGCTGGTTGCGGTAGTGGGGGCCGGGGGCCTCTGATGTCCCCTCGGGCGCTGGAGCCTCGTGGTTCACCACGCGGCGTTTCGCTTTCGGGTAGTATTTAACAAAGTGCTCGGAAGACTGGCACCGGTAGCATAGTATTGGTTGGCCCGTGTACTAAAAAAATAACTTGAGCCCTTGAGTGACTAACCTCCGTGGCACTGCCTTTTGTAAACGTGTGAATTCTACGACACTGATGCCGTTCTCGATGTGCTCGTAGCCCGGGGCTTTGAAGCAAAGCCGGCGGACTGCTCGCGCTTTGAGGTCGCCGTATTGTTCCAGAAGTTGTAGCAGGTTTTCATCGGGGAATTCAACGGGAACGAAGCATGACACGTGTAGTGCTTTTTGCCCCTAAAGGCGTAAAGGGATAACGCGGCTTTCGTAGTTAAAGCCCGATGCCACCAACCGCGTGGCCGATTCTGTAGATCGGAGGGTGATGTCGAAGCACTTTCCTCCGTAGAGGGGTACAACCCCAACGATTTCTTCCTTAAAGTCCGGTAACGACTGCACTATACTGAGCGAGTCAAGAGCCAGGTTTTCCTCCGCTATCAAGCGGACAGTTCTGGTGTGGGCGAACGGCTGGTGCGCGGGATGCGCGGCCATCTCCACGTAACGCGAGGGCGAGAAAACTCGCGAGACGAAAACCAAAACCACAAAATTGAAAAGCACGCACTCACCAAAGCGAAGACAAATGGTTACCAGACGCTTTCTTGCTTGTGGCGAAAAAACGGCACCAAATCTTGTGAAAAAAAGCTCTCCTTAGTCGTCGAAGTTGAGGACTATTCTGGCCTTTGGCCTTGAAAAAGTGGAGCACTGATAAGAACAGATCCCCCAATGCTGTACAGAAAAGTTGTTAGCAAAGGGGGACGGGTTCCCCTCCTTTTGCCAAAAAAAAAAATAATAAAAATGATAAGACCCAGCCTATAACATTTTCTAAACACGTCTATTGTATAACCAAATTATAGATCCCATTTTAGTCACTAGCGTGAAAATGTAAACTTTGTAATCGAAAATTAGTGATTTCCTGTTTTCAATACCCCAAATGGCTACTAAAATAAAACTACGCCCATTTCGTGAACATAAATTTCTATTGGCTGATTTGCATCATGTGATGTTTTCATGTACGTATTTTGAGTAGACTTATTCTAACGGTGCGCTACAACGGCATCTTTACCATATTCACTATCAATTCTTCTATTTCTTTTTTTACAATAACTGTGTGAATTCCCGCGCGCTGATTGGCTCATTTCTATGGTCGATGAGAGTATAGACCATGAAAATGACGTAACAGGTAACGCAACGCGGTGAGTTTTGTCAAACTTTTGGCGCTACGGGTTCTTCAAACAGTGAAAAATGCACTTAAAACTGGAATTCTTCAATGAAAAGAATGCTCTCTCGTCAGTTAAATTTAATTTACAATCAGCTAAACTTGCCTGGAATGAAGTGCGAAGCAAAAAGGACAAACAACTTGTCGTAGTTTCACGGGAAAATCCACGGAATCAGTCGCCGGCGCCCGACAGAACTAAAACTGAGCCGAAAACAACTTGGAGCAAAGATTCATCTGATTATTCGAAGATATTTCAAATTTGAAAAAGGTTAGCTTTGTAAACTGTGCCTAGTAATTTTATATTTGACTTTGTGTGAGGTTATTGTGCTCTATTTTGCGATTATCGCCGAGCGCGGTTCTCAATAACGGCTCTTTGTTTTGCTGTGTTAAAATTTATATTAAAAGATTTTAGCGATGATTTAAGCTGAAGAGAATTTGAGTGAGCCTTTTTCGTTACATAATTTATTCACATAAAAAGTTAAGGCTTTAATTATTCCCCACGCAAAAACATTTTGCAGAAGTTTGTCAGTGTTAGGTTGTTTATCTTGATTTTCCAAAATGATTCCCGCAAACTCGTTCGCTCAGCGCTCGCAGTTATTCAAGTTTGTTATTGTACAAAACAAATCGACCGCATTTTTCCATGGTCTATACTCTCATCGACCATAGAAATGACGCCATAAAATGTTCAAAACTTGGCAGTGAAACCACTCGCCTAACGGCTCGTGGTTCCACTTGAGTTTTGAACATTTTATGACGTCATTTCTATGGTCGATGAGAGTATAGACCATGGAAAAATGCGGTCGATTTGTTAAATTAACCTCACGCTCTAACGCATTAACGTTTATAAAGAGCTTGTTCGTGTCTCTGATTGGCTTCGGGCCCTTTTTCAGAGAAGTTTTATGTAGCTCTGTGGACTTAAGGTCCCTTTATAGAGAACTTGTTCGTGTCTCTGATTGGCTTCGGGCCCAGTTCAGAGAAGTGTTGTGTAGCTCCGTGGGCTTTAGGCCCGTTTTATAGAGGGCTTGTTCGAGTCTCTGATTGCTCTCAGGCCCTTTTTCAAAAACGTTTTGTGCTATGTGTAGGCTATAGGTCCGCTTATAGAGAGCTTCTCGAGTCTTTGAACGGTTGCGGGCCCCACCCTTTAGAGTGGCTTTTGGATTGTTTACAGAGTTTTGTCGTTTGTGCGGCTTCCGCCTTTGATTTTGAGGGATTATGTGGTCTTTGAGTCCGTCTTGGGTTGTTACCCATGCTGCTTGGCCCGGACTTGCTCCCCGACCGCCTCGGGAGGTGGTCTCGGATCGATCTCATTTAAATCGATCTAAACGGCCGAGTGAACGGCCCCAAACACCAGGAAGACTCTTGGATATGTTAAAACTGCACAAAACGTCAAACCCCAAGGCAGCACCCTATAAAACAGAGGTGTTTGCCCAGAGCACACGCAGAATTGGTGTTTCAGGATGCAGAGAGACCTGGCGAACCGACCTGCTGTGAAGCGTCCTCCATGAGATGAACGGCGGCCTTAAACAGGGCGGGTCGTTTTAATTTTTGTCTTGGTCTGATAGGCTGCCTTGGTTTTTGCTTAGCGGGTTATTTCAGCCCAAAGCATAATAAAGTGGTTTCGTTCGCAAGGGCGATAGCGATGATTAACTGTAGTCCTTTTTTGAAGTTTTTTTGTTTTTTTTCCTTCTGTTATCCTTTTTTCGATCACAATCATTTTCGTCTGGGAACAGCAATCCGCACAGACATTCCGTTTCATCAGGGGTCACGTGTATTGTCCGTTCGCGGGCGTGTTGGAGCGCTGTTTCCTGGCTGGGACTCCCTCCTTAACACTGGGTTGTCAGTTACTCTTTTTGTTCTAATTTTTATCCTTTGTCAATCCCGTTTGTTTATTTGCTATTTTATTCCTCGAAAACGTTTCAAACACTCCAACGCGCGCTTTCAGCGTTCCAGTATGTAAATGATTGCTCAGTTTTGCTCTCTGGGTGCTCAACTAGAGTAAGAGAGCGACAGCTCCGACGGGTTAAGTTCGGCGGGAGTTCCGGCCAGGAAACAGTTTTTTCCATTGAGACATTTGCATGAAGTCCTGGAGAACCGACTCCCTGACTCATTTCGCCTCTTTTTTGTCATCTGGCTCAGCGGGCGTTAGTGTTTTGTTTTGCCCTCCAGTCTCCTGATGTTCATCTCTTGTCTGGAGCAGCCCGTTAGTTTAATAACCCTTGATGAATGCACTAAGGTCCTAACTCCTTTCCATCAGATAAGGTTCCTGGAAATTATGGTTTACCTATGGAGCCTGATAAACGACGTTTGGGTTTTTTTAGGAGAACCTCTTGTTGAATATTTTTTGAAATAAGTCATTTGCAAAAGGAACGATATGAAAACCGCATTTTTAACAACGGACTATGCTCTCTCTCCTTTAACATGCGTGGAGTTATATGGGACGGTCCCTCTTTCCCTCTGTATTTTTGTAATTTCAGTTAAAATCCTGTCGGTTTCCATTAGGAAGCAAGAAAATGTCAGTGTCACGTTCTCACGAATACAAAGAACTGTAGTATCGCCCAAAGACTGTTTGTTCCTACTTCTTTGTAGCTTTGTTTCTTTAATTGCGTGATTACGAATATCTCTTTTTTCGGCTTGCCGCACAAAGAGTAGTTCATTTTTATTTCTTGTACGTCAGAGCCATGTATTTAGAGTTCTTTTCTTCAAGCACGTTTTGGCAGTTGTAGGAGCCGTTCTACAGTTAACAGTTCTTAGAAGTTCAGGAGTTTTTGGAGTTTTGGAGTTACTAGTCTTAGGAGTTTTTGAAGTCCTTTCAACCCCGGAGTCAAGATCAGGCGTAAGTCACACGGTCAACTTGTTTTTCCTTTCGTTTCTCGGAACTAAAGTTAGTCTTTTTTATTCGTTAAACTTTGACTATCGTATATTCCTTTTTAGATTTTACCGCAAGTGATGTAAATTTAATAGTCGGCTGCCTGATTCTAATAAAAGAGTTTGTCTTGCTGCCCGTCTGTGCTACACTGTAATTGACCTGGCGAACTCCAGCACACAACACTCTGTGTCCGCTGTACTGGGAACGCGACAGTAAAAAGCCTGTTGTCACGAAAAGAAAGAGGTAAGCCGTATTTAATATACCAATAGACCGAATATGAGCGGCCAAGGAGTGGAGACGTCTAACAGAGGAGAAGCCGCTGAAAGCCAGGAGAGAATCGGCCGAGATCCCGATAAGAGAATTAGAACTTTGTCTAGAAAAGCGTTAGAAAATGCTGTCGGAGAGAAACGTGGAGAGACAAATGCCCTTCTGAAGATGCTAACTGACGTCATGCGATCCACCAGGGAGATCAAACGCGGATCAGATTTCGAGAAAGTCTTGTGTAACCTAGTAGGAGTAGCAGAGGAGTTTAGATTAAAATTAGACGAGTTACGAAGCCTCTACACGCAAGATATACATAACTACTTAGGGGGTGAAGAGGCGCTGCTAACTGCTGACGACGAAGCGTACACACTTATTCAAGAAATAAAGATTAGACAAACCGACAAATTGTTGGAGACAAGTTCCCGTCACTCACGCTGTAGCAAAGCTTCATCAGCTTCCACAACGAGCAGCGCGGCTAGAATGCGAGCTCTTGCCGAGGCAGCAGCGGCGCGTGAGAACTCGAATTACGAACGGATCATCGCTGAAAAAGAACACGAGCGCAAGAAACGAGAAGCAGAGATTGAAAGAAGTCGCAAGGAAGAACGCTAAAGTACGAGAAACACTTAGCGATTCTCATCGTGGAGAAAAAGGTCGCAGTAGCAAACGCTAAACATCGCGCAATCGATCAGGCACTAGTGGATGAAGAGATTGGGGAGAAAAAAAGTACCGGGGATCCCAATTGCCAAAAGCGAGGAAAGAACTTTGAACTGGGTCCACACGACCACAACACCGGAAATTCCACGGCCAAAAGCCAATTGCACGCAACAAAGCACCCCACTTAGATCCGACGATTCGCCCACGAAATCGCGCGCGACTCAGCGTGAAAACAACGCGTGCAACACTCAGCACATGTCCAGTCAACCATTTGTTTCATCGACCCCTATAAACATCACCGGAAGCCAGTTAATCGAGTCATTCACATTTGCGAACCAACAAATAGTTGCGGGATTGGCTAGACAAAACCTCCCAAAATGCCACCCCGACATCTTCAATGGCGATCCCACGCTTTTTCACCCGTGGAAAGCGGCCTTCAAAGCTATGATAACGGATGTCGACGTGTCACCAATTCAGGAGATCAATTATTTGCGCAGCCTTACAAGAGGGGACGCCCAAAACTTGGTTGGCAACTACCGGAAACAAAAACAGCATAATGCCAGCGCACTATTGACCAGTCTCTGGGTGGAGTTAGAGAGCCGCTTTGGCAGCGCGGCCGTGATAAGTAAGGCGTTATTGGAGTACGTGAACAAAACTGCCCCGTTCGGCGAGAACGATAACATCGAACTGCAAGAATTTGCTGACCTTTGTGCGGATGTGAAGAGTCAGCTTCTCTATTTTCCCGGCCTCGCGTGCTTGAACTTTCCAAACGCAATTCAGCCGATTGCGGGTAAACTGCCGCCCTCCTTGCGCGGAAAAGGGGAGAAGGAGATCGCAAATTACGCGGAGAAAAACGGAGATGAGTACCCTGGCTTTGCGTTGTTCTCCAAGGCTGTCCAGAAGAAGGCGAAGATTAAAAACAACCCGAACATCCTCGCTGGCATCGCGCAAACCCCCGCCATCACACCAACATCAGCTAGTCAGACAATTAAAATGCAAACCAAGCGAGTGCTCAAAACTGACACCCAGCCCGTCAATTTCGAACCGGAGTGCCAGGGGAAAGCGGAGAAAAAGGAGACAAAGCATTGTCCCTATCACGAGCAACACGGGCATACCTTGGAAGAATGCAAGTCCTTCGGCACCAAGAGGAGAAAACTGTATGGCTCCTTAGAACTGGACTCTGCTATTGCTGCCTGTCTGAAGGACACAGAGCCAATCAGTGTAAGCAGGAGATAAAGTGCAGCATATGTAAGGATCATCGCCACACCGCGCTCCTTCACAAAGAGAGACCAGCAGACGCTAAGTGTACGTTTACGTGTAAAGCTATCGAAAGCGGCGTATCGTGCAGCAAACTGCTACTGGTTGACGTGCATAGCAACGAGGAACCTAGCATCACTCACCGCGTCTACGCTATCATTGACGAACATAGCAATTCGTCCTTGATCAGCAGCGAGCTTGCCCACGAGCTAGAAACAGTCGGTTCTCCGGAGAGGTACTATCTCACTACCTGCAGCGGCGGCAGCGAAATAAAGTACGGAACGCGTGTGACAGGTGTAGCTATACAATCAATGAATGGAGCGACGTCAGGCCTACCAACCCTTATTGAGTGCGACAGCATACCTAACGATAAACGCGAGATCCCTACACCGGAAATGACGAGGAGATTCTCTCACCTTAAGGAGATCACCAGCGAGATTCCACTCCTTGACGAAGGTGCCTACATTCACCTTCTCATCGGAAGAGACGCTCCAGAGCTGCTCAAAGTACACGAGTTTATAAATGGACCTAAAGGAGCCCCTGGGCGCAAAGGCTTTTCTTATGCTGGACAGTAATCGGACAGATGTGCTTAGACGTCGCCGGAGGCCCAGTGCACGTGCTCGCGTGTCGCACTAGTCTACGCGCTGCCAACAGCGGAGAACTAAGGGAGAAATTAGCGGAGAATGAACGTAATGAGCTTGTGCCATGCCCGAACCACTTCAAGATGAAGGAGAGCATCGTGGGTCTGCGACGAGAGCCCGAGAGCGATGTCTTCCATACCATTCGAGAGGATAACGAAGTTAGTCTATCCTGCGAAGACCGAAAGTTCGTGGGGATCATGGAGACCGGAGTACACTAGAACGAACTGGGCAACTGGGAGATGGCATTGCCCTTTCGTCACGAACTTGTAAAAATGCCGAGCAACCGGAGTCAGGCGGTCGGTCGCTTGAGCGGCCTAATCCGCACGCTAAGGAGGAAGCCGCAAATGGAGACAGACTACGTGGAGTTTATGCAAAAAATCATTGACAAGGGTCACGCCTCCCCAGTTCCATCAGAGGAGATAGGAGTGAAGTCGAAGTCCGACCAGGTGTGGTATCTGCCGCACTTCGGTGTATACCACCCCAAGAAGTCGGATCAGATCCGAGTAGTGTTCGACTCTTCAGCTGAATACAAAGGAGTGTCAATCAACAATGAGCTTCTGTCTGGCCGGGACTCAATGAACAGCTTACTAGGAGTACTGATTCGCTTCAGGAGGGAGACAACAGCTGTCATGTGCGACATCGAACAAATATTTCACTCTTTCTATATGAACCTCAACCACAGAGAATTCTTGCGCTTCCTGTGGTTCGAAGATAACACACCCGGGAAACCCATAATCAAGTACCGTATGAACGTACACCTCTTTGAAAATGGGCCAAGCCCAGCCGTAGCTACATTCGGCCTGAGAAAAACCGCATCTGAAGGCGAGGAGGAGTTTGGAAAAGAAACCTCAGAGTTTATCCACCGCAACTTCTATGTCGACGACGGTCTAGCTTCGCGCCCATCACCCAAACAAGCCGTCAACCTTGTTACGTCAGCACAAGCGATGCTAGCCACAGCAAACCTGAGACTCCATAAGGTTGTATCCAATTCGTTAGAGGTTATGGAGGCATTCCCGACGGAGGATAGAGGAAAAGGCGTACGCGACCTAGATTTACACCGCGACAGCTTACCAGCACAACGTTCATTCGGGGTGTACTGGAACCCTGAAGAGGACACCTTCACCTTCCAGGTATCCCCGCCTGACAAGCCGTTCACACGAAGAGGAGTACTTTCCATAGTTTATTCGATATACGATCCTTTAGGCCTTGCTGTACCGGTGCTGTTGGAGGGGAGACTGTTGTTGCAACAGATAGTAATCATGGGGAGGAAGATAAACAATGACACACCATTAGGATGGGATGATCCTCTGCCTGACGCTCTACTGTCACAATGGCAACGATGGTGAAACTCGCTGGCCGATTTGAAGAAAGTTGCAGTTCCTCGCTGCTATCATCCAGTTGATTTCGGCACAATTGTCAGGAGATAGATCCACGCCTTCTCAGACGCGAGCAAGGACGCAATCGGAGCTGCCGTGTATCTGCGTCAAATTATTGACAAAGGAGAAGTTTGCACATCGCTGGTCTTTGGACAATCTAAAGTGAGCCCCTGTTCAAACCACTAGATTCCCTCGACTAGAACTATGTGCTGCCGTCCTAGCCACTCAAACAGTAGCGAAAAT
This sequence comes from Cladopsammia gracilis, assembly GCA_022457155.1. Lineage (NCBI taxonomy): Eukaryota > Metazoa > Cnidaria > Anthozoa > Scleractinia > Dendrophylliidae > Cladopsammia > Cladopsammia gracilis. Next base: position 661,285 of record JAJGOT010000248.1, on the reverse strand, counting down.
CAACAAAGAAATTTTAGTGGAGATTGATGACGTCACGTTCTACACGGACTCAAAGGTCATTCTTGGCTACATCAACAACAAAAGCCGGAGATTCTACGTTTATGTTGCCAATCGCGTTCAGATCATTCGGAAGCATACTAGTCCCAGCCAATGGAGATACGTTGATACCAGCGAGAACCCTGCAGACGTCGCCACACGTTGCCTCAATGCCCAGAATCTGGCCGGATCGGAGTGGCTGAAAGGACCAAACTACTTAAGGGATCCTACTTGCAGTCCAGGACAGGATCAAGAAGAAATCCCACTGGATGTACACGACCCCGAAGTGCGTAAAGACGTCATAGCCTGCAGCGCTACCGTTATGAAGAAACGTTGTGGCCTCGAAGCCGAAAGGTTCTCACGTTTCTCAACCCTCGCATCTCTGCAGCGTGCGATCGCTAATCTGGTCGTGGTAGTTAAAGAGTTCAAACGTCGTAAGGACAAACCAAACCCGAGGAGGGAGCTGCGGTCAACTACGAAAACAAACAGACTCAGGAGCCCCACAGCAAAGGAGTTACAGCAAGCCATGACGGTGATAATGAAGTCAGTGCAAGAAGAGGTCTTTAGAAAGGAGCTGGAGATACAGTGCTGTATCGACACAGACCCGGAGGAGAGCTGTCGTGAGCACGTTCGTGACAAAAAGCAAGCGCTTAAGAAGTCAGCCATATACCGCCTGGATCCTTTTACTGACCACGACGGTATACTGCGTGTTGGTGGCCGCCTGCAACGCGCAAACCTGGAGTACGGCGAGAAACATCCTGTGCTGTTACCTAAGAGCCACCACGTAGCTGACCTGGTAGTGCGCCACTACCACAAGAACGTCCACCATCAGGGACGACAGATAACCCACGGAGCTATCCGTCAAGTCGGATATTGGCTCATTGGAGCTCATCAAACCGTTATGAGGGAGCTGGGCAAGTGCGTAGTCTGCAAGAAGCTGAGAGGCCCGGTCCTAGATCAGCGTATGGCGGACTTACCAGCCGACGGAACAGAAGTTGCACTGCCATTTACAAACGTTGGTTTGATGTCCTCGGCCCCTGGACAGTCAGCACTCGAAATACGAGGAAGGAGTTCGAACTCCAAGCGCTGGAGACTTGTTTTCACTTGCTTAAGCAGCCGCGCTGTCCATATTGAAGTACTGGAGTCCATGGACGTGAGTTTCTTTATATGCGCATTGAGGAGATTCTTCGCCCTGCGCGGTACTGCAACGCTACTCAGGTGCAATCGCGGCACTAATTGCATCGGAGCAAAGTTGGAGTTAGATGACGCACTGGGAGAGATGAATCAGAATAGAAGAAATACGTTCGAGATCAAGGTTGCGAATGGCTGTTCAACCCACCACACGCTTCACATTTTGGCGGTGCATGGGAGCGACAAATTGGCATCATCCGCCGTGTGCTAGACGCCATGTTTGCGCAGCTCTTAAGTCCCCAGTTAACGCACGAACTACGAGTCACGTTGATGGCCGAGGTGACCGCTATTGTCAATGCTCGCCCTATTGCTGCCATGTCTACAGATACAGTTGAACCACAGCCGCTGTCCCCCTCAATGCTGTTGACCATGAAGATGCGTCCACTTGGTCCGCCACCCGGCAACTTTCTTCCGGTCGATCTGTATGCCCGCCGCCGCTGGAGACGCGTCCAGTATCTCGCGGATCAGTTCTGGATAAGGTGGAGGCGAGAGAACTTACAGACCATGCAGACCAGATCCAAGTGGAAGGAGTCCAAACGTAACCTGAACGTTGGAGATGTGGTCCTCATGAGGAACGAGGAGGTACACCGCAACAACTGGCCTATCGGCAGGGTAACGGAGGCTGTTAAGAGCGGAGATGGCCAAGTCAGAAAAGTCCAGGTGGAGATTGTCAGGGAGGGCAAAAAGAAGACCTTCCTACGCCCAATCAAAGAGCTGGTCCTACTCGTGCCTGCTGCAGCTGACGAACATCCATCCTGTTCCACCCCTGACTGGTGAAGGAGGAGGAGATTCAAGGGAGCAAGGATGTAACATCCTTGGGCGAGGAGTGTCACGTTTTCTCGAATACAGAGAACTGAAGTATCGCCCAAAGACTGTTTGTTCCTATTTGAATTCTTTGTAAGCTTTGTTTCTTTAATTGCGTGATTACGAATATCTTTTTTTTTTGGCTTGCCGCACAAAGAGTAGTTCATTTTTATTTCCTGTACGTCAGAGCCATGTATTTAGATTTCTATTCTAGAAGCACATTTTGGCAGTTGTAGGAGCCGTTTTACGGATAAGAGTTCTTAGAAGTTCAGGAGTTTTTGGAGTTTTGGAGTTACTAGCTTTAGAGTTTTTGAAGTCCTTTCAACCCCGGAGTCAAGATCAGACGTAAGTCACACGGTCAACTTATTTTTCCTTTCGTTTCTCGGAACTAAAGTTAGTCTTTTTATTCGTTAAACTTAGACTATCGTATATTCCTTTTTAGTTTTTACCGCAAGTGATGTAAATAGTCGGCTGCCTGATTCTAATAAAAGAGTTTAGTCTTGCTGCCCGTCTGTGCTACACTGTGGTTGACCTGGCGAACTCCAGTACACAACACTCCGTGTCCACTGTACTGGGAACGCGATACAAAGGAATAAAATGAACGGTCTGGAAATTAAACTGCTCCAGTTTGCTGATGACACTACAGCGGTTTTATCGGTTTTGGATTCCGCAAGAGTTTTATTTCTACAACTTAAACGTTTTAAATTGCCTCTGATCTAAAACGGCAAATGCCATGAAAATGGAAGTTGGGTAGATCGGGTCCCTTTAGAACTGTGATATGAACCACTCGGAGTTTAAAGTAGCAAAATGTGCTAAATATTTTAGAAATCTTCGTTACATATCACGTACAGCCATAAGTTCAGATAAAACGTCAAGCTGAGATTGGAAAAAAAATAAGTATGCAAGAAGATTGTCCATTCATGGGACAATAAACATTATAAAAGCAATTTTGCTTACGAAAATGATATATCCTAGCTTGGTGTTAAGTACTCCGCCCAACGTTTTGGAAGAATTCATTAACTTGGTACTTAATGCGATTTTTGTGGAACCAGAAGTACAAAGACATTCATGGGACCATGGTTTTGTTTTTAGTGATAGATTACGAAACCACGATAAAGCTCTAACGCTAAGTTGGTTAAAGCGCATAACCAACTAGTAGTATGGTTCAACCTGATGAAGTATATGAAGTAGTATGGTTCAACCTGATGAAGGGCCAAGCCCGAAACGTCGTTGCTAGAAATTAACTTGACACTTTCTCAAAACATTTTATTTTATTTTTCAAATATGTTTATTTCTATTTCAAATTCTTAGTGGTATGGTGGTCAAATTTCAGAGAAATTGAAAATTCCGACAATCAACGAAGGATAAAAGGATCGACAGTAAAAGTGCCTTTTGTATACATTTCTTGGATAAGGACATTAAAGTGCACCTAACACCAATTTTTTTTGCTTAATCAACTCTATGTACGTTGAAAAGTTAAATAGTTAAATGTTTCTTGTCTTTAACGTCGCGTTAGTGAGTTATAGAGATTTAAATTTACAAAATGCTAATTAGATGACGTAAATTCGGGAATCATTTATTACACAACTACTTGTTTTTACCTCCAAGTAATATTTTTTACGAATCAATTGACTATGTTCAAGTTTATTATTTGATAAACTGATGTTAATGAGACCTGAGACAATCGTAAAAGTCACTCACTGTCGGCGTGTAACATTTCTTTCCCTAGTCCACTTGTTAAGTGTATGGCCTATTGTTATGCTAATTTTAGAGGGTACTACAACTTCTGTGCTTCTCTGTACCCTTGCAAGGCCAAAGTCCAAGCCTTGCTTTCCGTATTTTCTTAAGGTCTAGGTCAAGCCTGACATTGATATAGTCGCCTTATTTACAATGTCTTTAAGTTTCAAAGCAAAGTCCAAAGTAAGCCAATCTCAGTAAGATGTTATCAAACAAAGGTCCCAGTCAGTTCTGTCTTATGTTGCCCTCGTGCTCTTACCTATAATGTAATAGCGTGTGTCCCACCCAGTTCATTCTTTCATCGCTTCGCACCGAGCATCATAACAATTTTTTCGTTGCGAGTATACAAGTTCTTAAAGCGTTTCCTTGAAGCCCTATCAGCTACGTGCCTTCGTACCACGTAACTATGCCTAAACAACGAAAAGCTCCGGCCCGTAGGACAACCGTGACACGCAATCGTCCAGCAGCAAACGACGGGGCCAGCGAGGAAACCAACTTTACTACAATGACCACAGAAACCCTTCGCCTCCTGCTGGGCCAGCACAGTCTTTTACAGACGGGTAACCGTCCCCAGCTGATCGCTCGCCTCGAGGCCCACCAAGCCGCCACTCGGCAAAACGTTCCTGCTAGGAATGCCGGCTCTACAAACGACCAGGCCAGTCAATTGGAACTGGCCCAGCTCATCGCCTCGATGATCGATGAACGACTCGCCGGCCACCAAAATGGCGCTCTCTCGAAAGCAAACAACACCATCCCCAGGCCTCTCGCGGACGACCACATCATGACAATCCAAGATGGCCGACCACCCGGTCCCAATCCTCCTCCTTCACCACCGACAATCCAAGATGGCCGACCACATGGACCCAATCTTCCCCTGCCACCTACCATCCAAGATGGCCGACCACTCGGCCCCAACCTTCCTCCTCCACCTACGATACAAGATGGCCGACCACCTTATGGTTTCAATCATAACTCCAATTCAGCCTCACTCCTCGCCGGTTTTCCACGACCTGGTGTCCTCTTCAACCCGGCCAACCCCGCTGACGTTGCTACACTTCATCCAGACTTCCGGCAACCGTCGATCGCAAGTCACCTGACAAAAACCACGACCACAGCCATCACGAACGGTGAGTACGTGGACTTTGCTCCTCTTCTCCCCCTCGCTTCCCTCCTAACCGATACCCTTCATTCCCAACTCAAGCTTAAGATCGGGGACCAAGGGTTGACAATTCCCCTCCCTTCCCCATCTAAACGTCCCCGGATTTCCACCATCGATAACTGGCTCGACGCCTTCGCTATTTTTTCCTCAGTACTGGTTTCGGCCTACCCCTCACGCGCCGCCGAGTTAATCGCTTATCAGCAACTCATAAGGGATGCGGCGCGGAAATTTCCTGGGATGTCCTGGTATGTGTATGACGTTGAGTTTCGGCGCCGTGCCTCTCACAACCTTTCCCTTGGGTGGGGGGAACGCGATGTCCAACTGTATCTGGACACCTTTACGGGCCTCCCCAAATCGGGGTGTCGTGTTTGCGGCAGCTCAGACCACTTCGGTGACTCGTGCCCTCTTTCTACCCTTAGGTCCCGGGACACCCGCAACCCATGCCCCTACCAGCACTGCTGCAATCAGCCAGGATGCTCGGGAACTGCTGCAATCAGCCAGGATGCTCGGGAACCCACCCAGCCCAAGACCACTCCAAACCATCCCGCAACCGAGACGACCGCCCTAGATCAGCTTCAAGCTCAAGCAGTTCCTCCCGGAGCCATCCCTAAATACCTTTCCCATCTCTCCCCTCCCACCCCAATCAACATCCCCGAGCTCCTATCTTATCTCCAAGACCATCCAGACCAGTCCACTGTCCATCACCTTATCACTGGCTTCTCAGAGGGCTTCAAAATCGGCTATGGGGGCCCCAGGGTTCTCACCATTCTCCGGGAATGTGGCCCCGGCTGTTATATGTCTAAATTGGACATCAAAGCTGCTTTCCGCAATATCCCTGTACACCCCTCAGATTGGGAACTCCTTGGTATGAAATGGCAAGGGCTATATTTCTTCGACATGGTTCTCCCATTCGGCCTTCGTAGTGCCCCCTACCTTTTCGATCAGTTCTCCTCTGCCCTAGAATGAATCATAAAGAACAAACTGCGCATCCCCAAGGTTATTCACATTCTGGATGATTTTTTCATAGCTGCTCCCCCACCTCGCTCTATATGCTCCACAGCCCTTTGCAAGATCCTATACCTGTTTACGGAGCTGAACATCCCAATAGCCCCTGGCAAGACCTACCCCCCTTCCACCTCACTCGAATTCATGGGCATCCTCTTAGACTCAAACACCATGGAAGCACGCCTCCCTCCCGACAAACTCACCCGGACTCGACAAGCCCTCCATCAGTGGTCCCTGAAAAAATCAGCTACCCTCCGGGAACTCCAATCCCTTATAGGCACCCTCCAGTTCGCTTGTAGGGTTATCGCTCCCGGCCGCCCCTTCCTCCAGCGTATCATCCACCTAACTAAGGGTATCCGGCACCCCCACTGGCACATTAAACTTAATAATGGGTTTCGTAAGGACATTCAGATGTGGAGCGTGTTCCTTGAACACTGGAATGGGGTATCCATATTTCTCGATTCCCACATTTCGTCCCCACCAGAACTCGAACTCTTCACCGACGCATCTGGGTCCTTAGGCTTTGGGGGCTTCCTAGATGGCCGGTGGTTCCAGGGCCACTGGCTACCTGAACATACCCTCAGTGCCAAGCGGGGTATCAGCATCGAATGGCAGGTGCTGTTCCCCATTTACCTAGCCTGTACTCTGTGGGGTTCTGAATGGTCTGGGAAACGCATCCGCATGTGGTGCGACAATCAGTCCGTCGTAGCCATCATCAACCCTAAACATTCCAAGTCCCCAAAGGTGATGGACCTTGTCCGGGCCATCACCCTCCAAACCCTGACCTACAATTTCACCTTTCAGGCAACCCATATTCCCGGGCTGGACAACTCCATTGCTGATTCCCTTTCCCGTTTCCAGATGGCCCGCTTCCGAGCCCTGGCTCCCATGGCCTCTCCCATTCCTTGCACCATCCCTCCATCTGCAATGAACATCTGACTGCCAAAGTTCAACAGTACCTGAAAGCCTCCCTTGCACCCTCCACAAGACGGACGTATCTAGCCGGCCAAAAACAATTCCTCTCCTTTAACCTTTTGCATGGTACAGTCTCCCCTTCCAACCCGCTTTTCCCAGCTTCTGAATTGACCCTAATGTATTTCGCATCCCATCTAGCCCACACAGTGTCATACTCAACGGTAAAACTATACCTTGTGGCAGTTCAGGACCTCCACCACGAGCTCAATTTTCCCCTCCAGATTCACCAAATGCATAGGTTGCAAAAAGTCCTAAAGGGCATTAAGCGCCTAGCCCCTACTAGACCGATGGACCGTTTCCCCATCACCATGCAAGTTCTCTACACCATGCATGCCAACCTCCAGCCAGAATTTAGTAACAATCTAGACCATATCATGCTTTGGGCAGCCTTTACCCTAGCCTTTTTTGGGTTTTTACGCTCCAGCGAGTTTACTTGTAATGGCCCCTTCGATCCCGAGGTCCACATGACCACCCAAGACATCACCCTCGTCCCAGACTCCCTCTCTCCCACTCACATGCTAGTTCGCATTAAACAATCCAAAACTGACCCCTTTCGCCACGGCCACACCCTCACCATTGCAAAGTCCACCTCTCATATCTGTTCCGTGATGGCTATGAAAGACTACCTCCTTCAAGTCCAGCCACCTCCAAGTCAACCACTGTTTTCCTTTTCTCAACCCGGCAAATGGCTAACCCGCAACAACCTGACCCAAGAGCTGCGAGCCATCCTACAGCAGTGTGGCCTCCCTTCAACCAACTTCTATTCTCACAGCTTCCGCATAGGAGCTGCCACCACTGCCGCTCAAGCAGGCGTTCCCCCATGGTTGATAAAAGTTCTTGGACGATGGAACTCAGACTGTTACGAACGCTATATCAGGACTCCCCAGTCCTCTATTTTAGCCATTCCAAAACTTTTGGCAGACACTTGCTTATAGCAATAGTACAATAGTTACAAATTATTGTTACAATAGTTTTCTCTGCAGGGTTGTCAAGAAGATTTTTTAGTAGACGGAGAATCTAATAAGGTAGACGGCACTGGGAGACGCTTTTCTCTACTTTTTAGCTTTTGGCCTCGAATTGTAGCCAGCTAAACTATCTAAGTAGCTGGCTATATCGCCGGCCGCCGGCACTTTTTGACAACCCTGCTCTGCTTTTTTGCATTGCCTAATGCTCAGTATTATTTTACTGTGGGGGAATTGTGTCCTTAACTATCGTAGTCCCACAATTCGTGGCAGGGAAGTGCAACCCTTGGCTGCACTTTACCCCACAGTAAGGCTTAGCCCTTGGAGACAGGTCCGGAGAAATATCCATTCCAGGGTGGGTACCCACGGTCCCACCTGATCTGTACTCCCCCCGGGAGGGCACCCCTCTCCTGGTTCCCTAGTTCCCCGTGACTAGGGATGTGGGCCTCACCCCACTGGAGACAGATCCGGACCACGTCCAGGGTGGCTACCCCCGGTACCACCTGATCTGCTCTCCCCCCAGGAGGGCACTCCTCTCCTGGTCCCCGGGGGGTTCCCTAGCGACACTTCCCTGCCACCCTGTTTAACCCATCACCTATACGTTGTTGTCCTAAATTATCGTACACATCAACCAGCCTGCTTCGAAAGAGGATCATTAACCACAGTTTATATTTGTTATTTCTTAAATTGATTTTCGTTAAGTTGTATGCTGCGTATTGTTAATTGACGTAGAAATAATGGCAAATTCCCGAATTTACGTCATCTGATGAGCATTTTGTAAATTGAAATGTCTAAAACTCAATAACGCGACGTTAAAAACAAGAAATATTTAACTATTCAACTTTTCATGCCAAACATTGATGCAGTCAGAGATGCGGGACTAACAAGGTCAAATTTTCCTAGCATGGATAAGTCTAAGGCAATCCATTCCACGGATGCCGCGTTTTCAGTCACTGATTTAAATTTTTTTAAAAAATGGGATAACCATATTCGGTTTTGTTGCTCCTTTTCAAACCCCTTTTGGAATGAGGTAAACTTGACAGTCAGTGAAGGAGCAGTTACATTCCGAAAGTACTTCCGGTCGTTGTTAGGACTTAGTCCCGTGCGATCCTGTGCATGGCATTCTAAATTATCACGCGCGTGGCACATGTAAATCGTTCAGTTCGCACATTTCTTCGTTGTTCGCCCATTGTATGTTGTAAGCCAGAGTCTTCAATGTCAGGTACACAATATCGCGTTTCTTTCCTTTTCTTTTCTTGCATATTGAAACAACAAATTCGTGCTTTATGTTCTGGAAACTACTAGCATATTGAAATATGGACGTTATTTGACTGATGGTTAAGTTAAGGTCATTTCATGAAATATACGATACCGTTGAATTTTCTACTGGTGCGTTCACTACAGGAGCCTCTCTCTTGCGCAATGTGATACATTGCTTTGTTATATAGGGGTTGTAAAGGAGGAAATCGATCTATTAAATTTTATTGCAATTAAAGGCCAATCGTATATGTGGACCTGTCTAATGATGCAGAGACATTAAGCCTTCATTGAGTCATTTCAAAGGAATTTTGCTAATAGATGTAAAACTGCAAAGTGTATCTACTTTAAACGCGACGTTCTGGTATAAAAGGAGATTGGCCTGGCCATTCTCACCTCCAGTCGTCAATCAACCACTGAAGCATACACAACTGACAAATAGCATTCGTCGTTACTAAGACCATTGCTAACACGATTTGGAAAGACTTTATGAAGGTTATATCAGAAGTCTTTATGAACTTCTATTTCTTTCTTTTGCTTAGGTAAAATCTTGGTTTAATTAGATTTTTGAAGCAATTATATTTAAAGGACGTGCAAGTTAACCACGTTTTGTGGCTGAAAAACGCCTTAATTTGCTTTTCACACCCAAAAGGTGTGAAATGGGGGAGGAGCTAAGCCGTTTATACAGGAACTTCGTGTTAAAATCAGATAAGATTTATTTGTTCAAGAAATAATGGAAAATGTTCGAGGAAACGATTTCAATTATCTAAGCAGATTGACATTTAATACGTATATTTGTATTAATTAGGCGTAATAAACAGAGGTTATTCAGGGTGAAGTTGTGTGGTGCGGCCAGGTATATGTGCGAGTGGGTTTTGTTCTTTCGATGTGCGAGTGGGTTTTGTTCTTGGCGAGAGGGAGTAATTGCTGACGAGTGGAAATGCCCGGCCGTGTTACGCGGCTTTGCGCTGAATAAATTGTTTATTATACGGCGGTAATTCTTCCCCTAAAGCTAAGTTTTTGAAGCTCTTTTTCCTAACACGCGGTCAGAGGAGTGTAATAACGTGTCGTCTTTGCATTCGTTTTGATGCGTATTTGCACTCCAGAATGCTATGTCGAATAATAATCTATGTTACGTTCCTTTTCTATAATCAAATATCGTGTCTTTGTAAGCTCATGGTCTTATGATTTTGTTACACGTCTCTGTGCAATTGATCAAGTGATTTTATTATGCAAGAAACTAACCTCTCTACGTGAGTACAGTGCAAGTGATAGTGCGTGCCATTGTGAAGGAATGTGGCGGTACATCTGATTAGATATGCATATTATACATGTGCAACACCCTTCCTCCTTTGACAGACAAACAAAACTAACAACAACAACATAAAGTAACGGCGAGATGTTTGGTCAATGTTAATGTTCGATCAAATTTCGGTCAATGTCAATGTTCATTAAACTGGTCTAAGAGAGTGCACAATGTTCATAGTCCTTAAGGTCGCGGGGAATACCTGCCATGAATAAATTCATAAGGCAAAATTGTAGCAGGGTGCCACTTTGAAAAACGTTATATCGTGAACGTTTGGGAGCCGATTTCGCTAAAATTTAGCAGAGAATGGCGAATAATGGAAGTGCGTAAGGATTGTTTTTTTTTTTATTGAAGAGATCGCGCTTTGCGGCAATGCTGTAAGCGACCAAAGTTATGTTTTTTAAAAACGTGGTTTTGTGTCCAAGTTTGCTCCTCCAGAAGAACACAAAGCAAGTTTATTTCACCACTCATTGGTCCGTCAAAACGTCTATTGTGTCACATCTGACTCAGATTTTTTGATTTCAACTTCAGTTAAAAGTCATCAGCTTTTAAAGGAGTAAAATTGACCATGTTAGAATTTGAAGCCTCATATCTTCCTTTTGAAAGCCTATTTAAAAATTTTGAGTCAGATATGACAATCTACAGTACACCTAGTTTACCTCTTTGCAGTTTCAACTCATGAAATTCTCTATCCGTGCTGAATTCTTGGACACAAAATTGCTTGTTTTTACGCTTCCGAAGGCTTCCCGAGCAAACACGAATGCAAAAAATATATATATATATTTATGGTAATTTTGCTAATTTTAATCCACGGGCCGCTATTGTTAACACTTCATGCAGAAAGAACAATGCGTTGAAAAATAATGTTTTTTTTACCAGACAGCGCTTTGCACGTGCAATTATTGATGCAGAAACATTACAAAGCCCGTTCGTGAATATTTCGCGCATTTTCGGTATCAGCCGTAGCACTTCGTGCATACTCTTTTCATAAATGCATACTGATGAGCGGAACCTGTCCCCCGCGACCTTAAACCTAGAAGGCATGTTTCTGCGCCATGTGGATCTCCGTTGTGTGAAACTCGATTGTGTGGGTCCTGGATCCGGTATACCCGGTTTTGCTTGATCCGCCTGTTGGTTTTGCTCTTCGACTGGGTGGTTCGACTGTTGGTTTTCTTCTGCGATTGGTTGAGCCGGCTGTTGGTTTTGTTCCGCTGGCATGTCGCCTGCCCCAGGTAAAGATGCAGTTTCCAAGCCGACAGGCTCTGTCTGATAGTAGCGGTGCGCAGGCTCCGTTCGGGCCTTCCTGATCTGACTGTGGTTTTGACGAATCGACCCCAACGGGGTGTTTACCAGGCAAGCCCTTGGAGCAGGGTTTCCAATTACTTCGCCGTGAATCCATGGTTTGTGCTTGTTCTTGGGGTTAGGTTTCACAAATACTCTCTCTCCTGGTGAGAACTCCCTCTGTAGGTTCTCCCTTCTTATCACACTGTATTTTCTATCGCTGTCTTCTTCCTACACTATTCTGTACCACCAAGCTTGGCGAGGCTGTTTGCGGTCGAAGTTGACTTGCAGCCATAGGAATGAGGTCATGTAACCTTCGGGACATCAGTCTCTGAGCAGGTGAATGGAGATGACTTGACAAGCTTAAAACCGTAATCCCGGGCGAATCGCGAATACTCGTGGCTATCAAATTGCGGCCCATTGTCGCTAATGCACTCATCTGGGATGCCATGACGGGCAAAATTTCGTTTCATGGCTTGTATGACGGCGCTGGCTGTGGTACTCCTTAGAGAGTCCAGTTCTAAATAGTCGCTGTAATGATCTACCATCACCAGATAGTGCGTTCCATCGAGCTGGAACAGGTCCACGCTTATCTTCGACCAGGACCGTGCGGGTACATCATGCGAGAGCATGGGTTCGACTGGCCGTTCAGCCAGATACTGAGCACAAGTTCCAAAGGCTAAGCACGTTTCTCGAATTACAGCTTGCATCCCAGGCCAGAAGAGAGATTCGCGGGCGCGTCGTATACTGCTATCAGGGCCCTGGTGTGCCTTGTGGATCTTTTTTAGCATCTCCGGTCTCAACGAAGTAGGCACGATTACTTGGTGTGATTTGAACAGGATACCGTCGTATGCTGAAATTTCGTCTCTGTAGCTCCAATACAACTTACGTGGCTCAGGAACTTCTTTCCTTTCATCAGGCCAACCATTCATTACTGTTTCGTACAAAGCTGCCAGGGCGGGGTCTTTGCTTGTCTCGCTTCTAATGCGTTGTAGCGTGTCAGCTGTAACCTGATCTGGTTTGAGATCCACCTCTGCTAGCTCAAGGCGAAACTCATCGGCTTGCAGAGTGTCGATTGAAGTTGGGTCGTTTACGGCAGCGCGCGACAGGGTGTCTGCTACGTATAGTTCTTTTCCTTTCTTATAGCTAACTGTGAATTGGTACTGTTGGAGCTTCAACATCATCCTTTGTAACCTGCGTGGGGCCCGGCTCAGAGGCTTTTTGAAAATCGCCTCCAAAGGTTGATGATCCGTGTGAACTGTAATGTTGCTCTTGCCGTAGATATATTGATGCCACTTGTTCATGCAGGTGACTGTTGCGAGACACTCTTTCTCGATTTGGGCATAGTTTCTTTCCGTGGCGTCAAGACTGTGCGAAGTACAGCACACTGGTTGGTTGTCCTGCAAGAGTACTCCTCCAATGGCGTTCTCTAATACGTCAACTTGGAGCGTTACAGGAGAAGACGGATCGTACTATCGCAGGACGGTTGCTGAGGCGATGAGCTCCTTTGCTGCGTTGAACAAGTTTTCATGCGTGTTAGACCATACAAACACTGCGTCTTGCTTGGTTAACCCCCTGAGGGGAAGGGCAGTTTCAGACAGGTTAGGAAAAATTTGCTGAGGTACTAACACATGCCCAGAAAACGTTGAACAGCAGCTTTGTCTGTTGGTCTTGGCATTTCTTTAATGGCCGCCACTTTAGACGGATCAGGCTCCACACCCTTGTCAGTGAGTTTGTGTCCCATGAAGGTGACCGAGCTGGCCTTGAAATGGAGCTTCTTCGCGGAAAGTCGTAGATCATGGTCCCTGCATTTGTCTAAAAGAGCGATCAGATTTCGGTCATGGTCAATATCCGCTTCTTCTTTAGTGTCACCACGCCCAAATATGCAGATATCATCAGCAATGTTAATGATACCCTGAAGGCCATCCAGAAACTCGTGCTCGCTGCTGTAGTGTTCTAGGACATCTTCGTTTGTAATCGCCGCGGCTGTAGAGGTAAACGGGGTGTTACTGTCTTACTGTCGGCGCCCTCTCCGTCAACCACGTGAAATTCGTCTGCATAGATCCTTAAATAGTGTAGAGCCTGTGCATCTCGGCCACTGAGAAGTGGTAGCTTTCCTTGTGGGACGTCAACTACTAGGAACTCTAAGATGTGCAGTTTCCCTTTTGTTTTGCAGCACAGTGTCACCTGACCCATTGGGCGCAAAGCCTGGTCTCCATACGTGCTGATTATGTTCTTTGTCTTCGCAATCTTGGCGCCGGGAAACAGCTTTCGTAACAAACTTTGAGGCATGGTATTGCATGTAGATGCGGAATTAATCTGCGCTCGTACAACTTTTGTTTTGCCACCGTGTACCAAGTGAAGATGAGCGAAGAATTTTCTTCCAGGTCTCTTGTCGGACCACGCTGTTTTCTCGGCATCCATCGCAAAAGCCTCTTCGCTCGGTTCGCTTTCGACGAAGTTAGATTGTTGAGCGGCGGTCTCAGATGACTTGCTTTGCTTTTGCAAGCACGAGAGAAATGGCCCATGATTCCACGTTTATTGCATTTCTTGCCGTACGCGGGGCAATGCTGTTGGCGAGGTTGTTGATGGCTACCATTACACCAATAACAAGGTGTCGATGGCCGGTGTACAACTTCCTTTCCAGTTTTCGGCTTACTTGTGTAGTTCACCCGTTCTTGATTGCCTCTAGCGGTCTTCATCAATTGGTTTGCGTAGGTAGTGGCTTCGAAGCATTTCGCAATTTCGACCACTTCTTTCAAGGCGACCTTTGTTTGTGCAACGTCTCGATGCCTATGACCTTTACCGATCAGTTTGACGCGAATCGTTTCGGACGTTAAACCAGCGATGAACTGGTCTCTCATGAGCTCATCGGCGAAATTCTCGTATTCGCATTGTGCGCGATGGCAAAGTTGTGGGTGGTTTTTACAAACTTCTGTTTGTTCTTTTAGAGCTTTCTAATGCTTTTAATAACCATTTTTCAACAATTGGGCCCAGTCTCGCTAATGAAATACCTCCAACTGTTAATAATGATTTAAGCTATAGCAATTATATATTAAATGTAAAAAATAACATGAAATTCAGTTTCTCTTTGATTAGCAGTAATACTGTTTTATCACATCTAAACAAATTATGTAGATCTAAAGCAACCGGCCTTGATAACATTTCTGCTAAAATAATACGTGAATGTGCTGATCTTATTTCAGTTTCATTATGTGATCTATTTAATAAATCCTTAGTCTCTGGTATATTTCCTGACGACTGGAAATGTGCCAGGGTTTCTCCGTTGTTTAAGCAAGGTGAGCCATCTGATCTAAATAATCATCGGCCTATTTCAGTCATTTCAGTAATAGCTAAAGTGTTTGAAAGGATTGCTTATGACCAATTGTATAATTTTTTGACCACTGAAAATATCCTTTCTAAACAGCAATCGGGTTTTCGCTCATTACATTCAACTGTAACTGCTCTTCTGGAAGCTACTGATAACTGGGCGTTTAATATCGACCGTGGAACTGTTAATGCTGTGGTTTTTCTTGATTTAAAAAAGGCATTCGATACTGTCGACCATGATATTCTTTTATCCAAAATGAATCTTTACGGAATACAAGGAATAGCTCTTGATTGGTTTACGTCATATTTAACTAATCGCACACAACGATGTCTCGTTAATGGTTCTCTTTCTAAAATATGTTCACTTAAATGTGGGGTACCGCAGGGAACAATCCTAGGCCCCCTTTTGTTTCTCATATACATTAACGACTTGCCTAACTGCCTAACATCATGCCAGCCTAGAATGTATGCTGATGACACTCACATCACTTATGCGGACGCTGATGTGAATTTAATACAGTTAAACCTGAATCACGATTTGGATAATCTAAACAAGTGGCTTATCTCTAACAAACTTACTTTGAACACTGCCAAAACTGAATTCATGCTAATTGGTTCTAGACAAAAATTGAGTACTTTGTCAAACCCACCTGAGCTCTTGATTGATAATATTCCAATAGAACAAGTTTCCTCTGTCAAATCGCTTGGAATATTTATTGATGAAAATCTACGGTGGCAAATACACATCGATAAATTATCTAAAAAGATCGCTTCCGGGATAGGAGCCATAAAAAGAATTAGACCTTTTGTGCCCCCATCTACTCTTCATTATATATACAACGCGCTAATTCAATCTCACTTCAATTACTGCAATCTTGTTTGGGGTAATTGTGGTAAAACTTTATTTGAAAGGCTACAGAAGCTTCAGAACCGTGCCGCTCGTGTTTTAACCTTTTCTAGCTATGACGCGGACGCCAACTGCCTAATTAGACAACTCGATTGGAAAGATTTGAGCACACAGTTTCAAATACAGAAAATCATAATGGTTTACAAGTGTTTAAATGGTCTTGTTCCTGAATACCTGTCCTCTAAATTTGTTATACGAAATGGAATGCGCTATTCCCTGAGGGACTCTGATAATAAACTAGTCGTCCCGTTCCCACGAACTAATTACATGAAAAATAGCTTTAGTTATAGCGGAGCAGTTCTCTGGAACAGCCTACCCTGTGATATGAGAGAAATGAAATCTCTAAGTCAATTTAAACGCTCAGCTTATCTGAATTTTTAATTTAAACTACACACGGCATTCATGAAAAACAGGTTATTAGATTAATTGTAGTTAGCTTTGTAATTTGTTTAGGTTAGTTAGGTTAGCTAGGTTAGGTTCCTGATGATTTTACCGTGTTTAAATAAAGATTTACAGTTACAGTTACAGTTACAGTGGTTACGGACTCTTGTTTCCCACGAAGCAATAGATTCGCTCTCCTCTTGAATGAGGCCAAGAAATTTCTGTCGTTCGCCAGAAACCCCGATACTGGCGCCATAAAATTCTTTCAACGCAGCCACAACTAGATGAGGTTTCTGTTGATCCGCTCCGCTTAGCCCCAGACTGTACTTGTATATTGCTCTTGCCGCTGGGGACAGCGATGCTCGAAGACAGCCATCGCTTTGTCCGGTTTAATCCATCTCTGCTCTTCAGTTTCCTTCGCTGGGTCGAACCAGTTCTGCATAACGCAGTAATCTACCAGATCTTTGATGTAAACCTCCATATCGTGCTTGTCGTCGCCTGTAGTTTTAAGATTCGGAAACGGAGAGTTGGGAGAAGCCATGATGTCCCAATCTTCAGGCGTTAAAGCGGCTTAAAGCGGTCCACTTATTAGCTGTCACAATGTTATAAATCTCTGTGCAATTGATCAAGTGATTTATTATGCAAGAAACTAACCTATTTACGTGTGTACAGTGCAAGTGATAGTGCGTGCCATTGTGAAGGAATGTGGCGGTGCATGTGATTAGATATGCATATTATACATGTGCAACAATTTATCAATGTAATCCACATATTTTAAGATCGCCTTTGTAAATGTGGGATTGTCAAAATTAAAGAAAGTTTGAAAAAGAAAACAATAAATAAACAGACCCGTCACTTTCCTTGGTAAGTTTTCCGGCCTCGCCACCGGCGCCCAGCTAAGTGGCAAGTTCCCCCATGACGGGGGTATAGAGCTATAACTGACACGACAAAACTAACAACAGCGAGGCATAAGACTTCCTCTAATTTTCCTAAGGTTTTAAACGTGCTTCGTTCTGATTTATAAGCCATTCAAATCTTGTAGCCGCATAAATAATTGTTACGTAAACGTGTTGCTTTATTCGTTGGCATCATGCCTGAAAATCAATTTTGCGAGGCTAATGGCAGCTAAGTTCATCGGATAAGAAACTAGCAAAGTAGTTAACTCGTTTTATTTTTGGATTTTTGGGTTACTACGGCTTTTAGTGCCGAGGTTTAAGCGTTTAAATCTCACGCCGGGGAAAATAATTAATTAGGTAAATATGCGTTTTTATCTGTATTCATGAATGCACGTGGCGTTTTGAAGCAAAAAATCACACCTCCCTAAAAGTCACACCGTTGCGCTAAAGTGCGTCTGTATGAGCGCACATTTTACCAAACTGGAAATGAAAATCTAAGACCGAACCAGTTTTATGAGTCCATTTCAGAAAGAGGTGTTTGTGAACACAAAGATGCACGCGCTCAGGCTGTTAAGCCAAAGATTTTACGATCATCCTCGAACTTTTCGGCCTGGTTTCGGCAGCGCCACTTAAAACAAAAGGCCTACTTGTTTAAATCTTAATGTGCGAATTTGACCCGGTACAATAGACCATTTCTTGATACAGTCTCTCTTACTGTGGAAGTATGGTCTTAGTATTGTTGAGTTATTTAACGAGAGAGCAAGAAACGTGTTTGAGGCCAACGGCCATGTTCTATTCTTCTCCTACTTCAAGTGCGTATGCGTCACAAATCACTCATGCGTTACAAATACTAATAAGTTCCAAAGTTCAATATTGCATAACACAACATCTCCCTTTTTGTAAGGTGAGCAATGTTCAATCATTTAAATGTTCAAATGTTCAATCAAATGTTAAATGTTCAGTAAAATGTTAAATGTTCAGTCAAATCCAAGGCTCTCTCTCAACTTCAGAGAGGGTCTGATAAGTCTCTTTGGTCTTGAGGAAATACAAGGTGATGGGAGAGGTTTTACAGGAGTTGGCATCTTGTCTTGGGATGGCTGCTCAGCGGTGCGGAGTGGTTCTGACTTGTCTGGAGGTATTGGGACGAGATGGGAACGGTTTCGTCTAACGATGCCTTTCTCTGTCTCGATTATGTAGGATCTAGGTGTTTCTGCTGCTCCTGTGACTGTGCCAGTAGCTCTTTCATTTTTGATGTGCACAGGACTACCAGGTTGAAGTGGTTTTAATGCAACAACATTGTGTCGCTGATTAAAGTTGAGCCTTTGCCTTTCTTTACTTTCTGCCTCTCTTTCACGCTGCTTTTCAATATCCGGCCAACTTGGGTTAAGATTAGTGTGAAAGGTTGGAATGATGTTTCGAAATTTCCGTCCCATGAGTAGCTCTGATGGTGAATACCCACAAGTTGATGGGGTAGATCTGTATGTTAGCAGTCCCTTGGTCGGATCTTTCTCTTTCTTTAGGAGTGATTTGGTGGTTTTCACGGCACGCTCCACCTCACCATTGGACTGCGGAAAGCGAGGGCTGCTTTTTGTATGTCTGAAACCCCATTCTTTTGCAAAATGAGAGAATTCAGCCGATGCGTACTGCGGCCCATTGTCACTTCTTACTTCATCTGGGATGCCGTGTCTTGCAAAGATCGCCTTTAGTCCTCTGATGAGATTTTGTGGTCTTCTGCATTGCAGCTACCTCTATATAGCGTGAAAAATAGTCCACAACTATCAGGTAATTCAGGTTATCAAGTTCAAATAAGTCGGTTGCGATCACCTGCCATGGACGTTCAGGGAAGGGTGTCGGGATGAGTTGCTCTGCCCTTTGTTGTCGATGTTTTCTGCGTAGACTTTGCAATTCTCGACCATGTCCTGGACTTCACGGCTAAGACCAGGCCACCAGACTGACGTCTTGGTGCGTTCTCTGCACTTGGCTATGCCCTGGTGTCCTTCATGCACCTTGTCCAGAACTTTTAGTCTCATAGATGAGGGCACCACGATTCGCGATGACATCAGCAGTATTCCATGGACTACACTGATGTCTCCTCTCAGTGTCCAATAGGGTTATATTGGATCACTGAGGTTGAACTTGTCTGGCCAACCTTCCATGCAGTACTTCTTTATTTGTTTGCAGACAGGGTCTTGATCCTGGGAGTCTTTGATCTCCATTAGTTTCACGTCTGACACTGATAGAGCCCAGGATGCTGACTTAAATTGTTTTGAAAATATAGCGCTAACAGTTAGTTTCTCAGACGTTTCGAGGCTGTTGCCTCTTCATCAGTGAGTTTGAACGCAACTGCCAAAAACATGTATGCGCGTGCTAAATTTAAAACCCTTAACAAATCGAAAAAGCTTGCGTAAGACGCGCGCGCACATACAGTTCTACTGCAATTTGAATTCGATATTGCGCCCATTGGGGCGCAGAGTTCTGTGGTGGAATATCAGTTGGGCCTCCTTTTGGCGTCTGGTTTTTAAACTCCAGGATCCAGAGACGATGACCGAAACCAGCATATCATTAACGTTGTGTCCGTCTGATATGAAGTGTTGTGCGACCGGAAGTTCCTTGCCAGATGCCTCTTTCTCCTTTTTTTTTGGTCACCGAGAGGCGATGTTCTCTGAGCCTTTCGGCCAATAGCCGCTCAGTTTGACCAATGTAGACCTTATGGCACACTCGGCAGGAGATGGCATACACAAGGTTTCTTGTGGTGCAAGAGAACCTGTGTTGGATGGTGATACATAGATGTTCATTTCTTCTTCAGGAATGGTTGCCTGTATGTCTGGGTTATCCACTTGCATTCTGGATAATGCGTCTGCAATATACAGCTCCTTTCCAGGT
The DNA here is from genome assembly GCA_022457155.1 of Cladopsammia gracilis. Taxonomy (NCBI): domain Eukaryota; kingdom Metazoa; phylum Cnidaria; class Anthozoa; order Scleractinia; family Dendrophylliidae; genus Cladopsammia; species Cladopsammia gracilis. The sequence continues at coordinate 641,175 of JAJGOT010000248.1, read as the reverse complement.
ACATGACTCACCTCTTTAAAATGAAACCGCATGAGGCGCATTCTTAGTCGCTGTACTCTAAGTGGAACTTCGTCTAAGGTACGCGTAGTGAGAAGCGCGACCAATGGCTTATGGTCTGTTTCTACGATAATGGATTTCCCCACTATGTAGTCGCTGCACCGCTCACATGCCCAGGTTACGGCTAAAGCCTCTTTCTCTATTTGCGCATATTTGCATTCCACTTGGGTGAGCGCTCTGGATATGAATACAACAGGTTTCCAGGTCTGGTCATCTTGCTTCTGTAGGAGTACTCCTCCAAATCCAAATGATGACGCATCTGCTGAGACTTCGGTCTCTCTGTTGGGATCATAGAGAGCAAGCACTGGTGCTGTAGTCAGGCTAGACTTGATTTCGTTGAATGCTTTTTGTTAGGGTGGTCCCCAGACCCACTGTCGGTCCTTTTGCATCAGGTCTTGAATAGGCTTTGTTTTATCAGCTAAGTGCTAGGCGAACTTGCTTAAATGGTTCACCATCCCTAGGAACACACGGACCTCGTGAACATTGTTGGGTGCTGACAGGTTTACCACTGCTGCGACTTTCTCGGGGTCCACTTCGATGCCATCTACACTTACGACGTTACCCAGGAACTTAATCTTGGGAACGCTGAAGGTACACTTGTCTAAGTTTAGTGTAACACCTGCTGTTGATAGCCGTTCCAATACTTCCTTTAGTCTGCTGTCATGTAGCTCTTGGGTGTTAGCATGGACAAGGACGTCGTCAATGTTGCATTCAACTCCTTCAAGTCCCTCAAGAATCCTGCTGATGCATTTCTGAAACTTTTCGGAGCCTGAACTTATTCCATAGGGCAGCACGTTGAAGCAATAACGACACCAAGGTGTGATGAAGGTTGTGAGTGGTTTTTGAGCTTTCTGACAACTTTATTTGCCAAAATCCTGAGTTCGCATCTAGCTTTGCTCCTGCAAGCTTTCCCAGGGTGAAATACACAGATGGGAGTGGGTGGTTCTCGCGTTGAACATACCCGTTGAACTTTGTCAGGTCTCCAACACTCTGACTTTACCATTAGGCTTGGGAGTCACTACCATTGGGGCACACCAATCTGTTGGGTGATCCACTGGTGATATCAGTCCGCTCTTTAACATTCTTGTAATTTCATCCTTGGTTTCCTTCTAGAGTGGCATAGGTACCTTTCTTGGGACTGTGAGTGCAAAAGGTTTCACTTCATCTTTTAACTTGATGATGTACACTTCTTTCATCACTCCAAGCCCTGTGAACAGCTTTGGATAGTCATGGAATATGTTTGCTTTGTAGTTGTCATTGGTCAGTTCACAGACCCTGTTGATAAGGTTTAGGTTTTCTGTGGAAACTCAGCCGAGAAGTGGTCGTGCTAGGCCTTCAACATAGATGTTTTCCTTTATGGAGTTCAGGTTGTTGGTAAGGGTAGCTGTAAACTTCCCCTTACAGTTCAACTTGTATTTGCATGGACCCAAAAGGACTTTGTCTGTAGGTTGCAGCTTTCTCTGAAGATCTAAGTTGGAGAAAGTATCATGTGGAACTTCTGCGACATCAGCACCACTGTCCAGCTTGAACGTTGCTGGTTTCTTATCTACGAAGTGGTTGTCCATGGTGACGTTGCAGTGTCACTTTCAACTTCATGTAGATCCACTATTTCTCCCAGGAAGAAAGACTCTTCTTCTTCTCCAGCTTCTACTTCTGATATTTTTCCTTCAGGTTTCGAACTTCTACAAGCTTGCGAATGTCCTATTTTAAACACTTGTTGCACTTGGAAGCACGTGCTGGGCATTTCGTCTTCGAGTGAAAACTTCCGAGACATCTTGGGCATTTTGACTGATGTTTCTTCTGAGTTGCGCCTGGAGGAATTTTCAGTTTCGGGTGTACTTTTTTCTTCTTCCAAAATTTCCCTTTCGCGATGCTGTCGACTTCCGTTTGTTTAGATTTGAAGCCACCATCCAGAATGCTTTGTTGTTGTTTCACCGTCTCTCTTTGCCGCGCCAAATTCATAGCTTTCTCCAGGGTCCACTTCGGGTCGAGTTGAAGCTTTTCTGAGAGCTCACGGTTTTGTAGTCCTACTATGATGCGGTCCCGAATCATTTCGTCTTTTAGCGCTCCGAAATTGCATTATCTTGCGAGGCCATACAGGTCAGTGATGAAACTATCCACTGATTTGCCGGTTTCGTGAATTAAATTTCACTCTTTCGAAGATGACGTTTCTTTTCACGATAAAATGAGTTTCAAATTTTTCTTTTACGTCTTCGTAATTCTTTTCTTGTTGTGTGGTGAGTTGGAATGAGATAAACACATCATCTGCTTGCTCGCCCATCGTGTAGATTAAGGTGTTTACCTGGTTTTCGCCGCTTCGTTTGTCCAGTTCCTCTGCTTTTCGAAATCTTTCGAATCTCTGTATCCATTTCGGGCAGTCCTCCGGCTTGAATGAAAAATTTTCCGGGGGCGACACTTGGAAGTTTGCAACTGGTCGAATAATTGGCTCGACTGATGGTGGTTGTACTACAGGCGGAATTGAATTCTGTACGGCACTCGTGACCACGCTGGGAGAATCCTCGTGCTCGTTGTTTGGCATGTCTTAGATTTGTTTGGCTATCTTTGGTCGTCGTTTTTACTCGTATATCTTCTTACGTTTCCTTTACACTTTCGGTAGAATAACGTGGAAATTTTGCGAAGGTTCTAGGCTTAAAATTATCCCGATTTTGACAAAATGTTGAGTTATTTAACGAGAGAGCAAGAAACGTGTTTGAGAGCAACGGCCATGTTTTATTCTCCTCCTACTTCAAGTGCGCATGCGTCACAAATCACTCATGCGTTACAAATACTAATAAGTTCCAAAGTTCAATAACAAGTATAAGGCGGCTTAGCATACAAATGCGTGTGTCTTTTCTCTCTTTTTGGAGGGAAGGGGTTTGGAGCGGGTTAGCATTTTTAAGGTTTGGGAAGAAGATATATTTTCTGGTGGTTTCAAGTCTTTTCTGATAGCAAAACGTTGGAAAGGGAGTGACGTAGCCGGAGTGTCACTCTCCATATCTTAATCCAACAACAATGACGGCAGAAATAATATAGTACTATTTTGACTCACGGCCGCTTACTATTTTAAGGGAAGTTTAACATTCGCGGCGCGTAGCTATATTCTCGAAATTCGGATGGAAATACTATTTATTTAATAGTCTTATTGAAAGTGTTTTGCTGAACTAGTTCAACAGCTAAACTGAGAAAGTAAAAACTATTTTCGAATTCCTTGCTAGCAAAGCGTGAAAAAACATCCACTGCCAAAAGGACGCATGATGTTTGAGATCTAATTTCCCCCCATGTAACAGAATCCACAGAGGTATTGGATTTCGGATTCCAGCCCCCTGGATTCCGGATTCCACCCTTCTGGATTCCGAATTCCAACCATTAGGATTCCAACCATCTGGATTCCGGATTCCGACCATATGATTCCCTATTCTAGTATTCTTTCGAATTCTTGTTTCTGCTCATGTTCGCGGCTCTTCGACTTCTCATTTAACTCGTTTTCTGTTATTATTAAACAAAAGAGAACACATTCCCCTGCCTTGTACAGTAGGAGTGGAGCATCAAGCCACGACTCCTTTGTGGAAAACCAGGAATAATCTCTCACGGCACCAGTTAAACTACTACAACCATGTTAGTTTCTAAACGTTTTTGCGCACCTTTATCTGGAAACTTGTCGAACTTGGATTTTATGGCTAACAACTTATACATATTTACATATCCTTCTGTAATTAAGCCTTCAATTCGCGAGTTTTTTACTTTCTTGTAAACAGTAACGCCAAAGTAGACAAAACGTTTTATCTGGTTACAGTTTCCGTTTTGTTTTTCTAGAATATGCATTTATGCTAGAACTTTGTTGTGCACGAGCAGCAGACATTACCCTAAAATGTGTTACAGATTCCATAAGCAAGCAGTCAAGACAAATTACACGTCTCACATCAAAAATATAACATAAAACGTTCTTAAGGCTGGTTCTCATATAATCGTCCCGGTCGTCCGATTCGTTTCAAAAGTTTTTTTGCAAACGACTCAGACGATCGGGACGACTCAAGCGATTTGGGTTCTCATATCTCCGAATCAATGAACATCTCTCTCCGAATGAATGAACATATCAAGAATCTTTGCAATGCCTCATTTTTCTATATCTACAATATACGGCGGATCAGGAAGTACCTGACAAAAAATAGTACTGAGACACTGGTGCATGCATTCATCACCAGCAGACTACTTTACGGGCTGCCGCAATATCTGATTCAAAAAATACAACGCGTCCAGAATGCATGTGCTCGAATTATCTACAACGCACCAAGGTACTCCCACATAACTCTTCTACTCCAGGAACTACACTGGCTACCTGTATTCAAGCGCATTGTCTTCAAAATTACACTGATATGTTTTAAAGCTATTCATGGAAAGGCACCTCGCTACATTATGGATCTACTTTCTGTCATGCCTCCGAGCCATTACCACCTGCGTCGTAATGACAATGGTCTCCTACTCAGCCACCCTAAAAAATCCAACAAATATTCACTGGGTGAGAGAGCATTTTCACGGGCAGCGCCACAACTATGGAACACTCTACCTCGGGAGCTGCGTGACACAAATTCTATTGACATTTTTGAATCGAAATTGAGAAATTTTTTGTTTTAAGCATTAGTCTTATTAATTCCCTAGAGTATTTTATTTGACTTTTTAGATTTTACCTTTTATATATGTATTAGGTTTTTAGTTTTTAGAATATTAACATTTTAAATTATTTATAGCTCTTAATAATGTAAAGCGCGTTTGAATATTTTTATGAAAAGCGCGCTCAATAAATTCTATTTTATTATTTATTGTATGATCGTCCCGGTCGTCCCAAACGTCAATAGCGCGGTCGTAGTCCGAGAACATGTTTTGGGCGCGAGAATCGTAAACAAAATGGCTGCTGTTAAAGCAGAGTTAAACTCCGAAGTTGTCGCAATTTTGGAACTGGTAGAGCTATGAATACTGGGAAATAATAGTGCATTCTTGGGTTAATTTTGGGTCGCTTCGATCGCCTCAGTCGTCTCGGTCGCCTGAGAGTAGTTCTCATATGATCGTCCTCGATTTTTCACGATCGTCCCAGTCGTCCGGGTCGTTTGCGATCGTCCCGGGTCGTGTTAGAAGTGTTCTCATATAATCGTCCCGGTCGTCCGTGCCTTCTTTGAAACGACTCAGACGACCGGGACGATTATATGAGAACCAACCTTTAACTCAATCTCAACCTTGGCGGAGTTCTTAGAATGTTAGAAATCCAAGACTCAACGTTCCCATAAAAAGGTTCTTATAACAAAAATGAGCGTACTTATAATTTTATACCATTTACAGAATCAACAAATATGAGAAAACAAATGTGTTGGGCTATTGTAAGCACAGAATCGTGATTGGAGGCCTCAGTGCAGAATAAACCTCGTAGTTCTGCGGCCTGTTGAGCTTGCTCCTGTCTGCCTTGCTGGTCCATGCTGTACATTCACTCTCTTGCTCAAGAATGTCTTGAATGTCATCACTCCCATCACCATTAAATTCGTCGCCATTGGCAAGACAACAGAGTCTGTCGTCCTCCTCTGGAGCCAAAGTGTAGGTAGTCTGGTCAGAGGCGTAATTAATGACTCTACCCTGGATGCAGTTTGTGGAATTCGACAAGGACAGTTCACGTAACGTGTAAGTCAAATGATCATCACTTTACTCGAGCCACGTGTACTGTACTGTCCGTTTTACGAACTCAGAGTTAGTTACGTGAATGTGGACGTCCTCTCCGAGAACAGCTAGCCAGTAAGGACATGTCTCCCTTCTTCTGTTGTGTCTGACTGCTACAACATCATCCTTCTGGTAAACTGCAGCTACTCTGACAGCAGGTGTAAGCTTAAGGCGTAAGGTAATGTACCCTCACCTCTTTTGTCTTTGTCTGATCGTACGTTTTCTTGCCTCGCCCCTCTCCCGTATTCCCTCGCGAACTCATTTCCTAAATTTCTTCTTTACTCGACTCCCTATTCTCTTCTTGTGTTGCCTTCTGCTTCGTCTGCCGAGAACTAAAATCTGGAGGGTAACTTTTAATAATCTTTCCCGGATAAAACGAATTAGGACCTGTGAAGTACGAAAAGTCCTTTTGGTATATCCTAATCATATTATCTTGCACACAGCGGGCCCTCCTGTACCGCATACTGTAGCACTGTTGGCATGTCATGGTCAATCCACGCATCCCCTTAAAGAAACTTGCTACTAATAAGGTTGTCAAACTTTCAAAAGTGATTCAGGTGATTAAGCTGAGAAGATCTTCGTTCCTTGCAAATTTCCGTGGGAGTGTTGACAAGATTATGCGTGGGAATTTAGCGCAATATCAAAACACTGTCGGGTAGTTCGAGAAATCGTCATATCGGGACCATTAGTGTTGCGTTTCCCTGTTCTGTTGAATGCGTATTCGTCGTGCTGCTAAAAGAAAGAGACAACGTTCTCAACGCACGTCAGCGACTCACCGAATGTTGAAGTGTCAGAGTGCGACATTTTCTTATCCAGCTTGAAGACATTAGTATAGTTCTCCATAACACGCTGAAGAGGGATAAACCCCTGAGCCGATGTTATCATTTGGATAGTTTTGTTGCTAGCATCGCAAACAAAAACTGTGTTACGGTAAGTACATACAACAGTTGGCATGTTCCATAAGCTTTTCACACCATCGTGATGGTCGTTAACAACTCTACCAAAGAGCAGTTCTGGTTGCCCATTTCCAGCTATCATTCTCTCTTCGCTGATGTGGTAAATACCATGTTCAAAGCTTCTGAGCTTTGTCGCTCCTTCGATACTGTATACATGTACTTTCGCGCCTTCTTCACAACAGTCTCCGAAAATGATATGGATATCATTGCGTGTTAACGCAACAGCTGTTGGCAAACTGGATCTTTGGAAACTAATCAGTTCTTCTAACTTTCCGGTGCCCGTTAATGTTTGAGAATCGTGTGTTATTTGCAAAATACAGAAAATCTTCCTTAGACGAATGTCTGCCGAAACAAATATCTTAGATTTGTCCGAGCTACAAATTGCAAATGGAGACATCAAGGTGGTACAATTGGCTTCTGTTGTTAAAACGAGATCTCGATCATTTACTTTGCGGACGCGCCGGGCTGCACAGTTTTCTTCCTCGTCGTCACTTTCACATTTATCCTGGGAAATTTTCAATGCATTGGAGAACAAGGATTTGAGGTTAAGTATATGGATAACACCATTACTAGCATCACAGACGTAGAGGTAGTCGGAAACTTGCTTGTTTTCCATTGCCGTTTGTGTGCCCTGCATCTGTACTACCAGCAATCAAGGTAACATTTGCCGAACAGTGCATACTAGAAATACGTGTCTCGCAGAACCTCACGAAGCTCGGGGGAGGGTGCACTGCAAAATTTTAGCGATGTGGGAGGGAGAGATGGAATTTCTGATTTAAATGGAGAGGTTGGGTTGCTTGCTTGCAATGGCCCCAAAATTTAAAGTTGACACATTTTCGTTCCCAGTCTCTTCCATTTAACTTGTACTTTGTGCCCTGTCTTCCTAAAATAAAATAAAATAAAATAAAATAAAATAAAATAAAATAAAATAAAATAAAATAAAATAAAATAAAATAAAATAAAATAAAATAAAGCAAAGTAAAGTAAAGTAAAGTAAAGTAAAGTAAAGTAAAGTAAAGTAAAGTAAAATAAAATAAAATGAAATAAAATAAAATAAATGGGAGCTGGTGCTGGTCAGTTTTAGGCTTTGAGCTGCGGGTCGTTGTAACTGCTGTGGGACTGGGTACCGAACGATCCTCAGGCCCTTCCTCTCTCCCCCCCACCTATCTTCATTAACTTTTGTCAGAAGGAAAATTTGTCTCAAAGTGGATGTATTAAGTACTGTTGTTGACATGGGTCCAGGACAATATGCAGTGGTGCTCTGTTTATTTTGATTGTCTCAATTAAATTCCATTTTTGAAGCTTGTGAGTGCTATCTCCCAAATTAACCTGTTCCCTTTAGATACTGCTATAGTTTGTGTTCTATATACTGGGTATCAAATAATTGGTAACACAAATTGAATGGTTGAGATCACAGGAGGTAACTGTTGCTGAAAAGTGATGTTGTCCAAAAAATAACAACTCAATGGTGAAAGTGGCATGAGATTCTCTCAGCAGTAACAATACTATAGTTTGGATACAGGTCATGGGAATTACAAAATTGATTACAAAACATGAATATTCAAGATGAAGCTACAGATTCTCTGGAAATACCATAAGCAATGTATAGAGACCTGGATGGAGAATTCGTAGGTTAAAACCAGGACTTAGGTCTTCATTACCAGTTAGCCCCTTTAAAAATCTCGAAATCAAAATTAATTTGTTGATGTACATTCTCCTTACTGTCAATACAGTTCACATAGTCATATAACTACAGTGAATTTGTATTCAATTTCCAGACAACTCATGTTGAAGGTGATCAGGATCTCAATTTGCATAATCTATGTACTTGCTCGTACACTGATATTGTGAGGAGATTTAAGATACTGATCACCGTTCCAATAATAAATGTGGAAGCAGTAATGTTAACCCTACATGTATACAGTTGATACACATTAGCTGGTCATGATTGCTAACAGAAAATTGTTTTTTCCTAACAAAATGTTTTTATCCAAATTTTAACCAGAAATTCTCGTTACTAATCCATTCGAATGTTATTTTTTATTGAACTATTTTATGAAGAATGCTGTAAACTCAAGATACCGTACCGGGTACCGTACACATATACAAACCACATTTCACTCACTGTTCATTCACAAACAATGCTATATCATGTCAATGTTGTATATTCCATTTAAAAAGTTCGACCTTAGTGAGAATATCAATAAACATCACATTACAGCGTGTACTAAGATAATTATTTTTCAGTGTTTGATTATCCTCTCAGTAGTTTAGGCACTTAAAATCGTTTTTTTTCCCAAAAGCCGGTAATTTCAGCTACATTTGTTAATCGCTCTTCTTCACTGAGCCTTTCCTGTAATCAGTGTTTGCTTTTCCCTACCGTATCAGTTACGTATAAAAGATATTAGTCACGAGTATTTAGCTGATGGTGTAATTCTTGCCGCCTCTCGTTGCGTCTACAAACAGAATCATTTTGTCCAACACTTCTAGTCGGTGTCGCCTCTCCTGATCGGTTACGTTCAGAATTCTAATGGCGGCTTTTTGTCAAGACGTTTGAACCTAGTCAAACGGTGTGCCTAGGCTGTTCGAAGTCTTTGTAATCTATGCTCTCGTTGTCTCTTCTTTGCTCGATCGCGCTGAATTTCAAGTCACCGTTTAGCGGAGTTTCGATGGTTAATTTTCTCGGACTACGATTTTCAGCTACTTGTTGAATCCAGTGTTGTTGTGTTTGCTGTTCTTTCTCATTTGCATCAGAAATTGGTTGTGTTTCACCAAGAGTAAACATTTTTTCACAGACGAAGAGTAAGGGTAGACGGCCGCCTGCACGGCCGCCATGAATAAACATGAGAGTGCGCCATTGTCAGTGGTCGCGATTTTTGTTGCCAGGCAACTGCCAGACACCATCAAGTATATAAATAGATAGATATATATATATAAATATATTTTTGCTCGAATTCACGCGGCTCAGCTCCCGAGGGACGACAAATTTATTAACCTCGCTTCGCGAGGAATCAATCATAGTATTATAAAAGTGCCAGGCCAAATACGTTGATTATAATAATTATAATAACAATAAGTATTGAAAATCGCGCGAAAAGCAAATAAAAAATTTGGACTTGTTCTTCGTGCAAGTTTCTGTGCTGATTGTTCCTCGCGAAGCGAGGTTAATAAATTTGTCGTGCCTCGGGAGCTAAGCCGCGCGAATTCGAGCGAAATATATATATATACTTGATGGTGTCCTGCAGTTGCCTGGCGACAATGTGGTACTACTTCATGTAAGCCTATATAGAAGCATGGTAAACAAATTAAAGATGGCGGATGGTAAACGGTACGCGAACCATCGAAAGGACCTTTTACCAACGTTTTTGGTTGCAAAGAAGACGAAGTGGAATGGCGAAAAGCCTCATACGCAAATCGAGAATTTCGATTCGCGGTGCACCCTCCCCCGAGCTTCGCGAGGTTCTGCGAGACACGTAATTCTAGTTATTATAATTTCAACCCGTGAGGTATGTTTGAGTCTTTGACGTCACTTTCTCCCATTCGCAACCAAGTCTTGGAACAAGGTTGATTAATGGCGGCTGAAAATTCTCGGAAATAAATGTTAAAATAAAATGACTTCTGATGTTCGTAATGGATTGAAATTTGGCAAGATGAGTAAGAAAGTCTAACAGTACACGAAAATGTAAAAAAATGAAAATCAAAAATTTGATCATAGGGGCACTTTAAGGACCAGTTCCAAGTTTAAAAAGACAAAGAAAAATTCGTCGCCTTGTGTTTACGCCCTCCATAAAACACGGTGAAATTAGGAAATTTCACGTCATACTGAGTCGTGCAGGAACGGCAAAGAAATGTACCAAAATGCAAAGTTATTGTTTTGCTTACTAAACATATTGCTTTTTTGACGTTCTCGTTACCGTCGCCGTAGTCGTTGCTTGTAAACTCTCTAATGTCAATGTTTTTGTACGGGGGTAGCTTTGCTTGGCCAATTTGCTCGCCCCGCCAGTTATTTTAGCCTTGCTGCGGGCCTGCATTAGTCGAAGTCTTCTATTCTTCTTGCATGGTCTTTTCCAAAGCTTTCATCTCGTGAGTTGCTATCTTTTCGCGTGTCATTTAAAAAAGTCTAAGTCCTTCACCAACATTATGATATGGTGTTAATGACGTTCTTGTATTATATATTTTGAACAGATAATGTTACGTTATGGCTGAACGAAAAACAAAGGAAAAAAATAAAGTGCAAGTGTTTTTAAAGATAGAAGAAGATGGCAATACCGGTATGTAAGACTAATAGAAAGAAAAGAGCAGGCCAGGAAAAGAATAAATGAATGAAATAATTAATGGATGAAAGAATGGATGAATGCATGAATGAGTGAATGAGTTAATGAGCAAATCGAAGGAGCGACCATGTATCTGACAGCACTCTTTATGTTCTGTGATTTTCACGATCAACTAACAATTTTTTATAAAACCTACTTGACAACAAATAATATTATACATCCTTTCAATACTTGATCAGCATAATATGTAACCGTATGTAAACGCATTTACCACGATAAGCTCAAGCATGATTATACGGGGAATTATTTGTCTTGGGGAAATCAGTGCCATTTTACCATAGTATGTGTAATCTTACCGCACAAAAAAAATTCTAACGCTCTCTTTTCTACCTTCTTGTCTTCAGCGGAAAGAATTTCGTCCGACCAAAGAGTAAGGATAAATGAGGATCCGGAGGTAATCACAGATGAAAACCCTGAAAGTTCCAGTATGGCTCAGGTGCCTTCGTTTTATATTGGAAAGCCGCTGGTAGATTATGATGCAGGCATCAAAAAGCGTAATCGAAGTGTAAGTAAAAGTGTTTACGCCCACCAAAGAATTACTTGGCTACCAAGAAAACGTATATCCTTGAACGTAGGATACACAAACGAAGTTGTGAGCTGTAAAGAAAGATGATTTTAAAATAGCCTTGATTTAATGATAAGGGACTACAGAGATAGTTACTGACAGATAGATCTTTTCCACACACCAGAGACCAAAATTATCGATAACTAAAATTACTTATGTTTCTTACGACAACGTAACATATATATATATGTTTTATCAGCGTTGGCAAAAAAGCGGGCAAGTTCAGTTTGAACCGGATATTTTCACTTTTGTATGAATACAAAAATGGATTACCTTCATTGACATTTCTTAGTCAGTTCTTTTTCATATGAATTTACCTAGTCGCATCAATTGTGACGGTACAAATATACGAATCAGAGGCGGATCCAGAAATTTCTGAAAGGTGGGGTCCGGGTGCATGTCCCCCGGAAAATTTTTCCGATTTTACATCTAAAACGCCTTTTACGGCATTCCTGAGAGTCGACAAGCGTTTGTTAAGTAAAAAAACTTGACAATCAGTCAATTGGTGGAAGTGAAACAACTACGTATAAAACAATTTTATTCCATTATTTTTATGAACCACATGGGAGACACAGGTCTGATATAGGGGAGGGGGGGGGGTGGTGGGGCGGACCCCCGACCCTCCCCCTGGATCAGCCACTGCGAATTTCCTATTCACCGACAAGTCTTTAAAGAACCCTTATTTATTACTTTATTATATTTGTTTTGACAAACTTAAATATGTTAAAATTTGGCATTATATTTACGTACGTATGGCTATGATTCGAGTGAATCACAAATTTGAAAAAAATAATTAATTCAACGCAAGCTACGTACCCCGCTGAACGAATTACGCTTTATGTCTACGGTTCATTTTCAAAAATTTACTTCACCTTCTGATATTTTTTAGGTGCCTTGCAATCACACATTTCTTGTGGTCAGTCGTCGTGGAAAATCACGTGCTGATCACGTGTACAGATTCAACAAAGCCAACTCCTTGGGCCTTTTGGGGCCCCTAAATCCCATCAGGCAGTTTGCAACTCACGTCGTTACTAATAGGTATCCTTTAAAGCAAAGGTCATTTTCGTGGAAGAAATGTTCGTTGCTTATGCCTTTTATCATTTTGGTGTAATCGGTTTGAAACTTGCTGAGAATCATCTCTTTCACATCGATGCGAACATTTAAATGAAAGCTACTGAAAAGTACTTTCTTATGTTGTTGTTGTTTTGTGTGTTTGTCTGTTTTTTGTTGTTTTACAAAATGAAATTTGGTATTTTTCATGAATTTCGATTTTGGCTGCTTTGCAAAAAAAAAAAAATAAAAAAAAAAATAAAAAGGCTTTACCATGCAGGTATGGCGTGTTAAAGTAAACCTTAAGATTCTGTTTCTTGGTTCAGATATTTTCTTAACTGTGATGCTAGATATTTTGAGTCATTTGTCATCCTTACCATTCTGGCAAACTGTGTGTTTCTCGTACTTGAAAGTCCACCGGATGAAGCTGAGTAAGTGATTTTAAGCACCATCTTTTAAAACGGAGGGCTGTTTCATTTTTCATGGTTATTGAATTCTTACTTTCAAGTACTTGGTTAGCATAATTAATTAAAATATCACAATTGATTACCTCAGGTGATCAGCAAGACTTGTCATTCATTCCGCTAAAAGATTATCCTACCTTTTCGAGACAACAAATGTTTCCTTTTTTGGGGACTCTATTGAAATGATGGAAACTCGATGTGACGATAAAAAAGTTTTTTTTTACTGTTTGATAACGTTCTTCAGTAGATATAAGTTGTATGTTACATGCCACGGGAGGAGGGGAGTGGCTGACGTCATGATCCCTAGAGGTGACGTCATGGGTTAAAATAGGTAGAGATGACATCATAATCTATTTTAGGTCAATGGGGAGTGATGACATCATATTATGAATGGATGTTCGCGCCCGGGATCGGGGATTAGCTGAAATCATGATCCCTTGAGGTGACGTCATGGGTTAAAAATAGGTAGAGATGACATCATAATCTATTTTTGGTCAATAGGGGAGGTGGGGGATAAATGAAATTTTGGAATTTTAAGTCAATGGGGAGTCGAAAATAAATGACATCATAACCTATGTTTAGTCAATGGGGAGTTGGGGATTTGCTGACGTCATGATCCCTAGAGGTGATGTCATGGGTTAAAATAGGTGAAGGTGACATCATAATCTATTTTAAACTCGAGAGTTGCACTGGGGTAGAATGACATAATGTGATTATTTTTAGATTGTTGGCTAAATAATTTTTAGTGGTATAAAAGCAGACTTTTTTTACTACTTGTCACAGATTAATTTGAGTATAGGAGTAGAAATCATAGTTGGTGCACACCAAACTGGTGATTTGTTTGTGGATGAGATTGAACTCGAGGCTCAAATACTGCGAATAAATGGGGCATATCAAGTCTTAACGCCTCTCTGGTCGAGTTCTCCAGACTTACCTAGACTTGTCATAAAAGACGTCATAACAGGTTTTCTCGTCAACCAGTGGGGATAAGGATTTCACAATGGCTTTATTAAGGAGTATCTGACTGCATCCATAATCATTTTGGGAAAGTTTAATTTTGCGGATGAACGATTTGTTTGAACATAATGATTAGTTTGTATATAATTGTAATGGCGTAGCCGTAATCTTTTTAGGAGAAAATGTGTGCGCGAATATATATATATATATATATATATATATATATATATATATATATATATATATGTATATATATATAATATAATAAAATAATGAATTGAAGACTTCATCAGCTATAAAAGTGCTCAATAGATAAACTAGAGCGATATGTAGATTTGTAGAGATGGATTACTTGGTAGAAGACATTTATTCACTGCTACTCAGAGTTTCATGCTTCTTACGAAGCAATCATCAGGCAACTGCCTACAATAACGGATACATAGAATACATACAAAATTTGAAATTACAGAACAATACCTAATGGCGTGACGTGCGGAGATATGATTGGTTAACTAAACGAATACAGTTTTCAACAGGAATTTCTTAGAATGTCTACAAGTAGATAGGAGTTCGCTTCTATTGTTCAGTGTTGACATTTCGGGTCTGCATATGATGAAATATTTTTCCCATAAACATAAATTACAACGCTTTTTCTTGCAAGATCGTATTCAAATGTAAACAAGCGTTGTAATTTATGTTTATGGGAAAAATATTTTTTATCATATGCAGACCCGAAATGTCAACACTGAACAATAGAAGCGAACTCCTATCTACTTGTAGACATTCTAAGAAATTCCTGTTGAAAACTGTATTCGTTTAGTTAACCAATCATATCTCCGCACGTCACGCCATTAGGTATTGTTCTGTAATTTCAAATTTTGTATGTATTCTATGTATCCGTTATTGTAGGCAGTTGCCTGATGATTGCTTCGTAAGAAGCATGAAACTCATGAGTAGCAGTGAATAAATGTCTTCGACCAAATAATCCATCTCTACAAATCTGTATATATAAATATATATATATATATATATATATATATATATATAATGAAAAGTAGAGCGCTCTCGGAAAATATTTTTCTACTCAAGTATTCAGAATATATATATATATATATATATATATATATATATATATATATATATATATATATATATATACAAGTCTAGGTATGTTTGGAGACCGGAGAGGCGTTGAGACTTGATATGTCCGGTTTTTCTCTTTTTGTCCTGATAGTTCTTGTTTTGTCCTTATTGTCCTTAAATTGTCCCTAGTGTCCTTGTTTTGTCCTTTTCTTTTTAAGCTAAACCTTTCGTTAAAGGTCTTTATCTGTGTTAAGATTTCGAGCTGTTAACATGGTTAAACGAGTGTGTCGCGATTGCCCAATTCCGGGATGCGGAGCAAAATACGTCGTGAAAATATCTAACCATTTCACTGATGTGCATCAACTGGATCACATTAAGCGAAAAAAGTACCTGCAAGAGAAAGAGGCCAAACTGCAACCCAAGGTTAAAGTGGTTATCTATCATAACACGGAGAACAGCAAAGACTCGAGAGTATGTTCCACAAGTAGAACATATCCATCAACTCAACAAGAAGAAAAAAGCGTTGTTTATCAACTATCTATACATAGGAAAGCAAAGGGTTTATTGAAAACAAGAACAGGAGGTGTTGGAAAAGCAACCAAAACCGCCAAAAGTCGTAAAAGAACAACACATTCACGCCCTCGGTGGTTTATTTTGTAAAGTGAATACATAATACGGTGACTGTAAGAAACGCCAACTATACACATGGCGTGGATGTACCCTTCCTGTACCCTTTCGGTACCCCTATCATTTGATCACAACAGTAAACACGGTTATCTGGTTACTTTTTTTTTATATATATGATCAAGGATTTGCAAAAAGATTCTCGAATATTAAATTTCTTGGGTGATAAACTGGGCACTTATAGTGAATTCGCGGAATGTCCGTAAAGTTATTTCATTGTAAAGGCCCTGTCACACTATTGCGTATGAGAGAAACGTATGAGTTACGTATGAAAATTCATCGTACTTGACCTAGGAGTAACGTACCTCTAGCGTAACTCTCGCGTATTCAGCGTATGCCTAGGGTATGCTTAGCCAATAAACGATACGTCTGAATACGCACAAAGTTTTTAAGCATGCTTAAAAAAATTTTTCTGCCTCGCCGTATGCCAGCGTATGCCACCATATGCGACCGTGCTTGAAACGTATACAACCTATGCCTAACGTACCCCTAACGTATATCACCGTATACCAGCGAATGAGTGATATTTTTCATACGCTGGCATACGCTAGTACGATACGCAATAGTGTGACAGGGCCATAACATTTTGTTATCAAACAAAACACAAATCAATTCATAAGGATTTTGCCTCGTAACCGCGCCTCTATCGAAATATATAAAAGAAACACGCCACCAGCTCAGTATAGTTTAGTGTGTTGTCAGAACTTGTGCAGTTATAACATCACTGACGATGTGGAGCGACTATCAACAGGGGAATGGATATTCCGAAGAATGCGAAAGTTCGCAAGAAAGCGAACAGTCATCTCAAGGCTCTCAATCTAGCGAAGAAATGGAATCTTCCCAAGAAGAGAAAGAGCAGATAAATCCTTGGTCGCGTATTCAAGATGAAGCTTTAAGTCGCCACGAAGCCGAGTTCGACGCTTTGATTAATGAATACGAGCAAAACGGAGATTCACACAACGTGGCTCGCATTAAAGCTGCAAATGCCTTGCTTCCTGTTTATAGAAAGGAACTGAGAAAAATACTCTTAGAGAATCTACAATGGATGCGTGCTATGAAGAAAGATTCGACGTTTCGAAAAGTTATACAAACCCAGCAAGAGTTAAAAGACACAGAAGGATTTGATTGGCTCGAATCGACAGAACTTGCCATCGATAAGCGAAAATTTTTACTCAATCGATTGTTTGTCAAACAAGCTCTTCCCAATGAATAAGACTAAACCAACTCTGTCTGTTCCTAATTCCATCCAAGCTTTTAAATTGTCTGTATAATTATGAAATTGTTTGTTTTCAATAAATATAGTTTCAACTTAACAAAGTGTGGTTTTATTGTTTTAGCGCGCGCATGTAATTGGTTACTTTGTTTATTTTTCCGAGGTGCTAATTTCCCATGCAAATTTATAGTTCAGTGTTCGCATAATTAAAAGTTTGAACTTTGAAGCTACCGGAAAGTCATTTTATGTAATGTTTAAAACACGAACAGCAGTGTTTTATCAAGTTTAAAAATTCGAACGCGAAGCGACGACCCGCCAAAAGCGTGTCCCTACGGAGATCAAACAAATGTGCTTTTTGTGCAAAGAGGATATTAGCATACGAGAAAAAACAAGTAGACTGATTAGCATACAGCACATGTGCCACACTGGCTTCAACGAGGTGACCATGGCTTCCTGGCAACTGTCAAAAGTTTTGGGATTTTAAAGTTCTGAGGAAAAAATAATCCACGAAAAATGCTATACCAAAGTTGACAGGTACGTTGGATAAAATGTCTAACAATTTTTATTCAGTGGCAGCGAAGGAGTAGAAATAAGGGACCGTTCATTATTTATGGGAGGGGGGGGGGGGGGGGGGGATGGGTGAGAAAATGGGGGGACCTGACATTTTAGCCACTGCAAATGGGGGGGTCCTGGGGAAATTTTTTTGTTATGGAGGGGGGTCTTGAAATTTTAAACAGATGATGTCTTTAATAAAAAAGCGAAAACATAACTACAGTGTACCAATAAGAGAGGCGCACCCCAGATTTCATGGCTGGGAGCCTTTGGGCTCTATGATTCTTCTAAGAGCACAGCCTTGCACGGTATTTTGGTGCTGTCATGGAGCATGATTTATAATTTTAATTTCTTTATTTTTTTACTGCCATAATTGTACACAACATTACTTAAAGTTTTAACCCACCATTAAACATATTAAGCTTACTGGATTATAACAGTATTAAGCTGAGGGTTTTAGTGATTGACGTTAAAAGTATTAATTAGTATTTGTAACCCTAGCCAAAGGAATTCTCCTTATCTGCTACGTGGACATTAAGTTGAACAGTTCGTCCTTTGTCATCCTTGTAAGTGAGTCGACCCACCCACTTGCACCACTCCCAGTTTCTGGGTTGATCAGTAGCAGTAGTTTTGTATATTGCAATAAATTTTTATATAACGGTAGCCCAGCTGAGTCTTGGTTGTGATAGTAATAAACAACTATTAAAGTCTTAACTCTAGTTCTTCAAATGCACAGTGGACCAAGTGGTTGAATTTCTTCGATAAAGAAAACCACACAAGAGTTAAAATGCCATAAGTTGTAATAACTATTTATTAATACATCTACTGAAAATTATTCTAAACTTTTTTTCATTTCCTGTTACAACAATTTGTTATCGTTTTGTTGCTTTTATGTCTGGTTTATATACTAGATTATGTCTGGTTTATACAGGTTTATGTCTCCTCCATACCCCGTCCCATCAAATCCTCACTCCCATCATACCCCAGGCCCATCATATTCTAAATTTACACCTATATGCTTAAAACTAAATATGATATTAGAAGCACAGTTTCTAATATCAAGACAGCAATACAGTCACCCCCAAATTTTCACCTACTTTAGATCTGAAAACCAACACGCTAGCCACTACATCATCGCGCCCCCACAAAAATACGGTATGGATTCATACAATACGACTTTTATTTTATAGAAATCAGATTAATAGTGGGGGGAGGGGGGGTATTGAAATTTTTCCCCAACAGAACAGGGGGGACCTGAAAAAATCCAGATTCACTAAGGGGGGGGGGGGACATGAAAAAAAATGGAAAATTTGTTAATTTCTCACCCATCCCCCATCCCCCCTCTCCCATAAATAATGAACGGTCCCTAAGCAGCTTGCATCTCTGAACCACTCGCTTTCCTACAAATTTTCACGTGGGCGCTGGTGTCATTCAAATATCGGCTTACTTGCTAAACTGTTGGTTGCTAATTTTGTTGGAGAAGATTCCATATAGAATGGCAAAAGGCTACATATCCTAAAACAGCACTGAACGAAAACATTAAAGTCATCATTTGTTGTACTAAGAATCCTGAATAATTACTACCAACGTTAGTATTCTTTATATAAAGAATACTAATAAGGAAAAGAAACCTATTGTCTTTTACCCTTATTAGTATTCCTTATATAAAGAATACTAATGAGGTGAAAAACAATGAGCTCCACACTCCCCTGGGACTGAAATTAAATCCGCCACCAGGCTTTTCAGAAAGACCGTAGATTACCAGGTATAAAGGTCCATGCACGTGATGGATTTACGTTGTGTGATAGGCTAATATGCTTATGAATTATTAATGAGTGTTTGAACAAAACGTAAAGCACACACAAATATAATATAGGTTTACGCATCAACGGTTTATTGACACTAGAAATGAACAACATATTTTGAAAAAAAAATTACAGAATTAGTTTACAGTGACTCAAAGTTTTACAGTTCATCACTTCCATTTTCGACAACAACGTTGTTACCCTTGTTATATCGACTAAGACTTTGAACATCCACCAGATCAGCTTGAAATTGAGCATTTATACCAGAAACAATGACCCTACTTCTCTTGTAATTTCTACGTGCAGGCTTATGAAGTGTATAAACATCTTGCTGACTCAACCAATCTGACTTGTTTACGAGAAATCTTACTCTTTCCTTCCTCTTTAGCTGGTCTGTACACAGCATCTAAACCACCGAAACTTGCTGGATGACTCGGATTGAAATAAATGCTCGCGAGAGTTTTCTCCATCGCAAAATTCGGAGTTTTGAACAATCACTTTACCACCACAACAAGCAAATACGCAGCGATGCGATTGAAAATTCTTTCTAATCCTATGGAGGGTGACGACGGCCAGCAAACCATCACTAGTAACTTCTGTGAGAGTTGGAACTCTAATGACTGTTCTTTCCACAATGTTCAGTTTTTATATCTATTCTTTTATCTGCTTAAGAGTGGGAACGAGAAAATCAAATAATAGTCCCCATTCCTCTTCGCTCAATCCTGATTGTTCAGCAAAATTAAAAAATACCAAGAGTCTACCCCAATTAACTTGCACGAATACTTCCCAATGCAGAGCCTTTAACTTGCTCAGTGATCGCAAAATTCCTCTTTCAAAAACAATAGATCACTTGTAGTAAAACTTATACTTCTAGCTAAAAAGCGATATCGATCAAACCGGATTCGAAGAAAAGAGAGAGTAATACCCATATTAGCTTCGAGATTACCACTATTTTAACTTTTCATTTAGCATCCCCTTGAATTTATAACCATTAAAATTATTAAATCAACATTCTAAAAATAATCATATTACATCATTCTATCCCAGTGTAACTCTCGAGTTAAAAATACATTATGATGTCATTCATTTCCGACTCCCCATTGACTTAAAATAAATTATGATGTCATTTATCCCCGACATCCCTTTGACTTAAAATAGATTATGACGTCATCTCTGTCTATTTTTAACCCATGACCTCACCTCTAGGGATCATGACGTCAGCCACTCCCCTCCTCCCGTGGCATGGAACATACAACTTATATCTACTTTCGTCTAGAAAATTTGCTTTAATAAAATAATGAATGCTTTGTTTTTCATGATCCTAAACTTTTTAGTCATTCTGGATGAATTTGATACAGACTTACCACGAACGCCATCGAAAAAGGCTTACCTTTCTTTTTTAGCTTATTGTCTTTTTTCCTCTTTTCAAGAGCAAGGAATCCTTGGTCCAGGTCGAGCAGATTTTCTATTCTTTTTAAAAGTCTTTCTGATTCTAGATCAGAGTGAATCGCATTTCTCTAAGTCTCGTGTCTCTGATACTGACTAAACCTTCCTTTTTATCAGGTACGTTTTCAGTGGAATATACACCGTGGAGATGCTTCTGAAGATTCTGTCTCGCGGATTCATTTTTCATACCTACGCCTACCTCAGGGATGGATGGAACTGGCTGGATTTCGTAGTAGTTGTGCTAGGGTAAGGTGCATTCAATACATACTATAATAAACTTCGCAGTTTAAAGTTCGCTTTTTATGCATGGTGGATATTTACTTCTGCCAGCTTATGGGGCGAGTACCAGTGGCGCTTGTGTAGAAGGATATGAGGTGGATGTCAACTCTTACAAACCTAAGAGTTATCGAATGTCTCCCTGTAAAATTATATAGCGATTCAAAATAAAGCCAATATATCTAAAAGTGTCACCAAAATTAACAAATTAATCATGAGCAATGGTTAAAATCATCTTTGAAACTGATACTGGGAATTATATTCAGAGCGATAAGGAGACTAAGGAGAATTAATCTGCATGAAGACATTGGCACTTGGTAAATTAAAAGTAATGTAACGCTTAGTATAGTATCAGTTTGTATCAGAGGAATTGCACAAAACTTATGCAATATAACATGACCTGCAAATGTCATTTCTCGCATTGTTGCGGTGCCACATTTTCTATGATAGAAAGCATCTGGTTATAGTTGGTCACTACTGCTGTCAAGAGTTATTAAGCGTTGCCCAGTGCGACGGATTTTGCGATGTTATATGTAACCTTCCTTGCAACACTTTGTATGTAAGCCAATTAATGAAATCATCATCGAAAAGGAGACACGTTGAAAGAAATGTTAGCTGATCCAATGATGCTTGACGAAACTTGTCTCGTTACGATGCAGTTGTCGTCGCATGCCAGGCGGAAAACATCACCTAGTTTAACCATAGTTAATAGAACAAACTGATTATGAAACTCAGTCAGTCCTTTGTTATATGTTTTTGTTCTCCATTTCTTTTGTTCGTTTGCCTTGACCCTCCACAAAACACAATAGGTATTGAAATGCATATGAGCAACTGACCAGTAGAAACATTTGGGCTAACACGTTAAACAACACAATGTGCAGGGTCACGGTTCGTTCCTGACATAAAACAAAACAGCTTTGTACACTCTTTTTTCGAAATTTATTGAGCTTCATAACCAGTTTGTTCTATTAACTATGGTTTAACCCCTTTTTAAGGAAGCACGCTGAACGAGAATAAACTTTGATTGAGCTTTTTATGTTCGAAATCTAACAGCTCAGACTTATTTTCCTTTCTTTTAGGGATATCACTATGGCACCTAATATCGCCAACTTGACAGGAATCAGAACAATCCGTGTCCTTAGAGCCCTGAGAACTATTTCTGCCTTGAAAGGTAAATTCAAGTTCCAAGTTTACAATCACTTTATATTGAATCAAATGTGTGCTAACCAACCTTTCATACCATGTGATATTAGCTTAGTTTCACTAACGACAAATATCTCATTTTAAGGCCTCCGTGCGGTGGTGAACACGTTATTCTCTTCTCTGAAGCTGCTGAGTGATGTCCTGGTTTTGTTTGTCTTCTTTCTCGGTGTCATGGCACTTATTGGACTACAGTTGTTCTCTGGCGAACTAAGGAACAAATGCATTCTTAATATTAAATGGGCAAACGTTTCAGTAAACTTGCAGGAGCGGGCTCTCAACAAAAGTAAGGCGTGAATTTGAATTAGTTTAGGCTCGTTTAAATTGGGTGTTTAAAGTAGCATTTAAAACAGTAGCTATTTTTGCAACGTCATCATCATCTTCACCATCATCATCATCATCATCATCATCATCATGAACAAACACATCTAATAACCATCTTCACTTCAATCATCGACGTCACCAAAGTCATCATCACAACCATCATGAACATCATGCGTGAGCTCAACGTTATCAGCGGGGGGGGGGGGGGGGGGGTTGGGGTTGCGTATATTTGCTTGACAAGATTTTTGCCTTGCTCGCTTGACCATGTCTTCAATTGTCCTGAAGGTATGGGGACACGAAATTTCTCAGTGGTGATTATTAACTGCATATTAACTGCACTGTGCACCGTTTTAAAGTATTTCGAAAAAATAAGAATTCTCTGAAGACTGCATTGAGCATGGTCTAAAATCACTAAGTAAGAAGAAACAGGAAAAAGAAATTATAGGATATTTTTACTTTCAGGTTTTTGGTTTATTCGTGATCATGGTGACCCTTTGATTTGTGGAAACACTTCAAGTGCTGGGTAAATATAACTGTTCAACATGTCTATAGTCAATTGTTCAATCAATTAATCAGTTACAGTTAATTAATGAATTCATTATTTAATTAATTACAATTAATTAGTTAATTATTTTAAACCTTTTCAACATAGTTTTAGTTCTCATTTATTTTGTTACGAGCATTTGATCATATTTACATGGAATTTGCGCACTGTAAATTTTAATTATTCATTAATCAATTATTTAATTGTTTAATTGCAAAATTAATTCGTTCTTCTTAAGTACCAATGCGTATAAGAACTAGGCAATGCTCTATTGTTCCGCGGCATTTCGCTTTCCCCACATAAGATTGTTTAGGTTTTTTACTGAGAATACATCAACCTATGGACAACATGTTTTTTAAATAAAATGTGCTGGAACTTTATTTTAAAGTGATGTTTCTTTTGTGCTACAAGATTTCAGCTAATCGGAATTTTGGTTGCATAAAAACTCAGAATAGTTTTCACTAAAAGGGAACCAATTTGTAAACTAGAGAGAAATAAATGCACTACCTGGTTAAGTTATGGTAGATTTTCACGTTTTAGCCAATGAGGTGGACGGTTTCAACAATATCACAATTAACACCTTTCTGCATTCCTTGTCGTTAGGTTGCCTAGTTAATACCAGGACCATTACTTAAAATAGCTTGTTTGTTAGCTCTTCATTCAGTTAACGGGTAAAACGCCTCGTCTACTCGAGATCCAAACTAGTTGTGTGGCTGAAACAGCCAACGTTACCGTCAAACTAATCAAAATCTATTTGTCATATGTAAACAAATTAAATTATTTCAAGCTTGCAGGGCTTATCAATTGTTACAACTTCATTTATTTTCTCTGATTAAGATCTTGTCCAGCTAATTACACATGCATGGCCAATGCTGGTCCAAACCCTGACTATGGTTACACGACGTTTGACAACATTGGTTGGTCACTAATTATGGCTCTGCAAATACTGACAATGGATTTCTGGGATAACATTTACAACAAGGTAACTTAACCAATTAGAAAGTTCCATAGGTTAAAGACAGTTTCATGAATGACTGGCCATTTTTTTTTACTGTTTCTATCACTTCAATTAAGTCTAATGTTCGTCTGTTCATTGTCAGTCTGAGATTTCTTTTTCAGTCCCTTGTTTGTCGGTTTTGTTGTTATCATCAGTACCAGTTGCCTGTCGGCATTAGGGCCGTACCAAGAAAGTATTTATTTGCATTTTTCAATAGAAAGCTACAAAATCGTTGTAACCATTGAGAAGGCGTAGTGTGAATCAGGTTAAAAGTGAACAGGTGAAAAGACCTCTCCTTAAAGTGCCAGTTCGATTAAATTTACATTTTAATATGTTGATTTTTTGGAATGTCTAAAGGAAATCGTGTATTTACTTACCTCTCCAAACCGTTTTTTAATCAGAGCACGGGAAGATCGCTTTTTCCGGCCTCCATTAAATTTGCATGTTCCTGAAGTTCCAAACGAGAAGAAAAGCTCACCAGCGTAAGTGATGTCACAGAAGCCGCAGGAACTTCAAATGAGTAGTTTGTAGGAGAATTTGCCCGAGCTAAAACCTGACGTTCGTGTCGACTGTTTTCCGGTTTTTCCGAATCATAAAGGTGAAAAATGCCAGGGTCTAGATGCGTGTATGGCTGTGAAAAGGAGGCTGATAGAAATGCCAAGTGGTTGAGATTTGTACGGACTCATCGCAAAGATTTTAAGCTACAAGGTAACTTTGTCGTATGCTCAGACAAGACAGAAGAGCACTGCTTCGAACGAAGCTTTAAGAGGGCGGTCGACGAACTATTGTACCAGGTGCCGTGCCAATCATTTGGAAAAAATTCCCAGAAAAGCGGATTTTTTTTGTAAGCAAGAAGTCAACGAAAGGTAAGAGTTTTGTTGTAGCTAGTCGTATTTCCGTTGAGTATGAATCGGTCTTTCGATACTTTTCGGGAGTCCAATGCCAGAAAATCATCTTTTTGTTCATGAAATCAATCCTCCTGGTAATTTATGTAGATAAGTGAGGGAATGATGGTAAACAGCAAGGGTTCGTAACTTACTGTCAATTCAACCATTTCCTTTCCACTCAAAATAATATGTACTTATTGACTAAGTTAGGTCGGGCCAGATGGGAAAATATTTGGCTCGAGGTCATGGCGTACGGAACGAGCGCAGCGAGGTCCTTACGCTATGACCGAATGTTTTCCCATACGCCAAATGTTTTCCCATCCGGCCCGACCTAACTTAGTCAATAAGCATTTTATCATATGACCAATTTGGAGACAAAATTACTTGAAATTTGAACGCGCGTGGCCTTCCGCTTTTGTAGTAGGGCCGTACGCCTTTTTCCGG
Organism: Cladopsammia gracilis; assembly: GCA_022457155.1. Classification (NCBI taxonomy): domain Eukaryota; kingdom Metazoa; phylum Cnidaria; class Anthozoa; order Scleractinia; family Dendrophylliidae; genus Cladopsammia; species Cladopsammia gracilis. The sequence continues at coordinate 615,637 of JAJGOT010000248.1, read as the reverse complement.
CCCCGCTCGCGCAAATGCGTACGGCCCTCATACGGGACTTTCATCAATGGTTTTGCAAAGAAGAAGGTTCGCAGGGCCGTACGGGTCATATGATAAACCTCAGTATAACTAGGAAACTGTGTTTGCAAATTTACATTTTATGGAGCCATTGTAGAAAGGGAAATAGAAAGGAAAATATTTCCGTATAACCCCATACATTAGTTAATTACAAATTAGTAAATATGTATATCGATATTCGTAAAACGAAACAAAAACCGAAACAATAGAACGCCCAAAGAAAAACAATGCATAATTAATGTACGGGGTTATACAGAAATTAAATCAATATGAAAACTGGAAAATAAAATCTGTCAACTCATGCGTGTTTACGTGCTTTCAGATTCAAATCGTCGATAGATAGCAAAGCGTCGATGGTTTTCACATCAGAATACTTCTCGCTTAGTTCATTTCCTTGCGTGTATCTGCCAAATCGTCCTTTGAAATGCCTTACATTTCCCATACAAATTATTCATCAAAACACAGTGTGTAACTGTTAGAATTTGGAACTTTAGCACTGCTGCTAAATCCAAAAATTCGATTGACGTACTTTTAGCTCCAAATCGTCGACATATTGCAAGACCTCGATTGTTTTCGCTGTAACGAAAAATTGCCTTGCGTGACTTGCGTGACATTCTGGAAGTTTCTTGAACATACGTTGTTTAGATTATTTTTAAGGACCTTGCGTAAGCTGCTATAAATTGTTATATTTCGCAATACTGTTATAATTAGACTATTTAGTTGGTTCTAGAATTTTATACCGTAAACATATATAAGCAGGCGAGTATTAGCTAAAAGTTTAACTAGTTTTTCACAAGCTGAGAAAGTTTGGCAGAGGCCGTGATTTTTCAAGTGTGACTGGGGTCGTGTATATTGAAGTTGGCAGAGGCCGTGTTTGTTTATGAAGTTCAAAGTGGTGAGTTGTTGTAGTAGTATGTAAGGGATGGGTGAAATACCACTTTGCCTCGAATCCCCTGAATAAGGCTTTAAACACCCTCACGGAGCCTCCACGACCCTCATACTTCGGGCCGTGGAGGGCTCCGTGAGGGCGGTTAAAGCCTTATTCAAGGGTTTCAAGCGAAGTGTGTATTTCACCCATCCCTTACATACTACTCCGGCCCCTATACTTCTTAAGTTGTTATAGGGTTGAATAAAGCGTTAAATGATAAGCCCCTAATAAAGTTCACTCGCTATGTGACCAGTTTTAACCGCCCGAAAGCGGTTTCAACCACTCAGTTGCCCCCAACCCCCCAAGCCCCTTAATAAGGCTCAACCGCCCGTAACCGGTTTCAAGCACCCGAAAGCCGTTTCAAGCACCCGAAAGCGGCCCTGGGCAGAGCGCTTTGTGCCTCGACATGTCAAGCTCAAGACTGAAGAAGTCAAAGCACTTCGGGCAACGCTGAGAAAACTGCGATACAAAGGGGCACGTTAGCCAGTGTTCTTTTTGCTCGCACCATCGCACATGCTTGATGATAGATCTGCAAACGGCGCGCATCTGTTCGCGATGCAGGCTATGGTCTGCTAAAAACAGGATATAGTCACTCACAAGAACAGGCAGGCAATCCCAGTAGCTCTCCATCTGTATATAAATCGCGGACGAAATGTTCAACTGAAGAAACATACCCTTTGTATATCAATGATGGCGACAACACAAGCTTTTATGAACTTTCTCAAATCAAGGAGCACTGGTCTGAAACAAAAGAGTGCCAACTGGGTGAGAGCCAGACAAAACACCATCGGTGCATCAGAGATCGCTGCCTTGACAGGAGCTTCATCGTTTGAAACACCAAAAAGCTTGCTCTTAAAGAAAATACAGCCATCCGCTATGCATAACAATACAGCCTGTACCTGGGGGAATCTGTTTGAGCCAAATGCACGCAAATACTTTGAGCAGAAGCACTCTGTTTCCGTTTTCGGCCACAGCATCTCGCTTAATCAAGCAAGAGAACATCCGCTTCATCGAAAGGTTACATGCAGCCCAGACGGATACTTTGAAGACAAAGCCAACAACTTTGTTCTTTTGGAGTTCAAGTGTCCATTCAAGCGCAAAACAGCTATCAACCGCGTCCCCTGTTATTATACAATCTAGATACAAACAGGGCTTGCCTTTAGCGGGGCTTTGGTCAACAAAGGTCTTTTTGTTGATGCTTACTTCAGAATGTGCTCTTTACATCAGATAGAGCCAAGTTTGAACCACAATCAGCTTCTAAACGGCGGAAACAAATACAATACAAAAGGTAACACAACGCTCGCATGGGGCATCTGTTATTTGTTTTCAAAACAAAAACTAACACGCAATCAAAACAAACTGATTGACATCGGTACTCTTAATCAAACTCAACCGTTTGAGGGGATTATGTGCGCCATCGCAGAGAAAGACCTATGGTGTCCTATGGCGCGGTCAGAATGTCGTTCAGCAAACAGTACGAAGACGAGGAGTTTTTGCGGTACAACAGAATGCAAAAGGCTCTCCTTGCTCCAGAAGAGGGCCCGAGGCCGGTGGCAGTCTTCGCCTGGAAGCTCTTGGACGTTACAGAACTCCAGATTGTTAAGCAAGAGGGCTTCTTAGACAGCATTCAGATGCAGGTCGAGCGCTTTCACGAGAACTTGGCAAGCCTTCGGGAAAAATAGTCGAGCACTCTGAAGGCCGCCGGCCACCAGCCAAGTTCAGTATCGCGAGAGTAAGGAATACGGCATACGAGCGCGATAAAACGATGGCTGAGACCAAGGACAGAGAGAAAGAGCAAGTGGTGGCCTTTCTTCGACAACAGTTTGAGCAACTGCCTTTTTAGACCTTTTCTTTCGGGGTTTCTTGCCATAACTTGACCCAATATGCATGTTTCCTCCCTTGAAAAGGTCTACACGAGAAAAGGCCGCGCTGTCTATTAGTTCAATGCGGCTACATGTTCTGCAGACAAGTTCTGTTGAATTAACCCTGAGTGAAAAAGAGCCACCGCAGCTTTGGCACGATTTTATATTTTCATTTGTTTTATTTTGAATGAAAACAAATCCGGTTTCGCGGTATCGCTGTATTAGTTCTTGTCTAGCAGACAAAGAAAGAGCTTCAAAGATGATTGGGAGTTTCTCTTGTATTTGTGATCGGTGAAGCTCGGTTTTATAGTCAGCGCCATAGATGCTTCGCAGTCTGACTTGTTTGTGTTTTAGATCCAAGATATCAAGTTGAATCTTGTATTTATTTTTTTATCCATATGTCTGATGATAGACAGTTGTGCGTTGAAGCGTTTATAAAGTTCCGCGTCAGTAGCCGTCATGTTTATAAATAGAAAATGACAAATGTTCAATTGATGTTGCTGCAAAGAGCACAAAGTTCAGTGCATTCGCCTTGCTTTTTTTTATCACACAGGTTTTTGCAGTCCTGGCAAAGCAGACTGTTTCGCAGTGCCATATATTTTTGGTAAAGACAGCTGTAGCTGATCTTTAATTCTTTATGTTTTTGATATAGCCCATCGTATCTTTTATTTGCCATCTGAAGAATGACAATTATTTCTTTGAGAGAAGTCATTGCTATATATAGGGTTTCGGGTCTTTCCCTTCAAGATTTGTAGATTAAACCCTGAATTTAATCTTTCAAATCTGATTTGGACAAAGCGGTTAGACGATTGATCTTTTTTTGAAACTCTTCCTTGACTTCTTTGCGAAGCTCGTCTTTGAGTTTTTCAAGATCTGGCGTTTGAGTTTGCCTGTCTTGTGATGGCCTTGTTTCACCAGAGCGTATCGCATTTTTCAGTTCGTGATATTTGTCATCCTCACGGAGGATTATTGAGAACTCTGAATCGCAGATGTGTTTATCAGTGAGAGCCTTTGAAACCAGGTCACAGACAGAGTTTCGTTTAGCAATGGTGAGTGTGTATATTTTCTCATGTTTTGCGATCTTACGCTCTAATCGCTTGCTAAACACAGTACGACTGGCGGATGTTGCTCCTGTTATCGTTGCAACGGCTGCAATAGGTGGACTCACGACAAGCTCCAGTCCAGTCAAGACTGTGGCGAGGGTGGCCGAGGACAAACCCGCAGAAGCGAACCCAAGACCTACGGCTGTTCCGTGAACAATGGTGTGTGTTCGCTTGTATTTCTTCGCAACTTGCCTATAGTGATTAGCCTCCGTTTCAAGTTCGCTTTGCATGTCAGAGATTTTCTTGAGACGCAAATCTTCACCATTTTGCAAAACTGGGTAAAGTGGTTCAGTATGGCTGTATTCAGGAGCCGATGGTAACACGTTAGCCAAGCTCATGGTTTGTGTATATATATTTTAATTTATTTCTACTTCAAATTCTAGGGGCATATTATTGAAGTCGAAGAGGTCATCGTTCTCATCCCTCACAGACAGAGTTATGCTGTTTACATAATCGCCAGACGAGACGTCACGCAAGAGGTTCTGTTGTGTTGATTCATAAAAAACCTCTTGAAAAGGCTTTCCGCGAAGATCAAATCGCGACAAGACTGCCGAAGTCTTCCCGTTGAACAGGTTCTGTTCTTTATCAACCAGATCGCGGTGGATAAAGTAAGTGCTTGGCGAAGTTAAACGCTTGACGAATGTTGTTGACCACAGCAACTTAGCACTTATACCGAGCAATTCAGACAGATCGTGATCTAGTTTCACCTCTTCCGGGTATTCTTTGAAAATGATCATCTGCCCTAGTGGTGAGTTCGTCTCAATTGCTAGTTTATAAGCAGAATAGACGCCAGTGTATATAGAGTCTCATGACGGTTCCTTCTTTACTGGGCCCATTTTTAAACAGTGTTATCTCTCCTCTTTGTTTCAAAGTATCCCACGAATTGTAAAGAGCACAAGAGACAAGCCGAATGTAACTCGGTTTCGGAAGCGCTTCATCGAGGTAGATTGTGCGAGGGTTCGAAGGCGCGACGATTGTTAGCATAACCATTGTGTGTATATATATAATCATGTTTGAATGGATGAGAACGCCAGAAACCGCAAAGCTCTCTACAGCGGCCAAGGCTAAAGCGATCTCAGACTTCAAAAGGCGTTTCCCGCACGCTGATATGTCAAGATTTAAAACAGAACTTTCTTTTGACGAAAATCACAAAGCCACAGCAGTAGTGCTTTTCGCAGAGGGGCAAGGCTCATGGGCAATGCCTACTAAAATAGCCAGCAAGGATTGGACTCAAGCCCTGAAAGACGCGCTTGGCTTAGAGTATATTGGAGGTTTCCCCTATCAGCTGACGTTGAACCGAAACGCACAAAAGCCAATCCCAGCTGTTGATTTCTCTACCCCATTCGACAAGGATATGATGATTGGTGCAGTCCTAAACGATGAAGAGCAAAAGATCTATGTCACGCCAACACCACAACCACAGCCTCCACACTTCCATCTCCCACAACAACAGATACACATCACGTAAACAAGGCACTCAGCGGAGTGGGCGCGCTTGCTTTGGTGGGCTTCGTTGCCTGGATGCGTTAATTACTTGTCTCTTGCGCTTAGTGTTCCTCTCTATCAAGAGGGCAGCTACGGCAAGGATTAGCAGCCAAGCGTTTTTGCCAAGAAAGCTGATCACTTGACCGGCCGTGCGAAACACAAAACTTACGATGGCCCCCAGCAGGCCTGGCAGAATGGAGGCAATCTTTTTCCCCAGCTCTTGCAAACCATTGCCAACAACCTTACCAACGGTCTTTAACCCATTTTGGAGGTTGCTAACGATAACACCGATTACTGTGCCCACAGCAGCCGCTACCCCCACCAGGGTGAAGACGTATTTCTTGAAGGCTCTTTTCACTCGCTCACGATGGGGGAGTTTTCCTCGAGGCGCTCGTTTTCAGCAACAAGCTCTTCTCTTTTCTCGGTGTTTTCGTGTACCTTCTCCTTGGCTCGTTCACGGTTGGCGGGGTCTTCGTTTTCTTCATTCGCAACCCTCTGGTCTTCTTGGATGTTCCTGTCAACCCCTGCAATCTCTTGTTCCAGTTCATCCATTGCTGCTTGTATTTCTTGTGTGTTTAGCCCTAGAACATGTTCTATTTCTTTGGGCATCTTGGTGTTAAAAGTTGTTTGTGTGTCCCCCTTTGACAAAGTGTACACAGGATACCATTTTTTCTTTACCCAGCCTTCTAACCTCGAGGATAGCCCCTCCTGACCTTGGTGCTTCCCTGTACCGAGCTTCAAGTCTAGATTTATCTACAGTGGGGAAATCTTGCTCAATCTCCATAAATGCAAACCCCTCTCTCGTGGTAATTATTCGTCCTGAAGGGGTCCCCTCAGTGAAAGAAGTTTCCTCAGTGCGTGGACCACGTTCTGGGGGGCGATTCATTGTTGTCATCGGATAAGATTCACCCGAAGGCCCGGACAGCCAGGAAGTGGTGTTTCATCATCGTCATCATCACGATCATCAGTGTGTTCTATAAGAGGATCTCTGTCTCCATAACCACCTTCTTCCATCATCAAAGTATATATATATATATTTCTCATTAAAACATATATATTCTGGCTATGGCTGTGAGCGGAAACTTCAACCCCTCTTACAGAGAGAAAACAATGCTAGCCCTCAAGGGCGCCAGCACTCTGCACCGCATCACATTCAACCAGAACAAAGCGATGCCGGGGGAAACGCTGTATGTCTCTGTGCCTAAACCAGACAGCGGGGTCGTGCTCGTCCCTGGCTCGTTGTCCCTGGTGTTCAACCTCGCCGTGGGCGGACATGCAAACAACTTTCTGGTAAACAACGTCTCTCGGGCGCTTGTCTCAAGCCTTGTTGTCAAGTTTTCCGGAGAGAAGCTGCCTATGATGTTAACAAACTCTACGAGGACCTTTTCCTGACAAAGACCCAGCGGAAAAACATGTTCCTCGAAGGGATACAGTCTGAGAATTTGTGCAAGATCCGTTCAAATGCAGGAGACAAGCCAGGCTCTGGTGTTGATGCAGAAAAGAAGCTGAATACGGTCTACGGAAACAAATACAAAATACACCTTGACCATGAGATCCTGAAAGACCACGGTGTTTTCTACCCCCACGCCCTCGCTGAAGCGCTTGTGTCGAGATAAAGCTTGCCCCAGCCAGCATGGTTGTGCGAGGCTCTGATGCTAGCAAGCTGGCCTATGAGCTAACGAACATTCAGCTTGAATACGAAGCACTAAAAGCCAAGGACCTGGCCAGAGAGGCGAAAAGCGCCTATCTCAATGGCAATGATTTCCTGTACGAGCACGTCACTCACCACAAAATCATTACAGTCAACAAGGGTTCAGACGCAGTGATCCACGAGACCATCAACGTCCCTCGCCGGTCAATGAAAGGCATCCTGCTTCTCTTCTCCGAACCCCATGTAGCTGGGGCAAGAGACCCGGAAAAATTCTTCAACCCCGACATCACCAGCGTGAAGGTTACCATCGACGGCGTCCCTAATCAAATCTACAGCCAGGGCATCGAAAGCCGAGACATGTGGGAGGAGGTTCACAGGCACTTTGGCGGAGCGGACGTTGACAGCAACATGGATGTTACAAAGTTCTACACGGTGGACAAGTTTGGCCTGTTCATCGATCTTAGGTCAATGGCTGACAAAAGCCTATATGGCAGTGGCCTCCGGCTTTAAACACAAAGGACGGTGTCCTACTTGAGATCGAGAGGACCACTCCAGGCAGCGACACAGTGAAAGGCCACATTTTCATAATCAGTGACGCATTGTTTGGCCTTGCAAATCGTCAGTTGGAAACGGTTCAGTATTAGATATAGAGCATGGACCCACGAAAGTTGCCCTTCAATACCCTAATTATCGGGCCGACTAACTCTGGCAAAACACAATATCTCATAAACCTTCTCCGTGGCCCATTCAGGGGCAAGTTTGACTATATCGTTCTCTTGTGCCCAACCTTTGTTCACAACAAGACCTACGATGGTTTTGTGGACAATGAGCCACGCATTTTCGTGATTGTTTGCCAGCAGCATGAGGTTGAACCATGGTTAACTCTATCCAGTTTCCACTTCTCCGGAACAAACACGCTCATCATTCTCGATGACTGTACGGCTTCGAAGGACGTGAAAGGCCGCACGGGCCAACTTGTGCAATTAGGCTTCCACGCACGCCACAGTGGTATTTCCATGTGGGTGTTGACACAGCAGTTAACCAGCATTGCGAAACCCTTTAGAGAAAACGTCGCAGCGATCGTGCTCTTTTACACCCCATCGGGCAAAACAACGAAGGCTATCTTTGATGACTATGCCGGTGAGCTAACACATGAGGAGTACAAAGAGCTTATTGCAAAGCTAAAGAGGCACAAGTTTTCTCACCTCAGTTTCTCTCTGCGGCACGCATATGGGGTCGAAGTGAAAATGTGAAAAATAAAAATCATATATACACGATGTCAACAAACACCGAAGACGTGGCCGCATTGAATGAATTCTTCCTGATGCTAGATGCAACGTTTCCTCTGGATTCAACTCCTTCGAAGTCCGAAGTAACTTCATGCGGTTTCTGGAGGCCGTAAGTCAGATGCTCATCAATAAAAAATAAAATCATATATATACGATGGCAACAAACCCAGGAGACGAGGCCTCACTGAATGAAATCATGCAGATGCTAGAGTCAGGCCCTGATAGCTCCTTGCCATCAGCGATTCCTGAAGTCTTAACAGGTGACAACATTCCGGCTCAACGCGAGAAGCTGGCAGTCCTTGTTTCAACTGGCAAATCAAAAGAGGCCATAGGTGCCCAGCTCACACAAGAGCAAGTGAAACGCTTGACGGATAAAGAGGTTGAAATGTTCTACAAAAGGTATGAAGCCTATGGCGGCAACAAGACAACCGAGTCTCTGATTGACAGCGTTATAATGCTCTTAAGCAAAGGCACTGGCATGGTTGCTAAGATTGACGATGTGGAGGCGTTGCAGAAAGAACTCAAAAATGACTACATGATCCAACATGAATTGTCATCTCTTGCTGGACACCTTGCACTGCGATGTGGGCGATTCTTGGCCTTGGACAGTACTACTTTGATCACTCGTGAAATCTGTTCTCGATGCAGCCACAATTACTGGCCTTGTCGCAGGTATTGGCTGGATTGGCAAAAAGATTATCAAAGAAAATCTCACAGCCGACCCCAGCGCGAATCTAATGAATTACGCCAAGTTCACAGCTGTCATGGCTGGGAGCATCGCTCTGAAGAAATACCTCGAGGACCAGAAAATCCTCCCTGCCTCGATGTAAATCATATGTATACAACAATGGCCTCAATCGCTATCATGGTTTACGGAGCAATTCTCAATGCAGCCGCTTTCACTGGAGGCAATTATCTTGCAAAATACTTGTCAGGCGACAATGGCAAAGCCGCAATGGATGAAAAGATCAGGCACGACAAGGCATTGTAGGCCTATCAAGCGGCCTGGGCCAAATATCAGAAAGACCGCACAAAGCTCCTCGACTGGATTGCAACCAATGATCGGATCAAAGATCAAGCGAAACACAACTTCCAAGACACTGACCAAGCTCTGGTGCTCTACAATCAAATACATCGGGATCAGCAAATAACACTTCCCAAAGAGCCCGAGTTCTCTTACTTCTATAAACCTGGCCCACAGCAGAAGCAAGCGAACTCTTGTTTATCGGCACTGGCGCGCTCGCCCTTGGCTATGTAGCTTTTCGCTTTCTTTAAATATATGGAGGCGAAACTCTCAAAGATCTATTACAGCCCGAAAGGCTACTGGAAAGGCCTTGCCGCTGTGAAAAAGCTAGCTGCTGCAGTCAAGAGCTCAGAAGAGGTGGCTAAAAAGTGGCTCGTCAAACAAGCCCTTTGGCCAATTTATCTCCCTGCGCCACGCCACATCCCTCGGCCCAAGTTTGATGTCGAGACGCCCAATGCGGTGCATCAAGCAGATCTACTTTTTTTTTACCTCACGACAAACTACCTCATGGACGAAAGGTTAACAAATATTGTTTGACAGTTGTTGATGTGGCTAGCCGTTACAAAGCAGCAGAGCCCTTGACCTCGAAAGAGTCTGATGAAGTTTCGAAAGCGTTTGCACGGATATACAGGCGTGGGCCTTTGAAATGGCCACAACTGTTGCAAGTCGACCATGGGAGCGAGTTTATGGGCGCTGTTACTAAAGAGATGGGGGCCCATAAAACAGCCCTTCGCGTGAGCGCGTTGATATCCACAGAGACCAAGCGATTGTTGAAAGATTCAACAGAACCCTGGCTGAACGGCTGTTTGGCCACCGGTATGCAGTTGAAATGAATCTACCCTCTGGGCGCTCGAAAGAATGGGTCAAACGGCTTCTCCGAAATGAAGCTCCCTCATGGAGTCAACGTGAGATATTTGTATCAGCCTGGCGAGCTTGAGGGTGGAGGTCAACGGGCGACGGATCCGATCTGGTCTTTGAAGGTTTACAACATCGAAAGGGTTGTCACCAAGCCAGATGCGCCTGTGGTGTATTATCTCTTTGATGGCCCCAAGCGGGGGTTCGTTCGCGAGGAGTTAAAGGTTGTGCCGACGGGCACTCAGTTGCCCCCGGCCAGCGTGTGAAACTCGATTGGTTCTGTGTGTATGCCATCTGGCAGCACCCAGCGCTTGTCGTAGTAGGCGCTGAGGCCCAGCTTGCGCTGTTCGTACGTGTACATGGCCCCTTCGTGCATTCGAAAGCCTCTGTTTGTGGCCATGTCCTCGGCGCCTTCAAGGGCTCGCTCGTATCTTTCCCACCGAAGCTCGTTTTGCTGCTTGTTGACGCCCTTGGCGGACATCTTGGCCTCACCGCTGTCCTCGTCTTCTACGAAGTTGCACTTGCTGCACAGCGCGATGGCTCGGGTGCCTTCCTTTTCAAGCTTGAACAAGCCGGGCTCTCTGCTGCTCCACTTGTCCCAGGAGAGCCAGGTCTTTTTCTCCCTTTCGAACTGTGCGCGGAACTCGGGGCGAACTGCTTCTTCGAGAGTGTCGTACGAAAGGGCGAAGTACATGCTGTCTGTGTCCATCTGAATAAGCTCGAAGTCACGCCAGTCGTGATAATAATCTAGGAACTCGAAGTAAAACTGCAGCATGCGTAACTTAGCAAGTTGATATACGACGATGCCGACTTGAAAGGGGAGGTTTATGGTGACCTTGTTTTTGCGCAACTCGATCCTGTATGAGCCCCCGATGTCTTCGAGATCCTCGAACCAGGCTGAGCGCAGGTGTTTGTCGACTGTGTCTTCGTCGTTGGTGTACACCACTCTTATCTGCCTCTCGACGGCTTCGATGAACTTGCCGTAGGCGCTGTTGCCCAAAAGCTTGTACACTTCCGCGAGCAAAGCCTTCTCTTTGTCAGCGTCGCCTTTTCTTCGTGCATTGGCAACCTCCCGGACGAACCAGTCGAAGATCTTTTTAGGAATATAGTCGATTGTGCGATAGACAGCGGTTATATTGAGCCCGTGGTTGTAAAGCCACTCTAGCACTGGGGCGTAAAGCAGCACCTTTTTTGCTTGAAGCACGCCTAGCAGCTTCTTTTGGTCTGGCAAGTGGGTTCTGTTGCTTTTCGTAAGGTAATCCTTCATGTGTTGGGGGACATCATCTTCACCCACGCTGCGGTTTACAAAGAGCGGGGGAAACTCTTCGAAGTGCTCCCACAAATCCCGAGGAACTTCGATGTCGACCTCGGCAAACCCAAACCACTGGCCTGTCACTAACTTAGTGATTAGGGTTCTATCTACCTGTTGGGGTCTTCGTAGTGGACGACTTTTTTTACCACAGGGCATCTCCTGCAACATGGTGCTGGGGTAAAGGGAGTTAGCATCGAACCGAGAATACGCTTCACGGGGCGTGCAAGGTCGTATTTGTGTGAGCGAATGCGGGTTTCGCCGGCTACGTGTTTGCGTGTGAACACCAAGCTAGGCCCGCCAACCACAGCCTCTTTCAGCATTGCATAGGCTTCGGCGCTTGGGGCATACGGTGGGGGTCGGTTACGTCCTCTCAGAGTTCCTCGCAGGATGTATTGCATCGAAACCCCAGGCAAGCAGACAGCGTCTTTGAAAATGTCGACCCCGAGCTTGGTGTAAAACGCTTTCATTTTCTCAAGGGTTTCGAGAAAGGGAGTAACGTCAAGGTTGTTGTAATACTCCAGCCAATCTCCGAAGGTCTTCATGCCGCGCTCTTTGAAAACGCGCTCGCATTGTTTGTATTCCTCTGGGGTTAGAGCAAAACAGTTTCGGAGTTGTGAGTACCAACACCAGTAGGGTGGGAGCCCTTGATAGTCAAGTTTGTCGGCGCTGTCAAACCATTCGTATGGGAGCCAGGACTTGGTTTGTTTCGCGCCATACGTCTTAACCCATTTGTCGTAGCTGATGCCTGGGGACAAATAGTTTGTGACATCGAGAAACTTGAAGGAGGGCGTGTTGATAAACATAACTTGTCTCTGTTTCTCGCCCACAAAGACGCCGTGTTCTTGCCCGAGATAAGAAACAAAGTGCTGTTTGATAAGGTACAGATCGTATCGGCCTGAATTGAAGCCGACCACCGGGACTTGCTTACACCATTGCTTGATGAGTTTTTGTTGAGCTTCCGGTAACCCCTCAAGATCTGGCGGCATGTATTTTTGGGCTATATCATCTCTGATTGCGTTGCCGCGGCGCTCCAGAGATAGATAAAACAGGCGGATAAGCTCTTGGGAGTCTTTAGAGCAGATGTACTCTGGCTCGGGCTCCAACGTGTCTGCAATGGAGGCTGAGATAGGTACGTGCTCGTTCTCGAAGGAGAGATCCCGAGTCGGCTGACGTGCCTTAGTCTTGTCTTGATAGGCTTCGAAGTCGTAGACGATAGCGTGTGGATACGTTTCGTTTCTTTTAGGCAGGATTCGGTCGTGCCACCATGGTCGGGGCATCTCGTGCTCCCACCGCTCAACTAAGTTGTAGCCAAGCATGGTGCTGATCTCGCGCCTTCGAAGCCGAGTTCTTTCGAAGGCTTGCTCCCTCGTAATAGGGTTGCCTTTACAGTCAGTCGTGATCACTTCGTTTCTTTGTTCGGGTGAGGGAAAGCACTCGCGACAACCGTGCCAGTGGCAGCCATGATACTGAAACGCGGTTTTGCTTTCTGGGTGATAGCCATCAACTTTGTGGCCTGCAATGGTGCGCTCGCCTCCATGGCCACATCTGTGATGGTGGATGTGGATGCCCCGTTGTCGGGCCTCATACTCTAGCCAGCAAGTTGCTTTGATGCCGAAACTGCCTTCTGGGTAAAACGCCTTTTCAAAGCTGACTCAGGAGCCAGGATTTGATTTCCGGGGCAGGAAATATTGGTTTCACCGCGAAGGCACGTTTTGGCGTGACGCGTTAAGTGACAAGCCTGTATGAACCTAGCGCCACAGTAGCCACAAGTGTAGTTGTTTGTGACTTTGTTTATGTCAGTGATCAGAAAAGCATGTGAGGCGTAGATACCGACAGTCATCGTTGGGTTCCGACTTTATCATAGCGCGAAGGTGTGTAACTTAAAACAAAGTCGCCGTTATCTGTAACAGTATAAGCGGCAATGCCTTGTTTAAAGTGCCTTTCAAGCAGATGAAACTTTTGCAAAGTGACAACATTGCTATTAGGGCGAACTCTCGGGTTAACAGCAAAGAAGCTTTGCGCTAGTGCTCTGGTTCTTCGAGTACACCGGTCTAAACGGCTGCCTTTGTGAACAGCCAAACACCGAAAGAGGCAAAGATCGTCATTTTTAGTGTCAAGAGCGATGACTTTTCTTTTGTGGCGAAGCCAATCGGGCAACTCGCCAAGACCGATTTGCAAAGGTTGCCGATCTAAGATCACTTTGAGTTCAACAAAGACAGTGGCTTCGAAGACCCATTTCGTGTCAGGCCTTTGTATTCTGGCGCCTTGAAGCCGCAGCTCTTCTTGTCGTTGTAACCATCGTTTCGTTTGCGACAGTTTAGAAAACCAAGGACTGTTGTGGCTGTTTGTATAATAAACGGCGTGTTCACCGGTTTCGATGTTTCGCAGATCAAAAGCAAACCGAAGGTTAGCTTTATGCCTTCTGCGAACAGATTGTTTGATTTTGTTCATCATTTGGGGTACAAGAGGTCTTGTAAGGCCTTGAGTAAAGCGCCATTTTACGACTCTCTGTCTTCGTCCTGGTCTGCCTTGTAAACCCCGTTCGCCGCGATCATAGAGTTCAAGGACCCGATTAGGCATCGGAAAGGCCCCCATATTCTCTCGATCCAAAGGGTCAAACCCTGCGAGATCCTCGTTGCGAGGAGCCCTCAAAAGGGGTTTTCTTTCTTGAGCGTCAAGCCAAGCGATAAGCTCGCGCTGATGAATGTTGTCGAAAACATCGCGCTCGTTGTTCATGGGTCTCGCCATATATATATATATATATATACATATATATATATATATATATTTTTAAAAACTGATGACTCGACAAGTCACCGGTTTATATACAACGAGTGCCCTTTTGTTCAATTGGTAATCACGGGCACCAAATGGCTCAAATAGGCTTTAAAAGGGTGTAGTTGTTGATTAAATGAGATAAAGAGTAAGTGCTCCCAATTATTCTGTATCCTGGGTTTCGGGGCGCTTTCGGGTGCTTGAAATCGCTTTCGGGTGCTTGAAACCGGTTACGGGCGGTTGAGCCTTTTTAAGGGGCTTGGGGGCTTGGGGGCAACTGAGCGGTTGAAACCGCTTTCGGGCGGTTAAAACTGGTCACATAGCGAGTGAACTTTATTAGGGGCTTATCATTTAACGCTTTATTCAACCCTATAACAACTTAAAAAGTATAGGGGCCGGAGTAGTATGTAAGGGATGGGTGAAATACACACTTCGCTTGAAACCCTCGAATAAGGCTTTAACCGCCCTCACGGAGCCCTCCACGGCCCGAAGTATGGGGGTCGTGGAGGGCTCCGTGAGGGTGTTTAAAGCCTTATTCAGGGGGTTCGAGGCAAAGTGGTATTTCACTCATCCCTTACATACTACTGTTGTAGAGTTTTACAGTTGTGAAGGCTACGTTCATTTGGAATAAATCTTTTTGTTGCTGTTCCGACAACCCTGAGTTCTGTTTAGTCTGCGAGCTATCATTCCTCTCATCGATCCCTCGTAACATTGGGGGCCTGTCCGGGAGAGGAATTCAAGAACTGTTTGCTGACTACCTTAACCAGGAAAGGATCAGTTCAGGAAGAAAGCATTACCGCGGAAATAGGAAGAATTATTACAAGGAAGAATAGACTGTGTGTTCGTCGAAAGCTACCGTTGTGACTAGATGGAGAAGTTTAAACAAATTGGGAAAGAGTTTGGACTCAAAGAAGAAAAGTTGCTCGAAATTGTGCGAGAACAACAAAAGTTAGAAGAAGAAAGAAAAAGGGAAGAGGAAGAAAGAGAAGAAAAACGTCAAAGACTTGAGGAAGAAAGAAAAAGGTAAGAGGAATAAAAAGAAGAAAGACGCAGACAGTTAGAGGAAGAAAGAGAAGAAAAGCGTCGAAGACTTGCGGAAGAAAGAAAAAGGGAAGAGGAAGAGAAAGAAGAAAGACGCAGAAGAGAAGATGACGAAAGAGAAGAAAGACGCCAGGAGCGTGAATTGAGAAAACTACAAATGGAAGCAGACTTATTGAAACAAAAAGAGGCTATTGATGCTGCTAAGACAGAACATGAACTAGAGCTAGCTCGTTTAAGACAAGAGCATGGCCTAGCCGACCGCACTGTTGTAAGATAGGAAAGGGCTAAGGCACCTAAACTTCCCTCGTTTGTTGACGTAAAGGATGACTTGGATGCTTACTTACAAAGGTTCGAGAGATTTGCGACTACAGCTAAGTGGGAGAAGACAGGATGGGCCACAAAGCTCAGTGCTCTTTTGTCTGGCCGAGCACTTGAGGTGTACTCACGTTTATCAGAAGAGGCGGCTGCTGACTATGACACGATGAAGTTAGCATTGATGAAGAGATATGATTTAACGGAGCAATAGACCTCGTCGGACCAATTAGCCCTCCAAGTGAAGAAGGACACAGGTACATATTGACGCTGGTAGATTTTGTGACCCGTTATCCAGAGGCTGTACTATTGAAGAATATTGATACAGAGACTGTAGCAGAGGCGCTGGTAGATATGTTTAGCCATCTAGGAGTACTCGAAGAAATTCTGAGCGATCTGGGAACGCAGTTTGTTTCCGACTGTATGAAGGAAGTCACTCGACTGCTAAGCACTAAACAGCTTTCCACAACTCCTTATCACCCTGTGTGTAATGGACTGACAGAGAAGTTTAATGGATCTATGAAGAAAATGCTAAAGAGATTGTGCAGCGAGCAGTCAAAACAGTGGCACCGCTACATCAACCCGCTGTTATTTGCCTATCGTGAAGTGCCGCAGGAGTCCACAGGTTCTTCACCAGTCGAGTTGCTGTATGGAAGAGCCGTGAGAGGACCCATGTTCATTTTGAGACAGCTGTGGACAAAGGATGTTGAAGAACCTGAAGTGAAGAACAGTTATCAGTATGTTTTCGAGCTGCGAGAAAAATAAGAGGACACACACCAGCTTGCCCACAGTGAGTTACAGAAAGCACAACAGAAAGGAAAGCACTACTGTGGCCGCAAGGCGAAAGTAAGGAAGTTTCAGCCTGGAGACAAGGTACTAGTGCTACTACCACCTGACCACAGCAATCTGCTGATGCAGTGGAAAGGTCCCTTTGAAGTTATTGCAGTAGTGAGCCTCAACGACTACAAAGTTAAAGTTAAAGGCAAAGAGAGAGTGTATCACGCTAACCTATTTAAGAAGTATTTTGAACGAGAAGAGCCTGTAACCGAAGGAGCAGTTGCTGTTGAAATAGCTGGCGCTAACAAAGAAGAAGATTGCAAAACTAAAGAAGAGGAGGTAAAACAGGACGATAACGGTGATTTTTTAGAGATCGGAGGTTATGTTGCCAAGGAGTCAATTGCAGATGTTACTACTGGACCGAATCTTACCGATGAGCGACAAGCTGAATTCATGGACATGGCGCAAAACTTCTCAGACCTGTTCACCGTAGCACCAGGTACTACGGATCTCGCCCAGCACCACATTAAACTTACCTCAGACGAACTAATCAGATCAAGGCCGTATCCCGTACCTTACAGCGTGAGAGAGCCTTTGAAAGAGGATATAGCAGACATGATGAAGATGGGAGTGATTAGAGAGTTAAGTTCACCTTATGCATCACCTGCCGTAGTTGTTAAGAAAGATAACACTAATCGGGCATGCGTTGATTACAGGAAGCTGAACAAACTAACTGTGTTTGATCCTGAACCGATGCCAACTGCTGAATATCTTTTTCAGAAGCTGAGTGGTGATAAGTTCTTTACAAAAATTGATCTAAGCAAGAGATATTGGCAGATCACCGTACCTGCGGAAGACATTCCGAAGACTGCGTTTGTAACACCCGACGGATCGTACGATTTCTTGAAGATGCCGTTTGGGATGATCAATTCGGCAGCAACACTAAAGCGTGCAATGAAGAAGCTACTAAAAGATTTAGATAATGTTGATTTCTACTGGGATGAGATACTGGTTCACACCCGCACGTGGGAAGAACATATTAAAGCTCTCCAAGAGCTGTTTTCACGCCTGGTACGAGCTGGAATGACCATCAGACCTACTAAGTGTATATTCGGAGTGAATAACGTGGTATTTCTTGGTCATCGATTGGAACATGGCCTGATCGGACTTCATGAAGACAACATTGTGAAGATAAGAGATGCACCAAGGCCGAGCACTAAAAAGCAGATTCGCTCGTTTATGGGACTGGTTGGATATTACAGAGATTATATCCCAAACTTTGCGGCCGTCGCTGCTCCCCTGACGGACCTCGCACGCAAAGGTCAACCTAGCAAAGTTGAATGGGACGAAGCACAAGAGAAAGCCTGTCAGACTATCAAGTCTTATCTAACCAGCGAACCAATCCTTCGTCTTCCAGACCCCGCGAAAACCTACTTCTTACGAACAGACGCCTCAGTATTGATGCAAGAACATGAGGGAAAACTATTTCCGGTTTGCTACGCAAGCAAGAAGTTGTGAAGTGCAGAGCGGAACTACTCCTCAATCCAAAAAGATTGTCTAGCGATCGTGTGGGGAATAAAGAGATTTCATCTATACTTGTATGGAGTGCCTTTTGTGCTGCAGACGGATCACGAGCCGTTAAAGTACATGAACAGTGCCAAGTTCTCAAATTGTCGCCTTATGCGCTGGGTGGTGTTTCTTCAAAGTTACAACCTGAGGGTAGAAGCCATCAAAGGATCGGAAAATGTTGGAGCAGATTATCTTAGTCGAGCAGGAGAGTAATCTAAGAGACATAGGACTATCCCTTTTGGCACTAGCTAGCAGTTTTTCTGTTGTATTAGAAATTTAGGAAATTTCTTCTCACGAGGGGGTTATGTTACGAAAAATTGCCTTGCGTGACTTGCGTGACATTCTGGAAGTTTCTTGAACGTTCGTTGTTTAGATTATTTTTAAGGACCTTGCGTAAGCTGCTATAAATTATTATATTTCGTAATACTGCTATAATTAGACAATTTCGAAGGTTCTAAAATTTTATACCGTAAAAGTATATAAGCAGGCGAGTATTAGCTAAAAGTTTAACTAGTTTTTCACAAGCTGAGAAAGTTTGGCAGAGGCCGTGATTATTCAAGTGTGACAGAGGTCGTGTATATTCAAGTTGGCAGAGGCCGTGTTTGTTTATCAAGTTCAGAGTGATGAGTTGTTGTAGAGTTTTACAGTTGTGAAGGCTACGTTCATTTGGAATAAATCTTCTTGTTGCTGTTCCGACAACCCTGAGTTCTGTTTAGTCTGCGAGCTACCATTCCTCTCATCGATCACTCGTAACATTCTCATTAGAATACTTCTCGTTTAGATTATTTCCTTGCGTAAATCAGTCTGCCAAAATCGTCTTTTAAACTCTCCAATGTTTCCCATATAAAAGCACATGCAGAAATCGGGCGCTCTGCGACGTCGCAAGCAGTTTTGCTGGTAAGTCCTTCATGTATGATCCAAGGAATTGGGAAGAATGAAAATGCTCCAAATCGTGATTTCAGAGAGTGAAATTTTTACGTCAACAGAGGTAAGTGTAGATTTCCAGTTCATGAGTCATTTTGGACTCCAATGCGTTATTCTAAGCCAAACCAAAACCAAAAGAAAGAGGTCAATTTTCATTGAACTGGCACTTTAAATTTCCCTCTTTCCCACCCTTCGCTGAATCAACAGGAGAGGGATCAAACATCGCGTTGTAGGGAAAACGGCAAACTTTAACTTGTCCTTTGTCATTTGTCTTTAAAAAACAGTTAGAGTTTGTCAGCTTGTCATTTGCTGTTTGTCACCGTACGTAAAAATAGATTCCCTCAAAGTGCAAGTGCGCTAAAGTTCAGATTTCATGACAATCGCAATGTACGCAATGATTAATCCTTCCAGCATGCAGTCTTCTTTTCCTGAAAGAAAAGATTTTTCTGTCTTCTTTTCCTCATATTATGCAGTCTTCTTTTCCTGGCGTGAAATCAAAATTAACAGCGACAATTTAAAAATGTCATCCATTTGATAACCAGTGAAATTTCACTTAGCGTTTATTTGCTGTTGTGTTTAGATCATCAGCTCCTCTGGGGCGCCATACGTAACATACTTTGTCGTCGGAATATTCTTTTGTGCTTTTTACCTCATGAACCTGGTGTTGGCAATGGTGTACTTGTCATATGAAGAAGAGCTGTCTTCAGTGGAGAAACAGGTACTTCTAAAAGAGGAAGAAAACTAATAAATGTGTAACTTTTAACTTGCGAGTGTTGGTTTTCATTTTTTTAACAAGTAGGCAATGTTTGTATAGTGGTTATTACATGACATATAAGTAGAGATTTGCCGAGTCCGTAGACAATACTAGCGCGTTTGATTTGTTAATTTTACAGCTATGATCCGTTTCATACGTTTTGCACTTAGAATCGACTCTGTCATTTATTTTGGACTCGTGCAATAGCCTCTTACAAATTTTGTGCATAACTTAATAGAGAGAAAGGAGTGATCATCTGCGACGAACTGGCGCTTCTTACCCAGCAAACAAGGAAACTTTAAAATGCCTTATTCTGTTGGATGGAAACTCCCCACCTCCACCAAAGGCTGATGTCAACGATGACGACGACGCAACCACGGATTCTTTCTCTAAAGAAAACACAGACAAACACCATGAAACACGTCACCATCTCTTAACAGCGTGTATATTACGAGAGAGATCTGGGAGGAGTATAGTTAGGAGCAATGCTCTTTTACACGTGAAATCTTTTGGGAAAAAGGTACAAAAGTGCATGCATTATGTCACCTCCCATTCTACGTTCGATGTGGTGATTGTGATGCTAATAGGTTTGAACACAATTGTTCTGGCGCTGTATCATCATGGCATTCATCCCCAGTTTAGGAACGTCTTGGACAACATGAATTTGGTAAGTGAAAGCCCATAATGATCGTAGCCTTGGTAAGTCTGCAGAGCAGAGTTAACGTATCTTTGCGGTGAACATGCGCTAAGAAAAATCGTAGAGTTCGTGTGGTAGTATAGGGCGCACCGAATTAACCCCCTTTTTGCGATGGAATCTTATTAATTTACAGTTGAGTCATTGGCTGACTCGTTTTAACGAAACATTCTGGTTGTTTGTCGTATTTTTATTGTTTAAACAGCATAGAAGTTTATATAATACCAAGCACGAACTCATTTCTTTTTCATATCATTCATTTCTTGTCGCATAAATTATCCTTTACAGACAGAAAAGCTTTGCTTCCGGTTCATTGACTCTCGGCGCCTAAATTTGTCATTTCAATTTTGGCGCAAACAAACTAATGTCGTTACAATTGGTATATAGGCATAAAGCTTATACAAGTGCACGCTACTTTCTGTTTCACCACCAAATTTCTATTGCTCCATCCACCACCTCCATTGTTATAAGAAATTGACGTTAAGTTGCTGGAAATAAAGTCTTAATTTCGATTCTTTTAATAGCAAATGGAAAATGAATATCGTCTATTTTCGCCTTTAAATTTCCCGCGCGCCGCGTCATGTGGTTGCCGATATTGTTAAGAATCGACGTTTGCATGCAACAAAATAGCGGCGCGCGGGATATTTAAAAGCGAAAATAGGCGATATTCATATCCATTTTTTGTATACTAAAATGACATTTGCACTTGTTTTTAAAATAATTGAAATTTAGACTTCATTTCCAACACTTAACGACAATTTGTTATAACAATGGAAGTTCCCTTTAATGAGATACCACCTCTTTTTATTCATGAGGTAAAGACGATAGCTTATGAAGTCATCGACGTTAACGTATTTATATTCCACCGCCAATTAATGAAATTACACCACAAAAAGAGGACTCTGTAAAATGAGGATACGGACGGCGGATGCGGACGGTGGAAAACAATAAATAAATAAATAAATGTATAAAATAAATAAATAAATAAATGAATAAATAAATAAAATAAATAAATAAAATAAATAGATAAGATAAATAAAATAATAAGAAATTAAAAAAATTACAAATAAAATCACTATTAGTAATGCGCTTGGGCGGGTTCCATACCCATCCCCACTGCCAGGACAGTTTATTGTTTATCCCCTTAAGTTATGCCCACCTCAAGTGGGAATTTGTCAACAGCCTTAAACCGGGAGGGCTTCCTCCTACTGACCTGGTCGTAGCTTCCAACATGATGCGAAGCTTCGAGCACGGAAGGCAATTGAAGAGTAAGTAAAGTAATGTATATTTTCATTGCAGTGCTGCGTGCATCAGGGCTAAACAGCCATCTTTCTCTTATTGTAGCATGCCCTGTTTTTTTTTGTACTGTACGTATATAGTAGGTAAAGTCGCACACGAGCCACGATGGCCCACACGGCCGGAGCTTAACCCGGTTTCTGTAGCATGAAGCAACTAGGAATATTGCTACTCCCCCTGGATGGGATGCTAGTCCATCGCAGGGTTACCCCCAGCATTTTGTCGCCGGTACCCATTTATACACCTGGGTGGAGAGAGACAGAGTGGAGTAAAGTTTCTTGTCTAAGGAAACAACACGACGGCAGAGACCAGGCACCGAACCACCGACCTTCAGGTTGAAAGTCCGACGCGCTAACCACTAGACCACCGTGCCGCCCACTACGTATATAGTGCAACACCATTAAAAGTTAAAATTTAAGTTTTTATTGTTGTTGTTTGCATTTTTGTTTGCGTTTTGATAGCAAAAAATAAACAGGAACAAAATTCGTTTACTTCTTAGTTTACTTAATTTACTTCTTAAAAAATCTGATACGACGTCATCGGGTGGGGGGGATTTTTTTTGTTCGAGTTAAATCAATTAAATCGGTCCTGGTGATACCAGTCCAGTATTCAGTATGTTTAGTTTACTCTTTAGTCATTTCTTTATAGTATAAAATCATGAATAAAAAAGATATAGACATTAATACATTAGTGCGCGAATAAGATTTCTGCAATTTCCGAAGATTTCCGAACATTTTTCGAAGATTTCTGAAAATTTTCCGAACATTGTCTTAAATGAACTTAGTTTCATCTTGAATCATTCCGTTATTACACCAGTGCGCGGAGAATGAAACATGATATATCATATTAACAACACAGAATACGATTTCTGCAATTTTCTAACGTTAATGATCATTTTCCGAAAAATTCCGATGAGTACCGAAGACTGCCGAAAGTTCCCGACAGTGATTCGAAAATTTCTCGACTAAATAGTGATTTTATTTTTTCAGTTTCTTTTGTTAATTAAAAAAATTCTTATTTATTTATTTTATACATTTATTTATTTTATTTATTTATTTGTTTATTTTTATTTATTTATTATTTGTCGCCGTCCGCCGTCTGCATCCGCCCGTTAATTCGGTGTTCCCTATACTACTGCGTGCACTACAGGCTAGATGTTGGTCGTTCAAAGGATTGCCGTGTGACCATGAAAACCGTGAATGTCGAACATATGAGTCTCAGGGTCGGTTAATCGGAGATTGGACCAAAAATCTTTTCCCGCCGACAGATGCTAAGAAATATACTAGAAATACGTGTCTCGCAAAACCTCGCGAAGCTCGGGGGAGGGTGAACCGCGGGTCAAAACTTTGGTGGCGTCTCGATTTGCGTATGAGGCTTTTCGCCATTCCACTTCGTCTTCTTTGAAACCAAAAACGTCGGTAAAAGGTCCTTTCGATGGATCGCGTACCGTTTACAGTCCGCCATCTTTGTTTAAACTTGTTGAACTGCAGAAACCGTGGACGAAGATCCTGCTGGTCTTTCGTTGGATCTCACAGGAGGAGACCTAATCAGCTAAAAATGAATCAGTAGTCCTTGGACTTCTCGTTAGTATCTTTGTTTACCATGTTCCTATGTAGGGTTACATGAAGTAGTACCACAGCGTTCCCATCATCCTCATTCGTTCGTCTGACGTCATTCAAGCTTTGTTGCGCTGTTGCCAGGCAACTGCAAGACACCTTCATCTATATATATAAATATATTTTTTGCTCGAATTCGCGCTGCTTAGTTCCCGATCGAGGCATGCTTTGCGAGGAAAAATGATGACAATTCCGAAGAACACCTTGCAAATTTAAAATATAAGTATAAATAAGCAAGAAAACCACAAACAAACGAGAGTAAACGTGATATTTCGGTTCTTATTACAAGACCATTATTAAACCTAACAAAGATATGATAATGCGCTAATTTATATAGTGCAAGACTGATAGATGTTTTGAACTCTTAAAAGAGTACGTTTAGATGAACACGGCACTAACCATAACTCTGCCATGTTCCAAAACCTGCATAGTTGCGAGGCGTTTAAGTTTTTGTTATCCTTGCATAATTTACCTGAGTCCATCAACAATAAAGCTGATATTGTCAATCTTAATTTACACGCTCACCAAACTATTTCAAATAATGTACCTATAGGTGGTTTTCACGTTAGGTCACCGCAGCCATGTTGGTTTACACCTACAAAAGAATTTTAACTAGAAATACGTGACTCGCAAAACCTCGCGGAGCTAGGGGTGGGCTGCTAGAAGAATGAAATGAATTATTTTGGTCCTTATTATGTAAGTGCAGACTGATTGGGAGTTTGATGTACTTTTCTTAGGGGTTAATCTCACCCTGACCCAATAAGTTTGAGTATAACTAATGTGTGACCCCATGTATGCGGAGTCTCTGGGAGCGATACACTGTATTGAACAGGAAGTTAGAAAATGTCTATCCAGTTTTCACTTGTGGCAAATAGGTAACTGCCCACTTAATGGCGGTCAAATTTCAGTATCCTCGCACCCCTCCATCGTAATGATTACCTGCACTCAAAAATTACAACATTTGTTACAGTTTCAATTGTTTTATTTGAATAGGAGAAATATGTACTGATTTCATGGTATTTTGATCACCAAGAAAATTGTAGTTGACAGTATGACCAGCAGTTGTAGCAAACTCCTGTAATACTGTGGCCATTGTGTTCGTTATGACTGGTCAGCGGATGGTTGGCAGGTGAGATTCTGGGGGAATGGAATGCATTAAAAATGTACATTTTTCCAAAATATTCTCTCTCCCAGTCTCATGTGACAACAATCCGCTGACCAAGTTATCTGACTTGTCTCTGAATATGAATTTGGAAGGTTAATGTTTGTTATTACTTACATGCAATTGATACTGTGGAATGAATAAAGACAAATGTAGATTATTTGGCTATGTGAGATTTAAATAAAAAGATACATTTGTGAAACGGTTGACGTGAATGCAAACTAATGGCGTTGCTGATAGTGATGTGCAGTGATTTCAGCCAGTTGTTGTAATCGTTGTTCTTCTCTGAGCCGTTGTTGTAATTGCTTGCTTTTACCTATCATCTGCAATCTTTGAAAGGACAATGGCTGAAGAACCACATCATGTAAAGAGCGTACTCTAGAGAGTGCAACAAAACTACATCCTGCAGCTCTTTCTGCTTCTCCGAGGTCAATAACCACTATAGATAATGTTTGTCCTTGCGACTTGTGAATTGTCATTGCATACCTTAACCGAAGTGGCAGTTGTTGTCTTGACAATCGCTGCCCTTCAGTCTCCCATTCAAATAAGTGTTGTGGTATCGGGACAATCTGAGGGTGTGTGTGCAGAAAAGATGGTCCTGTGTAGTGCTGAAAATGCACCAGTGCTGCAATAGGCAAACACGGGGGTGGGCGTTCAGGATGGAAGATGAGGTCATGTACAACACCTGATGCACCATTACACAGTCCAACTTCCTGCCAAAGGTTGCATGTTAGTATGACAGTTGCTCCTCGTGCGAGAAATATGACCGACTCAAGACCTCCAGCATCATCTGATGTGGCGGCCTTTGCATTTCTGCCTGAATGAACAGCAGATATGCGAGCAATTGGTGTTTCCAGGTTGGTAAGTTTCTCGTAATTGTAGTTTGCTACACTTGCTTTGTCGAAATATAACCGTGGCGCATCTGAGAAGTTGTCCATGTTGATGTGCTGTGGTGTTCTTTCGCAAAGTTTTTGCCAGTCACCTTGTGTGCTTTGACCATTTCGCATGCGGATAAGAAGTTCTCGGAAAATCTCAGCCTGTGGATTGTTTCCAGCTTGTCTGATGTTTTGTCTTAACATCACAACTGTTTCAAAAAGAGTATATATTGAATACCCATGTTGACCTAGAAGTGAACTGGGTGATGTAGCATAAATAGGCTTGTCTCCAACAGGTGGTAACTGAGCAAAATCTCCAAGCAACATCACTGAAATTCCTCCAAGTGGTTCATTAAGTTTACCAGTAGCCTGTCGCAGACGCTTATCGACCCAAGCCAATGTCCTCTGTCCAAGTATAGACATTTCATCAGTGATAAGGTAATGCTTGCCAGTGAAGCAAAGTTGTAGACGTTGTAATGCTTGTCCTTGCAAGTCGGAATTGTTGTGATTACGCACTGGCAGTTGTAATGCAGAGTGTAATGTACAACCCTGAATGTTGTATCCAGCAATTCCAGTAGTTTCTGTGAGCTTACACTTATCTCCTAGAATGGTCATTAATGCATTGATAAGAAATGACTTCCCTGATCCTGCTGTTCCGGTAATTATCATGCGAAGTGGTTCATTTGGTGTTTCACTGTTGAGAGCTTCATGATGCATAGCCAGTATATTGTAAGCAAGGCGCTGATCTGGATTTAGTTGTTCTTGATTAACAGGCTGGTGCTGTCTCCTGTGTGCAACAGTTGGGTCTTCTCGTGCTTCGTTTCTGCTTTTTGTGATCCAATTTGCAGATTCACGAACTAAACCAGGAGGCATTGTCCTTCCTGTTGTTTTCCTGAGTGGGGTTTTCTTGTGAGCTGTCATGATCATACTGTTGATTTAAGCGGCACAGCAACATCCACTCTTCGGGTTCTTCTTCATGCCGTGGTTCTTCATCGTCCTCGTCATCATCATTTTCTTGTTCTTCATCAGTGTAACGTTGAGCTTGTTGTTGCTCTTGTGCCAACATCGGCATGTAATCTGTAGACTTGTTTGATGTAGGAAATGTATGGTAACATTGTATGTTAATCTCATCTGAGTCTTCAAGTCCATTCCATGCAGTATTAACTTCTCCAGACCATGGCTTGTATTTAATCAGCTGATATTTACAGTACTTTCCATAGTTCTGTCCTGATGGATTAGGGGAAATTTTGGAAATGTTCTAATGATAACTTCTTGTTTACGGCGTTTGAACTCTCCTTTCGAGACATAGTAAGCTGAAGCAAATTGAACCAGGTTGAGATCAAGAATATCTGGAGTACGTTCTTGCCAGTTAGCTCGAGCAGCATAACTGTCAAGTACTGAAGGGTCTAATGCTTCATCCCCTTGATTGTCATTCTCGTCTTGTCCAGTCCGAACTCTTCGACGTCCATCCAATGACACACATACAAATGAGAATGTTGATACATACAAGGGTTTTCCAAGAAGTAGGTGGGCTGTTTCTTGTGATCCTATGTCACGCTCTCCAACAACTTGGATCATCGCACTTCTCAATGCAGTTGTGGCCATGGCTGTGTTACGAAGCTTGTTTACACAGACACTCAGTATTTCAGATGCTGACTGGGATCTTGGTTCACCGTTAGTAGCATACTTTGCCATGTACCGAATGCATTGGTCAGGATCAATGATGGCCTGAAGATCAACATTTGCTCTTCAGTGCTGTAGCATGACTCGGTTGTGGGAGTTAATACGATCATCGTTGCGTTTAGTAGTCAGGGTTGCTTGAACTCGAGCTTGGGTGATTTCTTCGACTGTCATTTCATGGTCATCGCTGCCAGCTTTTCTTATCAGTTGGAAGTCAAGTGATGTTTCTCCTTGACAATCCTTTGGGAAATTAAAGCGACATGCTGGTTGCTGTCCAGGTTTATTTCGAATACAGTATACTGTACTGCACTTTGTGTGGCGTTGAACTGAATTGACAAGGGCTTGGTAATCATCAGTTAAATTTTGCACATTTTGAATAAGTAAAGATGATGGATGTGGGGAGGGCACAACCCAGTTTTCCTCGCGGAGTGCGTCATTAATTTTGGTTACTAACCAGTCTGCGTATTTTATAATAATTGTTTTGGCTTGATGTCCTGCTTCAATTTGGGGTTGGAAGTCAGCTGCCATCTGTTCATAGGTTGGTTGTTGCATTTGCAGTTGCAAAATCTGCTCCAGTTTCCATCCTTGCACAGCTGTGTTTACCAGGTTGCAAAGGCCTGGATCATTACTTAGCTTTGCACACCCATGTGCATGAATACTGCCTCGAGCCTGCCATTCGAAACGAAGCCATTTCCATTCTGTGTCCAAGACTCGATCTAGCCAAAGGTTGGAAAATTCATCCAGTCTTGAAACAAAGTAAGAATCTGTCAGGTGTGGATGGTCTATGACAGCTCTAATACGAATTGAAGGTGTTGCATTGTTTGGCTCCTGTAGCAGTCGGTGTTAATCTGGCCAGTAGTTGTTAGCTGCGCTGAAAGTAAAGAAAAAGGTGGGAGCCCCTTTTTGTGTAATGAGAGCTTAAGTTTCTGGTAGCATTGATACCAGTACTGCTTTGTCCCTTGTATTTTGGCAACATAACGTTGAAGGCGATTCATGAGCTGGTGGGCTGACATCTGTCCTACCATTTGACGAAGTTCCTGGGTTGTCAAATTGGAATCTTGTGGATTTTGCGTGAGATAAATACGCTTTTGGGACAATAATTGATGGCGCTGTTTCATGTTAAGTGCCCAATATGGAAATCGAGGGTGCGATGCAAAGCGCCAGGAATAGGTTCCTGTTGTTGAACGGTCTGCATACTTAATAAGGTGTTTGAAGCCTTCTGTTAAAGAAACTTCTCGAAGGCGTGTTTTCTTTGTGGGATCTCCTTTTCCATAAAGGGAAAAGAGTTGGAAATACCATGGTAGCCAAGCCTTCTGTACGGAATTCATTGATAGGACCATCACCATCATTTGATGGCCAGTCTAGCGGATCTTCTCCATTGATTAATGCCCTTATTGCATCCTGTTCTGACTGTTGAGTTTGAAGAAGTGGGAGGAAGGAATGACTATGCTGGTAATCCTCCTCACTGGCATTGTTCTGAGATGTGTCTTCTTCTGCAGTGTGTTTCTGTGCATGTGGCTGTGGTTCCTCAGCTGTTGGGAGATCTGAAGGAATTCCATCGATGGGCAAGTGGTGGAGAGCTTCATAGTCAATTTCAATTTCGCCATAAAAAGGATTGTTATCCTTTAGCCATGTGGTTGCCTCAAGAACCTTCTGTCTTCTAACTCTGCAATCTCTGTGTGTGTTGTCAGCTCCATGTTTTCGAATTATCAGGTAGAGTAGTTGTGCAACATTAGGAGGAAGTCTGGTGAGAAAACCCTGAATGTCTTATGTCTTATGTGTTAAGCCTTGTAATGCCGTTGGTAAGCAACCTGGATTCATGTCATTTTCCTCGGAGAATAATTTGGGATTTCCCTTATCACGCTTACATCTTAGGCATTCAAAAATCTGAAGTGTTAACCATTTTTTGTTGGTCAAGTTTCCTTACAGGTGACACATTGTCGGTGTTCTAAATTGTTCATTGTACGTTGAAAATTTGCCATCTCAGCTTGAACCCACTGCTGTTCATGTAAAGGCATTTCTCTGCATTTCTCCACCCGTTGGAAAGGTGATCTTTGCGATTATTTTGATCTTGCATATGTTCTCGCCTCTCGTTCTCTCTGTTAACAGCAGCATTTTGTCGAAGCAATTGGAGTCTGTGTTGTCGTTCCTCGTTTGTTTCTACTTCTATTCTACTAGCGGTGTTGTCATGAGCCATTTGTAATCTGTCATGTCTTTGTTGTTCAGTTTCTGCTTGTATTCTAATTGATTGACTTTCTCGAAGCGTTTGTAGTCGCAAATTTCGTTTCTGTTCAGTCTCATGAATCAATATTTGTGCCTGGTTTGTTCGAAGCGTTTGTAATCGCAAATTTCGTTCCTGTTCAGTCTCATCAATCAATCTTTGTGCCTGGTTTGTTCGAAGTATTTGTAATCGCAAATTTCGTTCCTGTTCAGTCTCATCAATCAATCTTTGTGCCTGGTTTGTTCGAAGCGTTTGTAATCGCAAATTTCGTTCCTGTTCAGTCTCATCAATCAATCTTTGTGCCTGGTTTGTTCGAAGCGTTTGTAATCGCAAATTTCGTTCCTGTTCAGTCTCATCAATCAATCTTTGTGCCTGGTTTGTTCGAAGCGTTTGTAATCGCAAATTTCGTTTCTGTTCAGTCTCAT
The DNA here is from genome assembly GCA_022457155.1 of Cladopsammia gracilis. NCBI lineage: Eukaryota > Metazoa > Cnidaria > Anthozoa > Scleractinia > Dendrophylliidae > Cladopsammia > Cladopsammia gracilis. The sequence goes on along the minus strand of JAJGOT010000248.1, from coordinate 585,950 downwards.
CAATCAATCTTTGTGCCTGGTTTGTTCGAAGCGTTTCTAATCGCAAATTTCGTTCCTGTTCAGTCTCATTAATCAATCTTTGTGCCTGGTTTGTTCGTTGCGTTTGTAATCGCAAAGTTTGTTCCTGTTCTGTCTCATTAATCAATCGCTGGGATTGGTTAGTTTGAAGTCGATGCAATCGAAGCTCACGCTGCTCGGGGGTTTGGTTTTGTAAGCGAGCACGAGTTAAATTTAACCTAATCTCCCTATCTTCTAAAGTTTGTAATGGTTGCCTACCTTGGTTGTATTGCCTCTGATATTCCAATCTGCGGTTCCTCTGGTCCTCTGTTTCCTCATGATAGCGCTGTCTTCTTTGAGCTAAGCGATGTTGTCTTTGCTCTGCGGTTTCTCGATTTCTTCTCCTTCTTCGCTGCTCGCGCTGAGTCTGAAGTCGTCGTTCACGTTGTTGAGGAGTTTCGTTGTTAAATCTCCCTCGGCGAAGCAGCCTTGTCCCTTGGGCTTCCTGCTGTGTCTCATTTGCATCACAATTTGGTTGTAAATCACCAACAATAAACATTTTTCACCGCTCGATGATTGCACGTCCAGCACTCAATGAATAAACATGAGAGTGCGCCATTGTGAGACAGCGGGTTTGTTTTATAGTTACCAGTCCTGACCGCTTTCTACCGGTTGAAACCGGTTCTGATGCATGGCAACCACAAGATTGCGTCTGACGTATGCCTGTCTTGCAACCTGTTGACGTAATTGCTGCCTAGCAACCTTCCCTTTCTCTGACGTCATTCAAGCTTTGTTGCCCTGTTGCCAGGCAACTGCCGGACACCATCAAGTATATATATATATATATATATATATATATATATATATATATATATATATATATATGCAGATCAGACTTCAGAAGATATTCATTCGTTTAATGCTACAGCACTGTTTCGTATAGGAGGAGGAGGAGCTTCTCAACAGGCCAGCTCCAGCCAATGCACCAGACATCCCCGCAGCTGAAGAAGATCTACCAATTTATTGTGGTAGGCCCACCAGGGAAGAAATCAAGAAGGCCATCAAGCAGCTGAAGAATGGCAAAGCAGCAGGAGCAGACTAGATTCCAGCGGAAGCACTCAAGGTAGACCCAGAGATGCTAGCTGAGATACTCTATGGATTATTTGAGAAAATCGGGGAAGAAGAAGAGATCCCTTTAGAATGGAAGGAAGGACTCCTGATCAAGATCCCCAAGAAAGGAGACCTCGGCCTATGTTCAAATTATAGAGGAATCACACTCCTGTCTGTCCCTGGGAAAGTACTGAACAGAATCATCTTGGAAAGGTTGAAAGGACTAGTAGATCACACCCTCCGGGATCAGCAAGCGGGCTTCAGGCCAGGCAGGTCATGTACCGATCAGATCACAGCACTGCGAATTATAGTGGAACAATCAATTGAATGGAACTCCCCCCTTTATGTAAATTTTGTTGACTATGAGAAGGCTTTTGACAGCCTAGACAGGGAGACATTATGGAAGCTGCTTCGACATTATGGTGTACCCGTGAAGTTTGTCAACCTGATTCGAAACTCTTATGAGGGTCTGTCTTGCAGAGTGGTTCATGAGGGGAAATTGACAGAGAAGTTTGAGGTTAAGACCGGGGTAAGGCAGGGATGCCTTCTGTCACCTTTTCTGTTTATCTTGGTTATAGACTGGATCATGAGACTTGTCACAAACCAGAAAAGAAATGGGATCCAGTGGACCTTGTGGACACAGTTGGACGACCTGGACTTTGCGGACGATGTAGCGCTTCTATCGCATAACCATCAGTTGATGCAGGCAAAAACATCTGACCTGTATCACACCTCATTGCAAATAGGAAGAAGATAAAAAAAAAAGAAGACAAAGATCCTGAGGATCAATGCAGGCACTGATGAACCAGTCACAATTGAAGGGGAGGAACTGGGGGAAGCTGAGTCTTTCACCTATTTGGGCAGTGTAATGGACAAAAGTGGGGGAACAGACGCAGATGTAAAAACTAGGATCGGCAAGGCACGATCAGCATTCAACATGTTAAGAAAGGTATGGCACTCCAGAGAAATCGGCACATCTACCAAGTTACGTTTGTTTAACTCAAACGTAAAGTCAGTATTGTTGTATGGAGCAGAAACATGGAGGACAACCAAAGCATCTATGAAGAAGATCCAGACCTTTAAAAATCATTGCTTACGTAGAATCCTAAGAATCCACTGGCCAGAAACCATCAGTAATGAGAACCTATGGGCAAGGACGCAGCAGACTCCAGTGGAAGAGGACATCCGACAAAGGAGATGGAGATGGCTTGGCCATACGGTACGCAAACCACCTAGTAGCATCAGCCGTCAAGCCCTGAACTGGAACCCCCAAGGTCAACGAAAGAGAGGGAGACCACGAAACACCTGGCGGCGAGAGCTTGAAAAGGACATTAAGAGGACTGGACACACATGGAAACAACTTGAAGGGATAGCACAGGACAGAGGAGACTGGCGAGTTATTGTTGGTGGCCTATGCTCCGGGAGGAGCAAAGGGCCAAAGTAAGTAAGAACTGTTAAAATTGCCTGATGAGTGTGGTCATCTTAATTTTGACCATACGAAACAGTGCTGTAGCATTAAACGAATGAATATCTTCTGAAGTCTGATCTGCATTCAATGAAATTTGTCTTTGCTCCTCTAATGAATGAGAGTTGAGCGCTTTTTGAAATCCATTCTACTGAACTGTCATAGAATATATATATATATATATATATATATATATATATATATATATATATATATATATACAATTATGTATACAATGTGCCCTCCCGGTTGTTACCATAATGGCTTTATGGCAACTCCTGAACTTGGGCACAGGATGTACGGTATATATATATATATATATATATATATATATATATATATATATATATATATATTTTTTTTAACAAACATCTTTATTCAACATTAAACAAAACTGATTACAATATGACATAAAAAACATAAAAAAAGAATAAATAAGAGAGCAAATACTAACTAAAAGATATAGAGGTCTAGGGATGAGTTGAGAAGAAATTAGATTAGATTCTCAATTCTCCATTGTGTTTGTAACTTAGTTATAAATTGTGAGCAGATTGGGCGTATTTCAGTAATTTTGCAAGAATATAGATACTTTTTAACGAGAAGGACCAGAAGATCTAGTTGGCGACATATGCAATGGTGTAACGAGGGGGGAAGTATGTAATCTTGAAGTACAATTTGCTCATTCGAAAAATTTATTTGTGTTTTGTGTAATTTGTTGAACCACGATAAAATGTTTTTAAAATGTTGTAAAATTCAGTATTAATGGGACACTCCAAGAAGGTATGCTCTAATGAGTCAGTATTCTGGCATTGAAAGCACTTATTATCATTTTTTATTTTAAATCTCACAAGTTCCTTATTCGTAACTAATATACGATGTAACAGCTTAAAAGCAAATTCTCTTAGTTTATTATCTATAGTCATTTTATAGATGTTTTCAAATGTCTTGTTCCAATTTTGAGAAAAATTGGGAAGGTGTTTGGACCAGGTCTTGACGGCAGTAGGTTCAGTTTTAAGATTTTCTTGGAATAACTTATAAAAGTCTTTGCAACGTAATTTAGTTAATATAAGTGATTTTTTTTCGGATAGATGGAATATATCAAATTCATCAATAATATCTTTATTTATAGTAGTTTTATTTTTTGCTTTATTTTTTGCTTTATTTTTTAAGTAGTTAGGGATTGCGGCAATGAGTCGAAAATAGTGTATGAAATTTAGATGCAGATTATATTTAGACTGGAGTTGTTCAAGAGATAAAAACTTTCCGTTTTCATCCAGTAAGTCTTGCACAAAATATATTTGTTTTTCAAAAAGTTGTCTCCAGAAGATCGTCTTATTCTCTATTGTTATCTCTTTGTTGTTCCAGATTATAAATTCACTTTCATAAACATCGCAATTCTTTGAAAAAGTCCAACATTTCACGGTAGAACAGTGGGAGGTTATTGTCTAAGTATTTAGAGTCATAGTTGCATTTTAGTATAAAAGATAATCCTCCGTATTTATTGAAAAACGCATTCGGGATTGCTTGCCAAGACTCGTTAGAGCTATTTAATAATCTGCCCAACCAACATAAACGTAGGCATTTAACTACTGTTCTAAAATTTGGGAGATTTAACCCACCGCACGAGAGGGGTTGGAGAATAACTGATCGTTTTACTTTGTCCATTTTGTTCTTCCATAGGAATTTAAAGATTTTTTCTTGGGTTGTTTTAATAACTGTGTCTGGAACACAGAGCATGGATGCAACATAGACCAATTTGGATATGCCTAGCGCTTTAACTAACATCGTGCGGCCAAACATAGTTAAATCTCGCGTTTGCCACATGTTAAGCCTAACATCCATCTTGTGGATTTTGACAAAGAAATTTAAATTGTTGTTTTTATCCTGATTGTAAGATACGTTCGCACCTAAAGTTTTAATTGGTTCTTGAGAGAAATGAAAATTTAGGGGTTTAGTTTTATTTTCTTTGGCTGAGCCAATCCACATTGCTTTAGTTTTCTTTTTGTTTAATTTAAGGCCAGAAATATCACGAAAATCGTTTAGAACTTTCATGTTTTCCTTTAGAGTATTTACATCTTTACAAATCAAGGTGGTGTCGTCTGCAAATTGACTTATTTTGGCTTCTACGGATCGCGGGAGCTCTATTCCTCTGCAACTTGAAGATTGTCTTATTTTTTCAGCTAAAATCTCCACAGCTAAAACAAATAGGAGAGGACTTAAAGGACACCCCTGTCGTACGCCTCTTGAAATTTTAAAGAAATTGGTCATAAAGCCACCATTTATTACGCCACTTTCTACATCATTATAAAAATTGAGATCCATTTTCTAATTACCGGGCCGAAGTTAAATAATTTTAGGACCTTCTGTATAAATTCCCATTCTATGGTGTCAAAGGCTTTTTCGAAGTCGACAAATAGCAAAATTCCTGGAATTTTTTTAATATCTGTGAATTCCATAAGATCGGTTAATAATCGTATATTTTGCCCGATGAACCTTTCCTTAATAAAACCTGTTTGATCTGTGTGGATCAGTTTAGATAATGTCGGCTCTATTCTCTTGGCAATTGCCCTACTAAGGATCTTATAATCTACGTTTAGCAGAGTTATTGGTCGCCAATTTGTTAGTACGATTAGGTAATTTTCATCCTTTGGTATCAAGGAAATAATTTCTCGTCTTTGAGATACAGATAGCTTGCCGTAGCCGTAAGCTGCATTTAGAGAATCCAGCAGAGCGTTGCCTAAGAGATCGAAAAAAGTCTCGTAGAATTCTTTTGTAAATCCGTCCTCGCCGGGAGTTTTGTTATTCTGAAAACCTTTAAGAGCATTTTTAAGTTCATCTAAGCTTAGTTCACATTCCAATTCTTCTTTTTCTTGCTCAGAGAGTTTAGTGGTTTCCAAATTTTCTACAAATTCTTTAAATTTTTCTTGAGCGTCCGTTTGGTTTTGAGCATCAAAATTTGACCTGTAAAAGTCTGTAAAAAAAGATTCAATTTCTTTGTTTATTTGTTTAAAGTCTGACACAATCTCGTCATCTCCAATTTTCAGCCGTGTGATTATTTTCTTTTCAAAATTCTTTTTCTCTAAGTTGAAGAAATATCTTGTTGGTTTTTCTCCTTTTTCGATCCATTTGACTTTAGATCTAAAGATTGCACCCCTGCCTTTTATTTCGTATATTTCGTTTAACTCTTTCTTTAAGCTTTCATATTCCGACAATAAACATTGATCGAGACAGACGTCATTACAAATTTTGGAATCTAGCTCCTCTATTTTGCGTTGGATGGTGAACTCACGCGTTTTTAATTGATTCGTTTTCCTTTTGGAATAACGCATCGTTTCCGATCTGATTTCCATTTTGATTAATTCCCAAAGTAATTGTTTATTATCTACTTCATCATAGTTGCGCAGGATTTGAGGATAACAATCTTTTATCATTTTTATGTAATTTTCATCTTCAAGAAGGGTGTTGTTAAATTTCCAAATTCCCGGACCTCGTTTGAATTCATCATCTAACTTTATACTTAAAAATATCGCTTTATGATCGGGTGCAATCGATGCCCGCGTTTCCACTTTTTTAGTATTAGAAGTAAATTTGCCACTTACTAAGAAAAAATCTAGACGTGATTTTAGCTTCAAGGCTTTAGATTCGTATGTATAAGATCTATTTTTGGGGTGAATTACACGATAAATGTCTACAAGATTAACTTCCCTCATGAAATAGATTAACAAATTTCTATAGTTTGTCTCTTTCCAGGGCAAGCCACCCTGCTTATCTATGGCAGTTAAAGTTGTATTCCAATCACCCGCAATTATTAGATTAGAAGGGTCAGTTAACGATATAATTTTCTTGCTGAGTGAACCTATGAATTCTAATTGCCCACGGTAATCTGTCGGGGCATAAATATTTACAACATTGAGAATATTCTGACCAATTTTTAGGCGTAATATTATAAATCTTCCATTAGAATCGCCTTCTACTTCTTCCGCAGAGAGTAAACTATTAGGCTTTATGAGAATGCACACACCTCTGGAGTGATCCGAGCCGTGTGAATAGAATATCTGACCTCCCCATTCTGCCGACCAGATCTTCTCGTCCTTTACATTTGAAAAAGTTTCCTGAAGAAGATAAACGGCAGCTTTTTGGTTTTTCAAATATGAGAATATTGACCTTCTTTTCTCTTGATTCCTTAGACCTCGTACATTAAGCGACAAAATTTTCAACAACGACATCGACACATTGAATACTTATTAATTAACTTAGCTGAAAAAAAAAGTTAATATGTTACAGAGACCCTAAGCAATACAGAACAAATGAGTTACTTACAAAAGCAACGATACAATTATCACACAGCTCACCGGAAACAATTAACTCTCTTGGGGTATACAGTCTAACCGATTTGGCCAAATGCAAATTAGCACGGTCAAAAACAAATTTTGTCGCAGTTCAAGAGGTAAATATATGTTATTAAAATCTAGTTTCTTTTGGTAAAGAAAGAAATAATAAGGATAATAATATTTTGCGATCAATAGGTCTACAGTTTCTCAAGATCTTCTTCTGTTTTAATGAGAGTCGCTGTGTTACTCGCGGGATCTGTCTTAACAAAGATTTTTCCATCTAAGCTCCAGACTTTCCATTCATTGTTGAGTCGCTTTTTATCTCTTACTTTCTTGAATAGACCAGCTTTAAATGCTGTTAAATTTTCGTTAATATAAACGTTTTCTGCTCCTTCAATAAAACGGTCAATATTTACTCTGCGGAGTTTTCGTCGGTTCTTATATAATTTATCTCTGCTGTAATAATTTGTAAAACGAACTATAATCGGCCTTGGTGTTCTACTACCTTTTCCCATTCGATGTGATATGTCAATATCTTCAGGTTCTAGGTCAATCTCCATGCATCTTGCAAGAGTAAGGATGATTTGTTCCGTGCTTTCATGAGGTTCTTCGGGGATTCCGTGTACTTCTAAATTGAATTTTCTCGTATATTGTTCTAAATCATCATGTATCTGGATAGCATCGTCTAATCTTTTCTCCAAGGTAGTCCTCTGCTTGTCGCCCGAATTTAGCTTATTTTCCAACAGAGACACTTTTTCCTTTAAAACGCTGTTTTCCTTTGACACAGTTTCCATCTTGTCTTTTAATGCCTTGTTCGTCTTCAACATGTCGTCCATTTTGGATTGCGTAAATTCCAGACTCTTTTGAAGCTCTTCGTAATTCTTTTGCAATGTTTTGTGTTCATTTATCAGGAAATTGGTGTTGGCTTTAATTCTTACTACTGCTTCCCAGATAGCCGCCAGAGCTGGGTTTTGATTATGTGTTCTTGTTTCGTCTTCTTCGATTGCGCCATCTTTATTCATCGCCGCCATGAGAGCTTCACCCGAACGTTTAGCTTCAGGACTTCCTTGCGAGTTTTCGCTGCTTAAGCTACTAAGATCATCTCTTTTACGTATTATCCCGCCTTTGGGTTGGTTTTTCTTATTCATTACGAACTTTTTGTCATATTTACCTCTTAAAAGTTGCGGAGTCTAAGACTACACGTCCGCCATTTGCAAGCCTCTCTCCCCAGTCCGGCATTTATATATCCCCAGTCCGGCATTTATATATATATATAATAGTATATATATATATTATAGTTACCGCTCCTGAAAAGTAGAGCGCTCTCGGAAAATTTTTTCTACTCAAGTTCAGAATTTATATATATATATATATATATATATATATATATAAGTTTATAAGTTTATAAGTTTATATCCCGATTGTTTTTCTTTGTTTTGTTTTTCGTTTGAATATTGTAACGACTTCGGTGAAGATCATATTGCTGATGTATATAAACTCTAACAAACTTTAGTGTGTATGGAATTTAACTGATGAGTGGATCAACGCTTTGTTGGTCTACGAAACAGTTCTGTATTAAAGTCCATATGAAACGATATTGAGTAGAAACACTTTGTTATTACCGCTCCATTATTGTTGAGCACTATTCTGGATTTAGCAGTGTGGAATTCACCTGTCAGTTATATATATATATATATATATATATATATATATATATATATATATATATAAATATATATATATATATATATACACTCTTTTGCAAAAATATTGACACCTCAAAATATATATAAATATATATTCGTCCGTTGTGTTTATATCGCATACGTGATGACAGGCGGCAAATAGTTTTTAAGGTGGGTACAGTAGCATTTTACAAACTCTACTGTACCCACCTCGAGAACTGTTTGCCGCCTATCGTCACGTATACGATATAAACACAAAGGACGAATATATATTTATATATATTTTGAGGTGTCAATAGTTTTGCAAAAGGGTGTATATATATATATATATATATATATATATATATATACATATATATACATATATATACTGTATATAAAAATATATGTTATTTATATATATATATATATTTATTTATATATATTTTTCGCTCGAATTCGCTCGGCTTAGCTCAATCCCGACAAATTTATTAACCTCGCTTCGCGAGGAATGAACTTCTTTTGTTATGTGCACCAACATGGCCGCCGTGGCCTTTGTCATTTGAGTCCCACAGGACTGAAGGTCACGTGAGTGAAAACCATCTATTATTGCTAGTAACGACAATTTCAACCAGTTATGTTTCTTGGAATCTTTACTAATTAATAGAAGTATAAACCTTCAATTCAATTGTAGCTTTAACATTCCTGTTGTATTTAGCTTCAACATTCTTGTTGTACTAGCATTTTTTGTTATAACTGTTAGCTTATTAATATTCTTCGTCACCTTCCTAGTGGCCCTCTATATAAGTTAGCGCTTTATCATATCTTTGTTACGTTTGATAATGGTCTCGTATTAAGAACCGAAATGTTACGTTTACTTTTGTTTGTTTGTTGTTTTCTTGCTTATACTTATATTTTAAGTTTGCAAGATGTTCTTCAGAGTTGTCATCATTTTATATTTCGAAAATATGTCTGGAATGTGTTTTCGTTTAACAGCCAATCAGATTCAAGAATCAGCAGACGGAGACCCGAAAAATTGTAAACTGTTACACCGAGTCACTTTTTCTTTCAAAACATGTCCCATGTTTACCCTGCAGGTGTTTGTTTGTTATTTATTTGATCTTCACAGTTCGCAACTGAAAAACAAAAACAAATAACAAACAAACGCCTGTAGAGACGTGTTTTAAAAGAAAAAGTCTTAAAACTCAAATAATGCCGTTTCTCGACTCGGTATAACAGTTTACAATTAGTCGGCTGTCGTCTCCAGATTCTTGAATCTCACTGGCCGTAAGACATTCCAGACATTTTTGTAGCGTTTACGGCTTCCCTGATCGCACTGTAATTGCCCTGTCACACTATTGCGTATCGTACTAGCGTATGCTAGCGTATAAAAAATATCACTCATACGCTGGTATACGCTGACATACGCTAGGGGTACGTTAGGCATAGGTTGTATACGTTTCAAGCATGGTCGCATACGGTGGCATATGCTGGCATACGGCGAGGCAGAAAATTTTTTTTAAGCATGCTTAAAAATTTTGTGCGTATTCGGACGTATGGTTTATACGCTAAGCATACGCTAGGCATATGCTGAATACGCGAGAGTTACGGCAAGAGGTACGTTACTCATAGGTCAAGTACGCTGGTCATACGCTGTATTTTCAAAGGAATTTTGTGCGTATGAAAATTACTTAATGAATTTTCATACGCAACTCATACGTTTCTTTAATACGCAATAGTGTGACAGGGCCTTTAAGATTGAAAAAAGTTTAATTCAATGTATGTTTTATATTTTCGATATAAAAACCCGAAAAAAGAAACCAATTGGCATCCATCTGCCACCATACTCAACTGTTTCATCCACAGTTCACGTTAGGATTATGAAATAATTTCCTATTGAAATATAATAAATCACCGACATTTGTGCCAACAGCTATTCTTCTTTTATTTTGTTAAACAGGTGTTTACCGCGCTGTTTACGGTGGAAATTTTGTTTCGCTTGTTCGCCATGGGACCGATGGCATTTATCCGCAGTCGATGGAACGTGTTTGACACAACTGTTGTATCAGCGAGCGTGCTGGGATACTTTTTGTCTGCTGAAGGACTTGGTATATTTAGAACGTTTAGGATGGTAAGCACAAAACATTTTACTCAGAATGAAAAACAATATTTTTTTCTCCCCATTCCGACAGGTTGGATTCCGTATCAATGAATTTCCATATGAACATAACTTCTAATGCCTCGAAGTAAAGCAACGGAAACCGATGCTCGGAAAAAGAGTGACGTCATCTGGCAGAAAAAAACATGTAGAGCCCTTTTACTCCCAGCGTCAGCGGTCTGTTTATAGTGAGTGGATGAAACCCTTAAGTGTGACATTCCTCAAATGAAGAAAGCTGCCGAGTCTACGTTCACCTGGTTTAAGGTTGCGGTTGGAGTTTGGAGTATGCCAGGGCTATTCAAATTAACATTACCTCAAAAACGTTCAAGAAACGTTTGGCCAATTTATTTTGTAGTTATTTTTCCTTTATACTTGCCGTCTTTTAGACAAAATCTACATTCTGTTTTAAATTATGCACTCATTCGTTTTCTGTATTTTCACCTTTCTTGTCGGAAATTGCCAGGCCCTTTTGGTGGAATTACTGTAATCATTTGTCTGTGTGATTTTTTTCATGATGAAGATAGGAAATATTGGCTTCCTGTCAGCTTTAACTATGGAATTCTTAGTCTGGGAGTGTTCTTTACCAATTAGATAACAAAATAATTGGCCTTTTACCCCCTTTTTAATCCAGTTACCCCCTTGTCTCACAAATACGCAATTAGGAACATTCTGGCGGTGAACCAGTTGCACCATAGGTTACGTCATCACTGTTTTGAAAACATCATCCTTTTAAAAGCATGTGATGCAACAAGATGATACCTTACAATTCTAGCTGAAACGAAGAACTGATTGGAACAGTTTTTTCACAGTTTTTCACAACGAAATTTTCTCGCAAAATGTAAGGCAAATCAGGCCTACCCACTACCGATTACTTTTTTGGAAAAATTCTGTTTTTGTCGAGGCAAAATTGAAACCTTTTCCAGTAGGAAGAAAGAAGATTAAAAGGGCAACAAAACCAAATAAGGCAGCAAAGAGAGAAATCAAAGGCTCCTTAGAGCCAACCCGTGAATTTGAAATGCGTAACGCGTAACGCAATGCGGTAAGCTTATGTTTTCACTCTGTCACGGTTCAATATATTTTTTTAAATTAAACGTAAAGATTTTTGACAAACGCAAAAAATAAAAATACAGTACATCACTTTCATAATGTTCAGTCCGAAGAAGAAAGAAAAAAAAAACGAAAAAAAAAAAATGAACGGCCCGAGCGGGATTCGAACCTGGGCCTTTCGGCTGTAAGTCTACGCTCTACACCACTCGAACACCGTGACCACTGATTTGAAGTGGGATAAATTTTATTACTTGAAGGTAGATAACCATCAAAACGCGTGTCTCAGTTGAAAATTCCTTTTAGATCGATTTTAACGTTGCATTAAAGACTCCAAATGCGAAACATCTTTAAGCTTATTGTTGTTTATATTCGTTTACACCAATTTAGTTATTGTTATCGCTGGATTCACGCTGTTCTTGTTACAAAACGCATTCGTAACAAAGCATTACGTCACTAAGTTTACAGCTGATGGAAGGAGCGAGTGAGTGACTCATTTGCATATCAGTCTCCGTTACCGATAACCCGTTCATTACGCATGCGCGTTTATTCACGGGTTAAAAATCATTCTTTGGCGTCCACCGGATAGGATGTTTGGAACGTTTGGCACTAATTTGGCATTGACATTTCATGTGGATTCGCGTTGCAGCTTTTCGGTGGTGATTCTTCATGCCTTAGGGTAAAAGGCTAGTATTAGGAACAGGCTGTAGCTCAAATGCCTAAACCATTCTCCTGTTTATATTATTAGGTGCGAATTTTAAGTTTGGCTAAGTCCTGGAAGACGATGAGGAGACTGATGAAGGCCATTGCTAGAAGCGTAGGACCCGTGGGTAACATGACCATCATACTTAGTGTCGTTATCTACATTTTCGCCGTGCTGGGAATGAAGGTATTTGGCAAGGATTACACAACGGATAAGTTTGGCGACACTCGAATACCACGTTGGAACTTCAGTGACATTTGGCACGCGTTAATGATGGTGCTGAGAGTGCTATGCGGAGAGTGGGTCAAGCCTCTCTGGGATTGCATGAGGGTCACCAGTGCAGCCAAGGCCATACCGTTTTTTCTCACGGTTCTCGTCATTGGAAACTTTCTTGTGAGTAGTGGTCGTAAGCGATAAGAGAATTGACTGATTAACCAAAGTCTAGTTTATGTTTGGTAGTTGTTAGATTGAGGGATTGATAAAAATAACTTTGTTTGTCTAAGCGACTGACTGACTGACTGACGAGATGTGTCTCAATGGTTGATTGATTCAATGATTGGTCGAGCGAGTATTAACTGAATATCGATTGATTGATTGCTTGATTGATTCATCCAATGATTAATTCATTGGCTGAAGTATTAATTGATTGACTAATCGAATTACTGATTGATTGATTGTTTATGGGTTTATTTATTCATTAATCGACTACTAATCTCTGTTCATTTTGTGCTTAACGTTCCCAGGTCCTCAACTTGTTTGTCGCACTCATGGTAAACGCATTTGAGTCAGATGACAATTCAAATGACGACCTACTGTCTGTAGATGGAACATCCAGGTCCTTCATAATGAAAAAAATCTTCCAAACACGCGGGTCTCGCCTGTTTGTGGCAAATTGTCGCGAGCCTTTTTGTCTTTACAAGTTTGAAGTTTTGGAGAGTAGACGCCGTTCTGACCAAAGCAAAGGGGAACCATTGGCAATATGCGAAGCGGAGCACCGCCATAAAGAATCTGGTGACATTGCTTGTAAAGGTAAAGAGATCAAAGGGAAAATAACATGAAGGTCATTAGTTTCAGGGCGCACTGCAATAATTGACTCATCTGAGAGAGTTTCGATTTGCTTCATACTCATAAATAAGCCGTCTACAATTTCAAATGAGTTAGAATGTGTTTATATTAGGACTTTAATTAATTTAGTTATAGGACGGAGGCGCGTAGTATTGTGGTTACCGTGGTTACCGTGTTAGATTCCTGATCTGAAAGTTGGTGGTTCGAGGCCTGGTCTGTGCCTTAGACATGAAAATTTGCTCCACGCCGTTTCTCCTCACCGAGATGTATAAATGGGTACTGGTGATGTAATGCTGGGAGTAACCCTGCGGTTAACTGGTAGTACCATCCGGTGGGGAGTACCAATACTCGTAGGCACTTCAGGCTTTATAAACTGTGTTAAGTTTCGGTCGTGTGGGTCGCATGTGGCTCGTGTGCAACGTTACATTTAGATTTGGGTATGGCACGAGTGCCTTTAAACCGATTGACTCTCTTGTTACCGTTTGTACGTCAGAGAAATTGCTGCAAGTACAAAAACAACATTAAGAAAATGTAGTACGTTTTTGCCACACTCTTGATTGTACTTAAGATTCCACTCATTGATTCCATTCCCTTTTTCGATGCGATTCTAGTATATTCATTGTTTTTTTAATTAATTTTGGACAAGAGCTATTATCATAGTCTCTTCTTTTGGATCAATATAGACGATTTTCTGGAAATAATAAAAATTACGTCAGTTGTTAACTCGTGAATACGCGAAGCATAAAATGAGTTGTAGCATTTGGTTAAAAATTTCACTCGATCGATCGATCGCCTGTAAACTTTTCTTGGCAATTCCACTGACCAGTGCACAAGGCTTCGAGCTCTGGAGGACTACCACACGGCATATATTGTTTAAATATGAGAAGTTTCGCTGCCAATTGTAAAAGTTCAAAAAAACAAATTTTGTTTCGATGAATTAAAATTGTCTTAGAGTGACTTAAATACGCATTGTTTAAAGTAAGAGATTGAACTAGGTGATGCAATGTTTTAAATCCTTTTACTAATTCTTTGACTTTAAACTCAGTTTGGAAAATTGAAAGCGATCTGCAGACTTCAAACGGATTTTTCAAGACTTAGGTAAACATTACAGCACGGTTCATGTTGTTTCTAAATGTGTAGCCTGCGAGCAAGCTCTAGGCCTGGGGGGCATAAACCAAATTTTGTTTCTACTGACGATTTGAAATTAAAGAAAAATAAAAAAATAAAAAAACCGTGACACAAATACACATTATGTTTTAAATTTGTTTACTCGTCAATTCTTTAATACCATGGATGACAGAGGTATATTACACGCCTCTTATGGCTTATATTTTCGCCGCAAGAAAAGCCAGCTCCGACTGCCCACGAAAGCGTGCCGCGAAAGAAACTCAGGTCCCCAGCGTAATTCTTTGACTGCTCTGTAGAACAACAAAAAGCTTACACTGATCACAGGGATCCATACGCTTATCTGTACACTGCAAATGGAATTAAAATAGCAAGTTAACATCTACCATTTTAATTCCATTTTCAGTTTACAAAATAAGTGTATTCCATTTCCATCACTTATAAGCGTATGGGTTCCGTCCCTACGCCTCAATCATAGGTGACAACAAAATTAACGCATTACGCCATTCAGTTGTCTCGTTTCACACGATGCATATTTGTGTCACGCTTCTGTAGAGAAGAGTTCGTTTCGTTGGTGTTACATGACGTTGAACTAGTTCTTGTTAAAGAAGGATCGAGCAATAAGAGGATATTGAAACTATAATTTGTTAAGGACAGTTTTTCTTAGTTTTGTTTATTTTGCTTGTGAACTGAACTGGTTACTTTAATCCGGACTGACTCACCCTTTTCTAAGAAAGGGGATAGTGTAGAGAAGAGGACTTTTCGTTAGTGTTACATGACGTTAAACTAGTTCTTGGACCTCGTGGTCAGATTCGTGTATCGTCAGCGAGTCTGGAGTTCGAATAAACGGTTGAAACCATACAATAAACACTTAAAGGCCCACCTTCAACCAAAATGCTGTGCGCGCTGTGATCACTTTCTGTGCTGAATTTCGTGTAACGCGAAATTCACGCTTGAATGCGTGCAACCAATCAGATCACGCGTATGAACAATGGAGCGTTTCAAAACAAAAACAAACGACCGCAACGTCTTTTGGGTGAAGGTGGGCCTTTAATGACTGGTCCCGAGGAAAAGAGTGAATTTTGTTTCCCGAGTATCTTGATGTTTTCCGATACGATGTTGACGGAAATATCGAGATTCGAGGGAAAGAAAATTCACTGTTTCCCGAGGGATCAGTCATTAAGTGATTTGTTATATAACAATACAGCACAACACAACACAGTTGAAAAAGGCGCCGGGCACCCGAGGTACACATCAATCGCATCATAACCATGCCACCTTTTGTCAGGGTCTGATCTCGTGCGCTAGCGGGCAACATTGCACTGTTACCCTCTAACGTCAAAATTGTTGCCCGCTTTCGGAAATGTTGCCCGCTCATGGACGTTTGGCGGGAAACAGATTGTTTGTTGGATGTCATGTGACCATGAATCAACCAATGAACGCGCGCGTTGTATTGAGAAAAACTCCAGCTATATAACAACGAGTTTTATTACACTACGATGTTTTCATCGTTTTCGAAAAAAAAATGCTTCATTTGAACTTTTACAAATGACTCCCGGTCCGCCATCCCCGTCCACTCATTATAAGAAAGAGCGTCCCATATCCACGAGTTGGCTCATAGGAGCCTTTAATTAATATAAGTTGAAACAATGTTAGGTTTGATAAAATTTAATTGATGCTATTTTTTCAACATTTCAAACATAACCGGACATTTGAATGATTTTTTGTAACCATCTTTAAGGTTACGCCAATCGAGTGTTATTATATTTTGTGATTTACTTTTTACAGTCTCAGAGAGCGTAATTGACATCAAGTACCCAAACACGACAAAAAATGAGGATAAAACTCTTGAGAACGACTCTGATTCTTCCCCCAATGTGACAGAAATCTTCGGTTGCAAAATAGAACGCGAAGATGGAAGCATTGCCGAAAATGACGCGGGAACATCGGCCCAGGTTCCCTCCCTTGACACGATGGAAATCAATATAGACGACTGCCTGCCGGAGTACTGTACATGCATGGACTGTCCATTGTGGAAGCCTTCATCGACGCATAAGTTTTGCTGGCTCAAGTTTCGCGGCCGGGTACGAGTTTTTGTGGAAAAGAAGTATTTCGAATGGTTTATTCTCGCGACGGTTTTTTTCAGCAGTTTCACGCTGGTATGTTAATTTGTTTACGTTGGTATGTTCATTTTTATTTTTTTGGAAGGAGTTTTTGTTAGCTGTTATGTTGGTCTATACTGTGTTTACAGTCATGAACGGTTGTTTACTTAGTCACTCGTAGTTACTTATCGTCCACGGTACTAAATCACAGATAACCAGCTCCGCAGTTGGCTTGATAGCTCAGTTGTTAAAAAGGACTTGCACCGGCTATGGGCGCGTGCACAGTCCAAACCAAAAGGGTTCACTTTAAGGCTAAGTTCGCCAAATGAATAAGTGGTTGTTTTCTCCTAAATGAGTACGGTGACTTTTCTTTTTTATTGCATATTGCATATTGGTTTTGAAATCATCCTCTTGGAGTTGTACTTATGAACAGATAGAGCGCTAGCTTGATGGGTCAATGCCATTGAAGGCTTTATGACTTTGCCATAAATCACATATTATTGTTCTTTATGGTAGATGCATTATAGCTATTACCTTTTTTCAAGAAAGTAAGATGTGCCGATCAAATAAACATGCGTGTGATAGACAGAGATAAATAGAGTAACTTTAGTCCATCATCTCTTACACCAGCACAGCGACTCATGTTTTTTATTGCATTTTCGGAAACAATGCTTGTCGGGAAGAGTCGGGGAAAGTCGGGAAAATCGTTCGTCAACTTTCATTTCTGAGGAATCGCCTTTGACTTCTTTGCTACGTCTTGCAGGTTTTCGAAGACGTTCATCTGCACAAGAAACCAACGCTTGAGAAAACTTTGGAAATATTCAACTATGTTTTCGCGGCCATTTTCACTCTGGAATTGATACTTAAAGCCATTGGTTTTGGACTTACCAAGTACTTCTCCTCTCCCTGGAACTGTCTGGACGCCTTTATTGTTTCGGTAAGTAGACAAACGATATTTTATAACCTCACTATCTTTAAAGCCTGATAAAACATAGATATACCAGCTGGATCGATGAATGGTTGTGAACACTAAGGTTGTGTTCCGTTGGGATAAACCATTTCATTCTAAACCGGTTTTGGTTGATTTGGTTGCGTTGTCCCAATAGAACACTTTCTAACCGTTCTTGGTTGAAAACGCGGTTGCTCATGGGAATAGTCAGTACCAGGCTTTCTCCGCAACTCTGGAAGCAAGATGGCGGAAATTCGAGAAGTTGCCCTTGAAATTGTGTTGTCAAAGTGTTTAGAGGAGGACTTTCTGCCATGTGAGTCTTATGACAAACTTGAAGGGATCACAGCAGCACTTTGTACCAGCATCCCGTATTAATGAATAAGAAGTTGTCCAAGGTTTTAGTATCGTCATTTAAAAAGACCGCCATTTTGTTTGTTGACGATTTTAATTGATGCCTGCTAACATGTCAGCGGGCATTTGCCATCGTTTTCCCATCGGAGTTATTCATATTTCGTTCAAATAAAACGTTTGTTTTAATACTTTTCCCGCAGATTTCACTCGCCTGCGTTATTGAAAACAAGGACTTGTCTGCGTTTCGTTCCCTGCGTACATTGCGGGCACTACGACCACTGAGAGCCATCTCACGACTGGAAGGAATGAAGGTTATCATACGTTACTCTTGATTGTCAGCCGAAATAACTGAAAGAGTCGAGGAAAATCGTTTGAAATGCGTCCATTAAAAATGACGATGATACTCGTGCTAGTCAAGCTATGATAGGTTTTGGCCTACAGACACAGCATATACACTCTCTACACTCTGGTCCGAAATCCAGAGCAAAAGTAAACGTTAAAGGAAAATCCTCGCCGTTTAAGTAAATTATGTAAATCGCAAAAACGTACTTACGATACCATGTTATGCAGTCAAGATTTATGCATCCGTCAAACGTTGTGCAAAATTAAAACCCAAAAGTGCTTATACGGGAATGTGTCGGACTTGAGAGGTCATTCCAAAAAGTTATGTAAAGTTATGTAAAGTCATGTAAAGCGCATTAGATCATATATAAATGTATTTTGCGCTATTTAAATAATAAAGTTATTATAAGAAACACGTGTTCGTAGCGAAAACTTAACACTAACTACCTTTCCTATACGTTTCCTTTCTACAGGTCGTGGTGAATGCACTGTTTGCTGCTATTCCAAGCATTGCAAATGTCCTGTTACTTTATCTTCTCTTCTGGTTGATATTCAGCATTCTGGGCGTTCATCTCTTTGCCGGGAAGTTTTACAAGTGTGTGGGCAAAGACAATGAACAGTTACCTGCGATTGTGGTCGCCAGCAAAGCGGAATGTCAAAACCGCACCAGTGACGGCTACCGCTGGGTCAACTCCAAAGTGACATTCGATAATGTCTTAGCAGGTTTCCTCGCACTAATGCAAGTGGTGAGTTGATTTTCTAGTCAAACCAAAGGCAGCCGAAGCTCATAATAAGAGAATATCAACCAAATGTGACCCCTACCTATCAGCACCTAAAAAACCCGCTTAACAAATGTTTGTATTATATAATTAATGTATTTGTCTAAATTTCAGTTTTAAGCCTTCTGTTAATAAAAAAAGTATTAATAATAAGATAATTGAAAAAAGCTTTTGCAAAATAATTTACATGTGTTTTGGGGAAAGAAAAATGACTTTGGTTCAAACCCGAGAGTGCGCGCCCTGGCCAAGGAAAGTTGGAAGGCAGAAAATGTTCGTTCGACTGAAAGAAAAAGCTAGTGACAAAGTTTAAAGAATCAACGAGCTTGCCGCAGATGCCGTATTAGAATCATTTTCATTGATCTCGAAAAAAAATTTGTGCAAACAGGATTCATCCATTTGCGAACAAGTACCCGCGCGGAACAAAACCTGTTGCGTTACCACTTCAGTAAGCGGTCTTTTTCTTTGTCGCTCTTCCCGTTGGGAGTACAACGCCTTACCTTTTATTTTTCGCTTAGTTGTTTTTGCCGATTAATTTCCTTTTTGAAATTCGTATTTCAGGCGACCTTTGAGGGATGGATGCAGGTTATGAAGGACGCAGTCGACTCAACTGAGGTAAGTTTAAAATTACAGTTATTTGTTGAAAAAAAAAAAGATCAGCATGTCCGAAATAACAAATTTTGTCTCACGTTACTTCTATGTTATGTCGCCAAATGCCCCTAAATATTCAACTTAATTGAATAAAAAGATTTTATAGAGCAAAACAGAAGCAGTAGTTTGGAGATAAAGTGCAGGATTGCAAGGATTGAATTCGATTTCGTGACAGGCGGTGAAAGTGGTAAAACCACACAAATTAAAAATTGCCTTAATATCCTGGAGGTCCCTATCTTCTTCGTCTTCTTACTACAGGTGTAAAAGTTTCATTGAATTGATCCTAGGGTTTGCGACTGCAGCAATACACTCAAATGTTTGAGCGGTGCTGTATGGTCGGCTACTGTTCACAGTGACGCATTTTAAATGTTGAAGAGTTCAGACGGCTTGAAACATTCAGCACAATACAGAGAATCTCTAAAAGATGTTATTTTGATTCCACGAACACGAGACAATCAACATGAAATAGTTTTAACGATGAGTCAGTCAGTCATCTGATGAATGTATCCTAATAACATTATCTGTCTATTCTCCTGATCCTTGTAAATTACATTTCACTTACATTATATTTCAAAAGTTCAGCAAATTGTGCCACGCCAGATACGAAAAACCACTAAAAATCACCCTTTATATGTGGCCAAAAACAATGTTAGTAGTATATAGGGAGTCAGTCAAATTACGTTTTCTGAAGGCCCAAAATAAGCCGCCAAACGCCCGAGTTACCACCCCGCAGGACTCATTGCATTCGCCCTGCGGGGTGGTAACCCGGGCGTTTGGCGGCTTATTTTGGGCCTTCAGAAAACGTGAATTTGACTGACTCCCTATATACTACTCGGGGCTTTCATATGTTTAAGTTGTTTACAGGCCCTAACCAATTTGCGAGGCAACGGGTGCCGTTATTACCAATTGAATAAGCGCTTACCCCTTGTATACACGATGCCTATGCCATCCTTTGCTCGCCAACTGATGGCAAGTAATTCAAAACTCCCCTGCCCTGGCTGTCAGCGAATGGTTTGCGTGTCAACGTTTTATAAACATATGAATAAGGGCTGCCCGATTGTTAGAAGAAACCTTCGAGTTCTTCGCGAGCCTGAGGGGGTTTTGTCACAATCACCAATCCTTTACCGCGGGGTTGAACGTGTCAGACGAACACTCTTGTTTCGCGTTGTAAACAATCGAGTTTTTCCCATTCATGAGGGGGGTTTGCCACCACCCCCGGGGGCTATTCGAGAAGTTTTTGCAAATTCAAACATCAGCCAGCATGAGCTGAATGCATGGCTTGATGAGCAAGAGCAAGAACAAAAACCCTCTATAAGCCTGAATAATCTTGACCCTTTACACAGGATCCGTAATGCAAGATTTGTTGCGGATTTCATCGAAGGCAAGACATCACTCGCAGCGTTTCGAACAGAGATGCTCGGTTTTTACCAATTGAAGAAACACTTACCCTTCGTATATCAATGATGACGACAACACAAGTGTTCTTGAACTTTCTCAAATCGAGGAACACTGGTCTGAAACAAAAGAGCGCCGACTGGGTGAGCTACAGACAAAATACTATTGGCGCGTCGGAAATTGCAGCCTTGACCGGAGATTCGCCATTTGAAACACCAAAGAGCTTGCTCTTAAAGAAAATACAGTCAGCAGACATGCATAACAATACGGCCTGTACCTGGGGCAATCTGTTCGAGCCGCTTGCACGTAAGTACTTTGAGCAGAAGTATTCTGTTAGAGTGTTTGCTTACAGTATATCCCTCAATCTAGCAACAGATCACCCACTATATCGAAAGGTCACATGCAGTCCTGATGGCTATTATCTAGACAAAGAAAACACTTTAATTCTTTTGGAGTTCAAGTGTCCTTTCAAGCGGAAAATAGCTGTCTCGAGTTCCTAGTTATTATGCAACCCAGCTACAAACTGACCTTGCTTTTAGCGGGGCCATGGTCAACAAAGGCCTTTTTGTTGATTCTTACTTCAGAATGGGCTCTCTACAACAGATAGAGCCAAGTTTGAGGCATAATAATCTTCTAAACGGTGGAAATATATACAAGACAAAAGGGCGCAATACACTCGCCTGGGGCATCTGTTATTTGTTTTCAAAACAAAAGCTAACACGCAATCAAACCGAATTGATTGACATCGGCGCTCTTAAGGAAACTCAGTCGTTTGACCAAATGATGTCTTCAATAGCTGAGAAACATCTATGGTGCTCTTACGGCGCGGTCAGAATGTCGTTTAGCAAAGAGTACGGAGACGAGGAGTTTTTGAGGTACAACAGAATGAAAAAGGCTTTCCTTTCTCCAGACGAGGGGCCTAGACTGGTGGCAGTTTTCGTATGGAAGTTGCTGAACGCAACAGAACGCCAAGTTGTCAAGCACGAGGGGTTCTTGAACAGTATTCAACCGAAGGTCGAGCGCTTTCACGAGAACTTGGCAAGTCTTCGCAGAAAAATAGCCAAGCACTCTGAAGTTCCTCGACAGACAGCCAAGTTCAGCTTCGCAAGATCAATGCGTGACGACACTGCTCAAGTTGAGACATTCCTTATGAATAAGTTGGCGGAGCAATCTCTTCAGTCTGAATTGCTGCCTGCCAATACGGCTCGTATTTTAGACACATAGATTGCCTCGGAAGCCTTATGTAAGATAAAAGTTTCTGTTTTCTTGGCCCCTCTGGCAAAATTAGGGCCAAGATTTTATGAATTGCGAAATTATATGACGTGTTGTTCGGTAGATGATCTTTCACGCTTGTATAAACATGGATAGTTTGTTTAATTTCGTCATCAGTTAATCTCGGAGACTTACTTCTGAATAGCTGATTAAGCCGATGTTTGAAATTATAATTTTTTGTGGCCAGACCTTTCACTTTCATATCTCTGCCGTTGTAAAGGCCTACACGAGAAAAAGCAGCGCCGTCTAGTAGTTCAATGCGGCTGCAGTTATTGCAGACAAGTTCTGTGGATTCAGACATGAGTGTAAAAGATCCCCCACAGCTTTGACACGATTTTATACTTTTGTTTGTTCTGTTTAAAATGAACACAAAACTGTTTTCTCGATACCGCTGGATTTGTTCTTGTCTAGCGGTCAAAGAAAGAGATTCAAAGATGATTTGGAGCTTCTCTTGTAGTTGTTAGCGGCAAAACTCAGGTTTATAGTCACTGCCATAGAAGCCTCGCAGCCGGATGAATTTGTGCTTTAGATCCAAGCGCTCTAGTTGAGTCTTGTATTTATTATTTTCATCCATACATCTGACGGCAGACATTTGCTCGTTGAAGCGTTTATAAAGTTCAGCCTCGTAGAAGGGTTTATAAAGTTCAGAATCGTTGAAGCGTTTGTGAAGTTTAGCATTCATGTTTATAAGTAGAAATTACAAATATTCAATTGGTCACACATCATTTGTGCATGCGTAGTTCTTTATGAGTTACCACATGTGAAAGCACGATAACTTTGACGTATATAAAAGACCTTTTCGCACCATACATTATATTAAGTCTGTAATTCGGTATAGCTCAGGGGGGTGTGGTTGGCCACCACTGAACCCCGTTTACGGCTAATGCGATGTCTCAGACCAGGGGTAGTGGGGTTGCTGAGTCAGTTAGTAGCGATGTCTCAGACCAGTAGTAGTAGTAGCGATGTCTCAGACCAGGGGTAGTGGGGTTGCTGAGTCAGTTAGTGACCCCCTGGTGAACCAGCCCCGCCCAACTGATACAGGGGGGTGCTCAACCAGAGATCTCCTAGGAGAACTCGCCCTCGTTCACAGAGGCTAAATGGGAAACGACAACTCCCTTGTCAGGAGTTAAAGTCCTAGCCTAGGCTAGGCAAACAGAAACAGCCACCCGAGCACCCCCCTGCTAGGGTTTTGTCCCTTTTCGTTATGTGTCACGCAGTGGCACGCGTGACAGTCACGCACAATGTCACGTCACGTGTCACGCTTTGCCACACAATTGCGTTCTTTTGTTAGATAAAGCGAGAAACCCGAGTTTACTCTTTCAAATCTGACTTGGACACGGCGGCAAGACGATTGCGTTTTTTTTGAAATTCTTCTTTTACTTCTTTTCGAAGCTCGCCTCTGAGTTTTTCAAGATCTGGAGTTTGAGTTTGTTTGTCGTGTGAGGGCTTTGTTTTGTCAGAACGTATTTCGTTCTTTAGTTCGTGATACTTTTCAACTTCACGCAAGATGATTTTGAACTCTGAATCGCTGATACTCTTATCAGTTAGAGCTTTTGAAACTAGCTCAAAGACAGAGTTTCGTTTTGCAAGGGCGAGTGTGTAGATTTTCTCATGTTTAGTAATTTTTTTCTCGAGCCGCTTGCTAAATACAGTGAGGCCGGCCGATGAAAAACCTGAAATAGCGGCTAAACCAGCAATAACAGGGTTGGTGACGAGCCCGACTCCAGTCAGAGCTGTGGCGATTGTGGCTGAAGACAAGCCTGTAGAAATGAAACCAAAACTTACTGCGGTTCCATGAACAATGGTGTGTGTTCGCTTGTATTTCTTTGCGACCTGTCTGTAATGATTAGCCTCCGACTCAAGTTCTTTTTGCATGTCAGAGATTTCCTTGAGTCTGAAGTCTTCACCATTTTGGGGCAAGACTGGGTAAAGCGATTGAGTCTCGCTGTAATCCGGTGCTGATGGCAACACATTAGCCGAGCTCATGGTTTGTATATATTAGATTTTAATTTATCTCAATTTTAAATTCAAGAGGCATGTTATTGGAATCAAAAAGGTCATTGTTCTCATCCCTCACAGACAGAGTTATATTGTTTACATAATCGCCAGACGAGACGTCACGCAAGATGTTCTGCTGTGTTGATTCATAGAAAAACTTTCTCATATGGCTTTCCGCGAAGATCAAATTTAGCCAAAACAGTCGAAGGCTTACCGTTGAACAGGTTCTGTTCTTTATCAACCAGATCACAGTGTATAAAGTAAGTGCTTGGAGCTTCGAATCTTCTACTGATTAAATGAGGGAGTGTTTTTGATGACTCGCAAAGAAATGTTACAAACCCTGGTGAAAGGGCTATTTCATGTTTCTCTCCTGGATTCAAAATCACCATAGCACCACGAGCTGAATACAATTCAGCTTTAAGATTTATACCATAGTCTGCAAATTATCCATTATAACTTTTGCTAAACTGCTAGGAGTGTAAAAACCAGGAATAACGCCAATCTTAGTGTATTTGCCTTCTGAGCCAAATGGTCTTATGTATATTTCCTGATTTTGTTTCAAATTATGCCACGAGTTGTAAATCGAACACGAAACGAACCGGATGAAACTCGGCTTCTGAAGCGGGTGATCGAAGTAGATGGTGTGAGGGTTCGAAGGTGCGACGATTGTTAGCACCACCATTGTGTATATATAGTTTTATATTATTTCTATTTCAAAAAATAAAGGTAAGCCATTAAAATCAAAAAGCTCTCCGTGCTCGCTCTTGACTGAAATTGTTAAACTGTTTACAAATTCACCAGACGATGTTTTGAGATATGCAGCATTATCTCTGTCCTCAGCGTACTCATACTTATTGTAGCTGCCCCAATACCCTCCCACCACAATTTTCGCCATCCCCAAAACATCTGAAGGCTTTCCATTGAGTAAGGTTTGTTCTTTATCGATAAGATCACAGTGAACGTCATACATCGCTGGTGATGTAAGTTTTTTAATGTATGTATTACTCTGTAATTTAGTACTTATACCGAACAATTTAGCCAAATTAGGACTAAGTTCTACATCATTAGGAAAATGTTTTTTCACATGCATTCTCGCATTGGGTTCATCGGTTACGATATATACTTTTACTGGTTGACCATTAAATAACTCCTCTACCCAAGCCTTCAGAGTCTCTGGAGTGTAATGTCCTTCGGGTAATTTCAAGACAGTTCCTTTTTTATTTTCGCCAGTTGTATACCATGTTATTGTTCCGTCTCCTTCCAAATTATACCACGAATTATAAAGCCAGAAAGCGATAAGCCGGATGAAACTCGGTTTCGGAAGCCGTCGATCGAAGTAGATTGTGTGGGGGTTCGAATGTGTGAAGATTCTTAGCATAACCATGATTGTATATATGTAAAGATATATATATATATATATATATATATATATATATATATATATATATATATATATATATATATTTAAATTATATTTATATAATCATGTTTGGCAGACGCCCTGGTGGTTTTAATCCTGGTTCAAATCTTGGTCTAGACATTGGCGGTCACGATTACGGGCCCCCGCCCCCGTTTTTACCTCGTCCCCAAAATCCCCTCTATCAACACCCTATAACAACACAACCTGCAGCAGATCCGCAACTGGCTTGGATGAGAACGCCAGAAGCCGCAAAACTCTCTACAGCGGCCAAGGCTAAGGCTATCTCGGACTTCAAAAGGCGTTTCCCGCACCCTGATATGTCAAGATTTACAACAGACGTTTCTTTCGACGAAAAGCACAAAGCTTCAGCAGTAGTGCTTTTCCCAGAGGGGCAAGGCTCATGTGCTATGCCCTCAGACATACCGCACAAGAATTGGACACAAGCCCTGAAAGACGCCCTTGGCTTAGAGTATATTGGTGGTTTCCCCTATCAGTTGACGTTAAACCGAAACACACAAAAGCCAATCCCTGCTGTTGAATTCTCCACCTCAATCGACAAAGACATGATGATTGGCTCTGTCTTGAACGATGAAGCGCAAAAGATCTATGTCACGCCAACTGATTATTTCACGACGAAAAACAGAAACATTTTCAGACACACAGATTACGTTCACAACCGCGAAATATGGGAGAAAGTGGCTCGGCAGCCCGCAAATGAGTTTCTGGCCTCAACAACTAAACTTTGCTCTGTGGTGTGCAACAACCGGCTGCGGGATCTCGCGTGACCTTCTGTTTGATAAGAACTCTACTCCCTACCTAACCCCGCAGCTCCGGTCATTTTACAGGTTTCACGTCTATTTCACAACAAGACGAATACTCTACAAGCTGGGTGGGGAACAGAGCGTGAGTGCTTTGCCAGACGACCCTACATTCAACCAGAAAGACAACAAGTTCAACATCGACGCATACAAGAGGATTTGTCAAGAGTTCGGTGTAGACCCCAATTCTGACTTCGGTTTCACATACGGTAAGAATCACGGTCTTGGCAATGTGTACATTTGGGTCGCATATGATGGCCCCCTTTCGACTGATTACGACTATCCTGATCCCGATCTAGCCCTGTTTGATGACGAGCGCATAACAAACAGAAAAGACCCAAACTATCGAGCAAACGGCATATACTTCGTTCGTAACGACCAAGGCGCGGTTAGTCAGTTCGAACACTTTGTACCGAATTATGCACAAGGGCTGACACAGCCAGGGCTCGCTCGTTTGAATCAGTCAATCGAGGCCTTTGTGTACTGCATTCTGGGTGCACAAGCAAACACTCGCAGCAGCATTCTTGGGAATGGAGGGCGGGCATTTGAAACGCAGAGAGTATTCCTCACACTCTTAGAGGACGCCATAAGACTGAACGACATATCTAAGAGCGTACAGCATTATCAGCAGGCCATCCAAGCAACGAAAGTGTGGCTAAACTTTGTAGTTGCCCCTGGGAGCTGGCTGATGCCGTCAGGCATGGTTATCAACACAGAGAGCGTGGTGGGGTACAATAATAATCTTATGCAGGCAACGCAAGGGATGAAGCTTGGTGTTAACAACGATGTCAATCTGGGCACAAAAAAAGCATCCTTGCGCCCCATGGATGGTGGGCCGAGCAAGATAAATCCACCAAACAGTCACCTGTCGAACCCGATTCACAAACAGGCGACACAGGCACAGGGTATAGCGCTAAAACCAAAGATCACACCCACACCACAACCAGCCCCCACACCAACACCAGGCCCCACACAAGAGACTAAGATCGAGCCGCATCACGTAAACAAGGCGCTCATTGGTGTGGGTGCGCTTGCTTTAGCAGGCTTTGTTGTCTGGATGAGATAATTATCTTCTGCGCTTGGTGATCCTTTCAATCATGAAGCCCACAACGGCAAGGATCAGCAGCCAGGCGTGCTCGCCAAGGAAGGAGATAACCTGACCGGCCGCTTTGAAGATAAAGCTCACGATCGAGCCGATCAAGCCTGGCAGAATGGAGGCAACCTTATTTCCTATTTCTTTAAGCCCATTGCCAATAGCCTTTGTACCGGCCTTTAAGCCATTCATTGCAGCAATCGTCACAGCGCCTATGACTAGACCTGCAGCCAGAACAACTGCTTGCAGGGTCCAGCCATATTTCTTGAATATCTCTTTGACCCGCTCTCGAAGAGGTAAGGCTTCTTCTCTTTCCTGAACTTGTGTTCTTAGTCTTCCCAGCTCTTCTTCTCGCTCAGCAACTCGGGCTTCCGCGGCTTCTCTGTCAGAGGAAGAAGTGTTCTCATTCCCCATCACGCGCCTGTCTTCCCCGTTTTGTCGTACAAGCTCGGTCTCTTGTTCGTTTAACTCATCCAGCGGCTTGGTGGAGTTCAGTCTTGCTTCGACAGCATTTCTTTTTCTTGTTTTCTCAGAAAGTTGTGTTCTGAGTTTGTCAACCTTTGCCTGCTCTTGGTCTCGTTGTTTTTGTATTTTTTGAATGGCGCCTAATTCTTTTTTCTGGTTTTCAAGATCGCCTTGAAGATTTTTGTTTAGTTGTTTTAACCGATCTAGCTCGGTATGACTCTCAACGTTTGAACCGTGTTCCTGCTCCAGAGCTTCAATCCTCGCTTGAGTTTCTTTGATTCTTCCCCTGAGGTTTTGAACCTCACTTGCTGCTTTTTGTTGTTCAACAGCAATTCTTTCCGCCTCCTTCAGTTGTTTTTCTGCCTCCTTCAATCTTTGTCTTTCTTCCCTTATAGCTGTATCGCTTTCAGAGACAATCTCTTCAGCGCTTGGGCCAAGAGCCCCTTTGAACCTATCTGTAAATGATTTAAGAAGGCCAGACCCATCCTGTTTGAAAATGGGAGTTTCACCACCCTTCGGCCCAAAGGAAACGATTTTGTCTTCGTTTCCGCTTTTTTTTTTTGCCGAAATTAACTGGGCCTAATCTACGAAAATCTACTCTCGGAAAGAGCCTTTTGATCCAGTCCCTAGCTATAGCAACCATTCCTTCTCTGTCGTCAGGATGTGTGAAGTCAGTAAGCAGAGGGATGTCCTCAGTATCAAAACCGCTCTGTTCGCGAGGCAGTGTATGCATTTCATGCTCTTCACCGCCATGATATGGGGTGGATGTGCCGCCTGGTTGAAAGGGGGTTGTTGTGTCAACTTCCTCTTCGTCGTCATCATCATCGTGGTCAATCCCCCAGTCTTCCCAAGGATTCTCGTTATCACCAGGTATATCATATCCGCCTTCTGCCATGATGTATATAAATATAAATTTATACATATACTCTGGCTATGGCCGTGCAACCAAACCTCCTTCCAACGAACGCCGAGAAGATTCTTGGTGCTATGAAAGCAGAGCGCACCGTAAAGCGCATCACTTTTGATCGCTCTACAGCCAAGCCCGGCGAGACCCTGTACGTTTCGGTGCCCAAGCTCAACGAACATGAGGTTATCGTGTCGGGCTCGCTTGCCTTGCTCTTTAACATCGACCTTGCCGGCGGTCACGCAAACAACTATCTTGTACAAAATGTCTCCAGAGCACTAGTTGACAGGCTTGTTGTGAAGTTTGCCGCCACCACCGTACAGGACACTGTTGGGTATGATATTTACAAAATCTTTGAGGACCTTTTCCTTTCTGTTGACAAGAGAGACAACATGCTCCCCGAGGGCATCCAGAGTGTAGACTTGAGCAAGATCCGCTCTAGTGCCGGCGACAAGAAGACCTCTGGCGTGGATGCGGAAAACAAGCTGGAGACCATTTACAAAAACAAATACCGCATCAATCTTCATCACCAGATTTTAACAGACCACGGCGTCATGTACCCACAGGCCCTCTACAACGATTTGATATTCGAGATAACGCTCGCCCCTGCTTCTCAAGTTGTCAGGGGTACGGATGCAAGCAAGCTTGTGTACAAGTTAAAAAATATCCAGCTTGAGTACGAAACAATCCAAAGTAAGCAGCTGGCTGACGAGGCAGCAAGTGTATACTCTAGCGGAAAGGAGTTTGCCTACGACCATATCATGCGGGAGGAAGTGGTCCCCTTCTCGAAGGGTTCAGACGCACGGCTGAATCTCAAGGTAAACCCTCAGCGCAGGTCACTGAAAGCCATCCTTCTACTATTCATCGAACCCTACACGGCAGGAGCTAGGGACTCAGAAAAATACTTCAACCCAGACATCACCAAAGTTTTTTATTTATTTATTTATTTTTTATTTTGAACAATACATTTGTTACATCACTGCATTACAATATGATACTACATTTTCACATCACTGCATTACAATATGATACTACATTTTTTACATCACTGCATTACAATATGATACTACAATTTTTACATTACTGCATTACAATATGATACTACATTTTTGCATCACTGCATTACAATATGATACTACAATTTTTTTACATTACTGCATTACAATATAATACTACACGAACTACGCAAACGTGCGGTTACATTTACAAATTTACCAATATTAATTAAAGAACAACTAATTATAGAAGAACTATCCACTTTCAATTTCAGTTTCTTTAATTAATTAATTATTTCAATTTTTTCTTGGATTCGCAGCAGGAAGTTATAGAAGTATAGTTCACCTTGGCGCCTGTTTGACGTGCAGAATATATAGTATTTTGCTATTAGAATTGAGTAGTTTAATGCCTGCCAGTATTTTGTATTGTCAAAATAGCCGTATAATATGCTACCGTGTTTTAAAGAAAGTCTTTCACGTGCTTTTTCAAACCACCACTCTTGAAACGTATTCCAGAAGGAGAGTGATTTACTACATTGGATTAACATATGTTTTAAAGTTTGCTTCTCTCACCCACATAACGGACAAAGATCACTTTCAGAGATACCGTCACGGAAAAGGCTCGTTTGAGTAGGGAGTATGTTGTGTATAATTTTGTATTGAAACATTACGAGTTTAACTTCTTTTGTAACTATGAAAGGCATTTGGTAAACTTTATGAACATTATTTTCTAAAAAGCCGTGTCGTAAAATTTTAGTTTGAGAGGTTGGTGGTACGAAATTGATTTTTAAGATTGCAGAATAAATAGAACTTGTGATTAGAGGTGTGGTAGAAGTATCGTTGAGGTTGTTTTGACCATGGGGTTTTAAAGCATTTTTCCACGCGCGAGGAATGGCATTGATAAGACCATAAAACTTCGTAAAGGGTACATCTAAATTACACTTTGTTTTGAATTCTAAAAAATTACAGAGGTTGCCTTGTTCATTCAGTAAATCTTGCACATGAATAACATTTTTTGCAAACCATTTTCTATAAAAAACTTGCTTCTTGTCAATTAAAATATTACAGTTGTTCCATACAATTTCATTTTTTACATCACCAAAGTTAATGTCACCATCAATGGCTCCCCCAACAGGATTTACAACGAAGGCATCAACGGGACCGACATGTGGCGTGAGGTCAGTCGCCTCTTCAAAAAGAGTGGTGACGGCAGGCCCAATATGAATCTAACCAAATATCTCACGGGCAACAAGTTCGGCCTCCTTAACGACCTTAGATCAATGGCTGATACAACCCTTCATGGCAACGGTCAACGCCTCGTCAACACAAAGGACGGCGTACATCTTGAGATCGAAAGGACAACCTCCGGCTCGGGAAACGTGCACTGCCACATCTACACGATCAGCGACTCACAGATGAATATCATGGACAGACAGCTGCAGGCGGTTCAGTATTAAACAATATATAATGGATCCAAGAAAGCTGCCATTCAATGCACTAATTATCGGGCCAACTAACTCTGGCAAAACACAATATCTTCTGAATCAGCTGCGCGGTCCCTCAGGGGCAAGTTTGACTATATTGTTCTCTTCTGCCCAACATTTGTCAACAACAAGACATATGATGGCCTCGTGGACAAGGAGCCACGCATTTTCGTGATAGACTGTCAGCAGCATGAGATTGAAGCATGGTTAACTTTAGCCAGTTATTACTTCGACGGGACAAACACTCTCTTTGTGCTCGATGACTGTGCTGCTTCGAAGGATGTGAAAGGCCGCACGAGTCAACTTGTGAAACTAGGGTTCAGTGCTCGCCACAGCGGCTTGTCAGTGTCGGTGCTAACCCAACAGTTAACCAGCATTGCGAAACCCTTTAGGGAAAACGTTGCAGCGATTGTGCTTTTTTACACCCCATCAAGCAAAACAACAAAGGCCATCTTCGATGACTATGCCGGTGAGCTTGAACAACAAGAGTACAAAGAGTTGATTGTAAAATTAAAGGGACACAAGTTTTCTCACCTAATCTTCTCTCTGCGGCACCCATATGGGGTTGAAGTAAAAATGTGAAAACATATATATATATATACGCTGTGCCATGAACACCTCAACCAGTATCCACAAGCTCACGGTCTTTTCACAGCTTCTGGGTGAATTGCAGAGTCATGCGGAGGAGATGCAAATACAGATAATCAAAGCCGCTGACGCGGACGATCTGCGCCTCATGCTTCTCAGCCGCTATCCTTTGAAACTCACTGTGTGCCCAGACACCACGACAGCGCTTAGACGTGAGGTTGAAAGTCTTTTGCCTGAGATCAAGAGAATAATTGAAAATAAATACATAATATATACGCAATGGCAACAAACCACCCAGAAGACGTGGCCATAATGAATGAAATCATGCAGACTCTAGAGCCTGATAGCTCCTTGCCATCAGCGATTCCTGAAGTCTTAACAGGTAATGACACTCCAGCTCAACGCGAGAAACTGGCAGTCCTTGTTTCAACCGGCAAATCAAAAGAGGCCATCGGTACCCAGCTCACACACGAGCAGATGAAGCGCCTGACGGATAAAAAGGTTGAAATGTACTACAGAAGGTATGAAGCCTATGTCGGCAACAAGACGACCGAGTCTCTGATTGACAGCGTTACAATGCTCGTAACCAAAGGCGCCGGCATGGTTGTTAAGATTGACGATGTGGAGGCACTGCAGAAAGAACTCAAAAATGACTACATGATTAACCATGAACTGTCATCTTTTGCTGGAAACGTTGCACTGCGTTGTGGACGAGGCTTGGCCTTGGCCAATGCTGTTTTGATCACTACAAAACACATCGACTTCAAAAAGGAGCCAGAAGAGTTGCCGCCTCAACCTTCTCCACCTGTACACCCAAGCAGAGATGGGGAAGGTTATCCACTCGAGGGTTTTGATGAAGTTGACAAATAATCTGAAAGGGCCGGACCTGACAGGAACCATGAAGGAACCACGAAGGAAACTGGCAGGAACCACGAAGGTTTAAAATAAAAATATACATATATACACATGATGGCACAACCACTCGAGACGGTGCCTGAAGAAACAGTCGCGCCAGCAGCACCCACAACCAACACACACGTTACCACTGATACCCCAAAGACTGCTCCAGCCAAAAACCCTGGTCGTGTTGCTTCTGGCAAAAGGCTTGCTGAACGCAACCGCCTGGCAAGAGAGGCAAAAAAACAAGCACAAGCTTCTAAAGCAACAAACGAGCCTGCCCTAAACTCGGCACCCCAAAACTCGACAAATGAAGAAGCTAGCAGCAACTCTGGTTTTCTGGTTTTCTGGTTTTCTAATGGTTGCCGGGGTGATTATATCCGCTTGGGGCGTCTATTACCAACGCGAGGCCATTATGAATACACTTAGGCGCAAAGCCACGACCCCTGCGCCTGTAGAGGTGAATGAAGTTCAAACCCCCCCACCACCGAGGCGGAGACTACATGAGATGGAGTAAAAAAAATCTTATATATACACCATGTCTGACAACAAGCTCGTGAAATCTGTTCTCGATGCAGCCACAATCACTGGCCTTGTCGCAAGTATTGGCTGGGTTGGCAAAAATGTCGTCAAGGAAAATCTCACGGCCGACCCCAGCTCGAATCTCATGAACTACGTGAAGTTCACTGCCGTCATGGCTGGGAGCATTGCGCTCAAGAAATCCCTCGAGGACCAGAAGATCCTGCCGGCCCCCACATAAATCATATATATAGCAATGGCCTCGATCGCTATTATGGTTAGTGGAGCAATTTTGAATGCTGCCGCTTTCACGGGTGGTAATTATCTCGCAAAATACTTATCCGGCGACAACGGACAAGCCGCACTGGATGAGAAGACCAGACACGATAAGGCGTTAGAGGCCTATCAAGCGGCCTACGCTAAATATCAAAAAGACCGCACAAAGCTCCTCGACTGGATTGCCAGCAATGATCGGATCAAAGATCAAGCGAAACACAACTTTCAAGACACTGACCAAGCTCTGGTGCTCTACAACCAAACACATCGGGAGCAGCAAATAACACTCCCAAAGAGCCCGAGTTCTCTGACTTCTATAAACCAGGCCCACAACAGAAACAAGG
This sequence comes from Cladopsammia gracilis, assembly GCA_022457155.1. Lineage (NCBI taxonomy): Eukaryota > Metazoa > Cnidaria > Anthozoa > Scleractinia > Dendrophylliidae > Cladopsammia > Cladopsammia gracilis. Next base: position 551,649 of record JAJGOT010000248.1, on the reverse strand, counting down.
CGAACTCTTGTTTATCGGCACTGGGGCGCTTGCCCTTGGCTATGCAGCGTTTCGCTTTCTGTAAAACACATATGTATATGGAGGCGAAACTATCAAAGATCTATTACAGCCCCAAAGGCTACTGGAAAGGACTTGCCGCTGTCAAGAAGCTATCTGCAGCAGCCAAGGTCTCTGAAGAGGTGGCTAAAAAGTGGCTCGTCAAACAAGCCCTTTGGCAAATATATCTCCCTGCGCCACGCCACATCCCTCGGCCCAAGTTTGATGTTCAAACTCCTAATGCAGTGCATCAAGCGGATCTACTTTTTTTGCCCCACGATAAACTGCCTCATGGGCGAAAGATTTACAAATATGCTTTGACAGTTGTTGATGTAGCAAGCCGTTACAAAGCAGCTGAGCCCTTGACTTTTAAAGAGTCTGATGAAGTTTCGAAGACGTTGACACGGATTTACAGACGCGGGCCTTTGAAATGGCCACAACTGTTACAAGTCGATCCGGGGACAGAGTTTATGGGAGCCGTGACAAAAGAGACTGGGGCCCATAAAACAACCATTCGGCGAGGGCGTGTTGATATCCACAGAGACCAAGGGATTGTTGAAAGATTCAACAGAACCCTGGCTGCACGACTGTTTGGTTACCAGTACGCAGTTGAAATGAATCTGCCTTCTGGCCGGTCGACTGCTTGGGTTAGAAGATTGCCAGATGTTGCCTCAGCCTTGAACAATGAAGTAACCAGATTGACTGGCAAGAAGCCTGCACAATCAATCAAAGAGAAAGCCACCTCAGCCAAGCCCGCGACTCCATATTTGAGACCAGTGGGCTTCTCCGAAAAGAAGCTCCCTCATGGAGTCCACGTGAGATATTTGTATCAGCCTGGCGAACTTGAGGGTGGTAGTCGACGGGCGACGGATCCAATCTGGTCTTTGAAAGTCTACAACATTGAAGGAGTTGTCACCAAGCCAGATGCGCCTGTCGTGTATTACCTTTACGACGGACCCAAGCGCGGGTTCGTTCGTGAGGAGTTGATGATTGTGCCGCCGGGCACTCAGTTGCCCCCAGCTGGGTTGTGAAAAAGGCCTGTTGCAATCTGCTCTTTAGACATGCTTTTTAAGGCTTCTATCTGTCTCGGGGAAAAATATGAAGCCTTGGTTGGAGGCTTGTCTGGAGGCTTGATTTTGTAAGAGAAGCCATCACCATATTTCGCTGCCTTTCTTTTTGATGTGGTGAAGGGCCCGCTTCTTCCTCGCCCCATGTTGTGATATACTAGGGGAGTCTTTGTTCAGTTGGCCGTGTGAAACTCGATTGGTTCTGTGTGAATGCCGTCGGGCAACACCCAGCGCTTGTCGTAGTAGGCGCTGAGGCCTAGCTTGTGCTGCTTGTACGTGAACATGGCCCCGTTGTACATTCGAAAGCCCCTGTTGGTGGCCATGTCCTTGTAGCCTTCAAGGGCCCGCTCGTATCTTTCCCACCGAAGCTCGTTTTGCCGCTTGTTGACGCCCTTGGAGGTCATCTTGGCCTCGCCGCTGTTCTCGTCTTCTACGTAATAGCACTTGCTGCACAGAGCGAAAGCTCGGGTGCCTTTCTTTTCAAGCTTGAACAAGCCGGGCTCTCTGCTGCTCCACTGGTCCCAGGAGAGCCAGGTCTTTTTCTCCCTTTCGAACTGGGCGCGAAGTTCTGGTCGAACTGCTTCTTCGAGAGTGTCGTATGAAAGGGCGAAGTACATGCTGTCCGTGTCCATCTGAATAAGCTCGAAGTCACGCCTGTCGAGATAGTGATCGAGGAACTCGTAGTAGAACTGCAGCATGCGCAACTTAGCAAGTTGATACACTACGATGCCGACTTGAAAGGGGCGGTTTATGGTGACCTTGTTTTTGCGCAACTCGATCTTGTATGATCCTCCGATCTCTTCGAGATCTTCGAACCAGGCTGAGCGCAGGTGTTTGTCGACCGTGTCTTCGTCGTTGGTGTACACGACTCTTGTCTGTCGCTCAACAGCTTCGATGAACTTGCCATAAGCGCTGTTGCCCAAAAGCTTGAACACTTCTGCGAGCAAGGCTTTTTCCTTGTCAGCGTCGCCTTTCCTTCGGTTGTTTGCAACCTCCTGGACGAACCAGTCGAAGATCTTGATGGGTGTGTAGTTGATCGTGCGGTAGACAGCGGTTATTTTGAGGCCATGGTTGTAAAGCCACTCTAGCACTGGGGCGTAAAGCAGCACCTTTTTTGCTTGAAGCACGCCTAGCAGCTTCTTTTGCCCGGGCAAGTGGGTTCTGTTGCTTTTAGCGAGGTAATCCTTCATGTGCTGAGGGACGGCCTCTTCGCCCACGCTGCGGTTTACAAAGAGCGGAGGAAACTCTTCGAAGTGCTCCCACAAGTCCTGAGGGACTTCGATATCGACCTCGGCAAAGCCGAACCACTGCTTCGTAATCAACTTAAGCCAGAAGTCTCTTGCGGCCTCTATTGGATCTTCGTACTGCACGACTTTCTCTTTACCACAGGGCATTTCCTGCAACATGGTGCTAGGGTAAAGGGAGTTCGCATCGAAGCCAAGAATACGCTTAGTGATGCGAGCTAAGTCGTATTTGTGTGAGCGGATGCGGGTTTCACCACGCACGTGTTTACGTGTGAACACCAAGCTAGGGCCTCCAACCACAGCTTCTTTCAACATTGCATAGGCTTCGGCACTTGGGGCGAATAGTTGGGGTCGGTTACGGCCTCTCAGGGTTCCTCTCAGGATGTATTACATCGAAACCCCAGGCAACGAAACAGCGTCTTTGAAAATGTCAACCCCGAGCTTGGTGTAAAACGCTTTCATTTTCTCGAGGGTTTCGAGAAAGGGAGTAACACCGAGGTTGTTGTAATACTCCAGCCAGTCTCCGAAGGTCTTCATGCCGCGCTCTTTGAAAACCCGCTCGCATTGTTTGTACTCCTTTGGAGAAAGAACAAAGGAGTTTCGGAGTTGCGAGTACCAGCACCCGTATGGTGGAAGCCCCTTGTTGTCAGCGCTGTCAAACCATTCGTATGGGAGCCAGGACTTTGTCTGTTTCGCCCCATACGTCTTTACCCATTTGTCGTAGTTGATGCCTGCGGACAGATAGTTTGTGACGTCGAGGAACTTGAAGGAGGGCGTGTTGATGAACATGATTTGTCTCTGTTTCTCCCCTGCAAAGACGCCGTGTTCTTGTCCGAGATAAGAAACAAAGTGTTTTCTGATAAGGTGCAGATCGTATCGGCCTGAATTGAAGCCGACCACTGGGACCTGTTCACTCCATTGCTTGATGAGTTTTTGTTGATCTTCCGTTAACCCCTCAAGATCCGGCGGCATGTAGTTTTGAGCTATATCATCTCTGATTGCGTTGCCACGGCGCTCCAGAGATTGATAAAACAGCCGGATAAGCTCTTGGGGGTCTTTAGAGCAAATGTACTCTGGCTCAGGCTCCTACGTGTCTGCAATGGAGACTGAGATAGGCACGTGCTCGCTTTCGTAAGAGAGATACCTGGTCGACTGACTTGCCTTGGTCTTGTCTTGATAAGCTTCGAAGTCGTAGACGATAGCGTGTGGATACGTTTCGTTTCTTTTAGGGGCGACTCGATCGTGCCACCAGGGTCGGGGCATCTCGTGCTCCCACCTTTCAACCAAGTTGTAGCCAAGTATCGTGAAGACCCGATTGATTTGTATAGTTCTTTCGAAGGCTTGCTCCCTTGTGATTGTGTTGCCTTGACGGTCAGTCGTGATCACTTCGTTTCTTTGTTCAGGTGCAGGAAAGCACTCTCGACAACCGTGCCAGTGGCAGCCGTGATACTGAAACACGGTTTTGCTTTCTGGGTGATAGCCATCAACTTTGTAGCGCCAAATGGTGCGCTCGCCTCCATGGCCGCATCTGTGGTGGTGGATGTGGATGCCCCGCTGTCGGGCCTCATACTCTAGCCAGCAAGTTGCCCGAATGCCGAAACTGCCTTCTGGATAAAACGCCTTTTCAAAAGGTGACTCAGGGGAAAGGATCTGATTTCCAGGGCAGGCAATATTAGTTTGCCCGCGAGTGCACGTCTTGGCGTAGCGCGCTAGGTTACAGGATTTTGTGAACCTTACCAAACAATCGCCACAAGTGTAGTTGTTTGTGACTTTGTTTATGTCAGTGATCAAGAAGGCATGAGCGTTGTAGATACCGATAGTCATCGTAGGGATACCGACTTTGTCGTAGCGCGAAGGTGTGTAACTCAAAACAAAGTCGCCGTTATCTGTAACAGTGTAAGCGGCAATCCCTTGTCTAAAGTGCCTTTGAAGCAAGTGAAACTTTTGTAAAGTAACAACATTGCCATTAGGTCGACCTCTACGGTGAAGAGCAAAGAAGCTTTGCGCTAGTGCTCTGGCTCTGCGGGTACACCGATTTATATAGGCACCTTGATGAACAGCCAAACACCGAAAGAGGCAAAGATCGTCGTTGTAAGTATCAAGAGAGATGACGTCTCTTTTGTTACGAAGCCAGTCGGGCAACTCGCCAAGCCCGATTTGCAAAGGTTGTAGATCTAAAATCGCTTTAGCCTCAACAAAGACAGCGCTTTCGAAAACCCATTTCGTATCAGGCCTGTTGATTTTTTCACCTTGAAGACGAAGCTCTTCTTGTTGTTGCAACCATCGTTTCGTTTGCGATAGTTTAGAAAACCAAGGACTGCTGGTGTTTGTATAGTAAACGATGGGTTCACCGGTTTCGATGTTTCGCAGCTTGTAGGCCCAGGTAAGTTTAACTTTATGCCTTGTGCGAACAGATTGTTTGATTTTGTTCATCATTTGGGGTACAAGAGGTCTTGTTAATCCCTGAGTAAAGCACCAGTTTATTGTTCTCTGTCTTCGCCCCGGTCTGCCTTGTGCACCATGTTCGCCACGATCATATAGTTCAACAATGCGACCCGGCATCAGAAAGTTCCCCATACGCTCTCGATCTAAAGGGTCAAACCCTGCGAGGTCCTCGTTGCGAGGAACCCTCAAAAGGGGTTTTCTTTCTTGAGCATCGAGCCAAGCGATAAGCTCGCGCTGAGGGATATTATCGAAAACGTCACGCTCGTTGTTCATAGGTCTCGCCATATATATATATATATATATACATATATATATATATATATATATATATATATATATATATATATATACACCCTTTTGCAAAAATATTGACACTTCAAAATATATATAAATATATATTCGTCCTTCGTGTTTATATCGCATACGTGACGATAGGCGACAAATAGTTCTCGAGGTGAGTACAGCAGAGTTTGCAAAATGCTACTGTACCCACCTTAAAAACTATTTGCCGCCTGTCATCACGTAAGCGATTTAAACACAAAGGACGAATATATATTTATATATATTTTCAAGTGTCAATATTTTTGCAAAAGGGTATATATATATATATATATATATATATATATATATATATATATATATATATATATATATATATATATATATATGGGTTTTATATACACAGGGTACCCCTTTGTTCAATTGGTAATAACGCGGCCGGTTAGGGCCTGTAAACAACTTAAACATATGAAAGCCCCCGAGTAGTATATAGGGAGTCAGTCAAATTCATGTTTTCTGAAGGCCCAAAATAAGCCGCCAAACGCCCGAGTTACCACCCCGCAGGGCGAATGCAATGAGTCCTGCGGGGTGGTAACTCGGGCGTTTGGCGGCTTATTGTGGGCCTTCAGAAAACGTAATTTGACTGACTCCCTATATACTACTATGTTTAACCATATTCCCCCTATAAGTGCAATGCCACTGGACCTTGATGAAAAGGTACAAAACTGATACTTGATACTTTTATAATATTTCATTACCCAACGTATTTAAAATAAAAACTTCAACTAGAAATAGCAACGTTCGACTTACCGACGTAGAATGATAAATATCTCCCGCCAATTCTTAAAGGCCCATCTGCACTTACCGTGATGCACCGCGCATTGTTTATTTTGATTTGGGCCCAGATAAATGCAATCTCTCGCGAAGTGAAATTTTTGCCTCTCATCTCCAGGAAGAAATAAACACTGAGTTCGAAATTTCGTTCGACATTAATTTTAGAATTTATTAGTCCCGAGAAACGGTCCTGTTAGATATCAAAAGTCCGTATAACATGGCTCGCATTTTGTCTGGGGCCGCTCAACCCGCCTTAGTCTGCTTAGTGTAGCTCGAGGCAACTCCAGTCGCCAAAGCAGTTTCCTCTGCTTCAAAAGTTCGCATCGAAAACATTTACACGTTGTGGGACGCGGTAAACCTCCTGCTATTTTTACCGAAAGTTTAAGGTCGATAAACCTCCAGCGAGCCGAGAAGTGTTTGTATTTTGTGAGCTGTTCTGTTGGCGTATCTGATTTGCATCGGGCATAATTAATGAGCTCCGCCGGCGGAGGACGTTTCATCGGCTTCAATTCGACGGCTAGGGACGGGGAAAACCTCCTTCAACTTCCATGGAATATTTCACATAGTTGCTGCCAAAAACGACTCCGCCGGCGAGCCGAGAAGTTTGAGCTTTTTCTGTTGTACATCTCCAGGTTCCGGTCGAACGGTCACAGTTATCGATGGAAAGATTCAAATGTCAATTCACTAAAAAATTACAATGAAAAGATTCGAAGATAAATCTTAACTAGTAGGCAATCTAATATACCTATTTCCTCTCCACGGACGACCGAATTTCTGAGCCAAGCCTTTTGAAAGTTCTCGTTTCTTGACAGCCGGCCTCTAACCTTCGGCGGCGATGCTTAGAAAACGTATCAGTAACGATGGAAAAAAAAAAGAAAACATACAAAAACAAGATGCAATGCCTTGAATATGAACTAAATATTTGAAAGAAATGATCTTGAAGTTAATAGACGATACAGATTCCCCGATGTAAACGGATTATTTTAGGAATCAAACTTTTTTGCCACAAAATGGATTTTCGTGGACCCAGAAATTCTAGAACGCCCGCAATGAGTCACGGTAAGTGCAGATGGGCCTTTAAGGGACATTAGAAAAGTGATGGGGGGGGGGGGGGGGGCAAGAAATTTTTTTTGGAAATTTTTTTTTTTACCCTAGATGGCTGGAATATTTTTTTTTAATAGTTTATTTTTTAATTGTCCCTGGGGAGATTTTTTTTTGTGATAATGCGTGGGAATTTTTTTTCCTTCATAATTTACTGGGAAAATTTTGTTTTTGCTTTTGCCCCACCCCCCCCAATCACTTTTCTAATGGTCCATCCCTAAGGTGGCCGAACATAGTTTGCACGCGCTCTTCAATTTCAGCTGCTTGCGTGAGTCAGCACGTGCAGAGTTTTGAGAAAATCAAAAGTGGCGCCTATTCAGCGATCATTTTATTCTGCTCAGGCGTGGATCGCGAAAGTGTTGTTTTTCGTCTTAAAATCAAACAATTTGTTGTTCGTTAAAATGTTTATTGAATCAATAGATAATTTATAGAACCATTGAAGAAATACACTTCCTTTTTGGTCATTTTTAACCCGTGAATATACGCGCATGCGTAATGAACGGTTTATCGGTAACGACGACAGATATGCAAATGAGTCACTCACTCGCTCACTCCTTCCATCAGCTGTAAACTAGTGACGTAACGCTTTGTAACGAATGCGTTTTGTTACAAGAACAGCGTGAATCCAGCGATAACAATAACTAAATTGGTGTAAACGAATATAAACAACAATAAGAGTTAAAGATGTTTCGCATTTGGAGTCTTTAATGCAACGTTAAAATCGATCTAAAAGGAATTTTCAACTGAGACACGCGTTTTGATGGTTATCTACCTTCAAGTAATAAAATTTATCCCATTATAAATGCATACTGATGAGCGGAACCTGTCCCCCGCGACCTTAAGAAGGCCTCGGAGCTCGGGCAATATCCCTTACATAAGGCAGTGGTCACGGTGGTCGAGTAGACTTACAGCCGAAAGGCCCAGGTTCGAATCTCACTCGGGGCGTTCTTTTTTTTTCTTTCTTCTTCGGACTGAACATTATGAAAGTGATGTACTGTATTTTTATTTTTTGCGTTTGTCAAAAATCCTTACGTTTAATTTAAAAAAAAATACATTGAACCGTGACAGAGTGAAAACATAAGCTTACCGCAATTATTGCCTTACGCGTTAGCATTTCAAATTCACGGGTTGGCTCTTAGGAGCCTTTGATTGTCTTTGGATCGAGAACTCAGTCAAATGCAACGCACGCGCAGTTGATCAAAAAATTGTGACTGGATATTTCCTCGGAAACGTGCTGATTTCTACGGAACCACTCGTTAGAATTTCACGAAATTTGGCACAATAATAGTTCTGAATATGCTGAACTCACCTACCATCAGAAATTTGAAATCTAACAGAGGAGATTTTTACAAAACGCAAACATATGAAAACACAAATTACGGAAGACCCCTCTGTTAAAATAATATGAGACCAGTGTTAACATGCGAATATTTTTACGAGTTTACTGGAGACAAATGATGGACAAAATCTAACGACTAGATTTTCTGAAAATAAACGAAACCAAATATTTACAATCCACCGTGTTGCCATGGCAACAACCTAAGAGGTCAACAAAAATACCGAAATATATAGCTTGTTGCTTAATCATATGCCTCACCAATTTTGGGCGCTCAGATGTTAGTAGCCACTCGCGAAAGTGATGTGATGGACTAAAGTTACCCTATTTATCCATGTAGTACTGCCCTATCCGGCGCGCGCTTATTTGATATGTTCACGCACTAGCCTAAAGCAAAGTTAAAATGAAACGCTGAAAAAACTGTAATAGATATAATGTATAGACCATAAGGAATAATTTGACGATTCACGGCAAATGCACACAGCCTCAAACAACATTAACTCAAAACGCTCTCTTCATGCATGATCTCAAGGTCATGATTTTATGCCCATGAGTAATGGGCGTGTACGTGTTTTTAGCGATAACTTTTCTTTCCTGAGGAAGAAATGTTTTAAAACTCTTTTAACTCAAAGAGTATGCTTTCAACAGTAAAATAAAGCAATGAAAAAGATACGTCACCATGCGTGTTTAGAAGAAAACAAGCCTTATTCATTTCGCCAATTTATCCTAAAACGAAACTCTCTTGGTTCGGACTGTGCGCGCGCTCGTGCGTGCGCTCGTGCGCACGCTAATGACGCAAGAAATTATGCGTAGTAGTGATGCGCAATACAATACTAAAGCCTGGTTTCCATATAATCGCAACGGATCGCCAGGATCGCAACGTTTTGGTTTCCATATGCCTGGTTTCCATATAATCGTAACGATCGTAACGATCGCTCAACGATCGCTGCGATTCTTGCGACCCTTGCGATCATATGGAAACCAAAACGTTGCGATCGTTGCGATTGCGATCGCAGAGATAGAAAAATTTCTATCTCTGCGATCGCAATCGCAACGATCGCAAGGATCGCAACGTTTTGGTTTCTATATGATCGCAAGGGTCGCACAACACTTTTTCTGCGATCGCTGCTATCGTTGCGATCGTTGCGATTATATGGAAACCAGGCTATATGATCGCAAGGGTCGCAAGAATCGCAGCGATCATTGATCGTAACAATCGCTGCGATCGTTGCGATTATATGGAAACCAGGCTTAAGGAGTCACCTTAATTATGTAAATTATGCTGTTCAGTTTGCTTGTTAAACTACTGTAGCGTCGTGTCCAAACCTTGGGCACAACAGGATTGAGTAATCTTGCTATTTAGACAAAACCTTAGTATGCGAGCTGTTCTTAAAAAGGTTATTTTATAATTGTTATAATAATTATTATATTATTGTTATACTACGTTGTAAAATGCGTCTAACTGGTAAATTTTCTCTCTCAGGTGGATATGCAGCCAAAGTTTGAGAACAAAATGGTGGCGTACTGTTTTTTCGCTGCCTTCATCATCGTGGGTTCCTTTCTTGTGTTGAACCTGTTTGTTGGGGTAATTATCGTTAAATTTAACACGTTGAAAAAGAAGGTAAGCCTTGTCATTTCCTGCTTTTATCATGACACTCTCAGTATCATTAGTCAATTTAAGAATTGCAAAGCCCTGCCCTAACTGAGCCAAGGGGGGTAGGGGGTTAGGGGGTTAGCCGAGGGTATTGAATGGTCTTCTCAAGGACGGGGATTGATGAAGATTGTCATGCGAGCAACAAGTACTTTGCAAAAATCTACTGATGATCAACGAGTCTTTTTTATTGTCTTGCTTTTTACCGTTTGTTTTGACGCTTTTGTAAATTTTAGCTGAATAGGATTTTTAAATATCTTCCACAAGTAGTGTTTATTTTTGTACCATAACATACTTTACAAAAAACTCGAATATTCGAAGAGAAGCCAAAATTTGCGAGCATTTGAAAATCTCATGAGGCGATGCGATACCCCTAACATTCCGCGTCGTTCCAACATAAGGGAATTTAAGCATGACGATCGCGACGGCAACGCCAAGGAAAACGTCTTTTCGACTGAATTGTCCAGAAGCTGAATAGACAAATTCGGCTAACGCATTGTTGTACCCAATTCAAACCTTCTGGGAATAGAGCGTTTTCACTCACGTGACCAGCGGCCATGTTGGTTTACTGAAACAAAAGAAAGTGTTTGCATAAAAATAGAGTTCAATTCCCGGAGGATTGGTTTGGTACACCAATATGGCCGCCGTTTCTTTGTTTTGGAACACCAATATGGCCGCCGTGACGTCAGATGAAAACGCTCTATAAGATTCTTTGTTCACAATATTTCCATATATAAATTTCCATGTCAATGCTTCATTGATATGGAAATATGACGAACAAAGAGTTGTAATCCCAAAAGGTTTGAATTGGATACAACAATGCGTAAGCCGAATTTGTCTACTCGTAGGGATGGATGGCTTTCAAGTTCAAATAAAGAGGGACAGTAGTGGTATGCGCTACTTTTGGGCTTTTTTTCCGAAGATTAATTTATTCACAAAAACAATAGGTCGGAATTTCCGAAGATTAATTTATTCATAAAAACAATAGGTCGGAATTTCCGAAGATAGTCGTAACCCTAGGCCTATTGTGGACTAACCCTAGCTCATTAACCCTAACCCTGTTAGCATAATAACCCTAAGGATAGCCACTGCGCATGACCTAACAACCCTAATTCAAAACTTGCGGATCTCAGTGTTTATTCAAAATGGCGAAATTGAGTAAAATATTAAAAATTGAGGATCTCATGACCTATTCAAAAATGTCAGGGGGGCCCCATCCAGTTAAGGCGGGCCCCGCCTGTGTAGAAAACAAACGACCAAAGTCGTGTAGTGCTTTCCTACCTACTCCCGAATTCTGAGATCCCTTTATAGTGACACAAGTTCTCTTCCATGTGGGACAACATGGTTGTGACACTTTGGATTTTTCAACCAGTACGCATGCGCAGTAGGGTTTTTTGGTCTAAATGGGTTCAAATTCAATTACAAACATGATAGCGATGTAGGGTCGCTTCCATGTGGGACACATGTAGTAAACTCAACGGATTTTTAGCGACAGCGCATGCGCAGTATCATTTCTTAGTTTAATGTTAAGGTTTTTAGCCCAAATTCTGAAAAGTCTCACACATGTTTGTAACAAATTCAACTATATGTTTAATAAAAATAAGATCTAAGATACATGCCTCGGGTCTTAGAGACTGCAACTGTGAAAAGAAATTACACATGATCAATTTGTCAGGGAAAGTTTTTGAATGCCACTCATGACAGAGTCTATGTCCATCGGTGTTTCCTCTTTTCTTTCTGGACATTCTATATCAGAGCTCTCCTTGATTCCATTTGGCCCATCGTAGATAGCGTGAATGATTCGATTCTGAAGATTACCGTCAAAGAACGAAAGGATGTTTTGGATCAAAAACCAAAGAAAGATGACCCTGAAAATGGAACCAAAGCAAGGGCTAAAGTCAATAACTAAACGCCAAGTCAAACCGAAAAAGCGAAAGCTGTCAACTTTGAAAGTTGAGATTCCCAAGCGACCAAAACTTCACAGAAAACACGGAGTTTTATATTTCTGTGTGCTTTAAGTTTTGATAACAAGACTTTCCGGTAGCTTCAAAGTTCAAACGTTTAATTATGCGAATTCTGAACTATAAATTTGCATGGAAAATTAGCACCTCGGTCAAAAAACAAAGCAGTCGTGCTAAGACAACAAAGCCACACGTTTAATGTTCACAAACCTCATCAAAGTTAAGTCAACCAAAGCGGTTTTTATTTACAACCATTCAAATCCACGCGCAGCAAAGCAGAGTCAAATGATAAGGAAATCAAACTTAACGATGGAACTGATCGTCTTCTTTCTTGAAATACTTTTATAACGTTCGGCCATATCAATCAGTGAAGCCGAGTTCGCACTTTTACGTTTATCATTCGATAAATGAACTTGTTGGATTCGAGGCTGTTTTCGGAAATCCTTTACCATATTTATTTATCATAAAGTAACCAGATAACCAAAGCAAAGTTGCATGTCCAAACATTAATTTATATTAAATTTAACAACTTTACTCGAAAGAAAAGTAACTGGGCTGCGATAGTTTAAAGCGTGACGAATGAACGTTCAATTAGCGATAACAGTTTACGAACGAATTAACAATGCTTTTCTTGAAGTCAATGAATGCGCAGCGCTATTCGCGTAACAACGAACATTTTCTGTCATTTAAATTTAAGCGGCCATTTATAAAAACATAATGAACTAAAACAACTTCTGTTTAAACAACGTTTAAACGCAACCGTTGCTTCAAACATGGCGAAAGCATGTTCGCATGGAATGGAAAAATATAAGCTACATGAAGTGATATTATACGCAGCGAAACCTTGCGAGTGTTCTGCTGTTTATTTGTGCAACTTCTTTAGACAAGTTAAACAATAAACTTGAAAGCCATTGTAATTATCAATTGCCAACTTTGAGGGTGACTGACATGCAGAGGAAACTTTTAGGAAACGCGAGGCTTATTATTGGGAAAGCACGACAATTTTTTTTATTTGGTTTCACAGGGAGATATTTTCTTTAGAACGTGATTGACCATAACAACAACACTATGTATTTGAGCAAACGCTAAAATGTTCTCTATTTTAACAAGCTTTAATAAGCACTGAAACAAAGTTAACAATGTCTTTAAAGTAATTTACTGTGAATACTATTTACAACAACCGAAACGGCCATTCATCATTCGAAAAGTCTGCTTTCCAACTAAAAGCCTTTTTCTGCGGTACGATTAGAGAATCAAAAAACGTTAGGCAAAGTTACATGTTCAAACGAATAACAGCAAACAATGTACCCGCTTTATAATTTACCAACATACACATCACAAGTTTACTTTACGCAACAGAAAAGTAACTGGGCTGTGATTCACTTTTGCGGTAACGAATTAAGGGTCAATTAATGATAACAGTTTAGGGACGAATAAGCAATGCTTTTCTTAAAGTCAAGGATTGTTTGGATGCACAGCGCTATCCGCGTGCTAAAGAGAAACGACACGAGTTCAAAATACTCTTTTTAATTACAATTAAGCTGTCTCAAGGGTAATTGAACTATTCATTTGTATTTGCATACTGTTGAAAACACGAGATTGTAATAAGACATTACGTAATGTTTGCGTAAAAATATGTGATTTTGTTGGTCCGTATTACCGTTCGCACTAAATTTTTGCGGGTTCTAATTTTTCTAAAATATTATCCCGCAACATTTTCTCCTTAAAACCTTTCGGCTCGGCTGTCGTCGGCTATATACAAACTGACCATTATTTAGTAATTAACGTAATGTAAAATCGTGTTGGTGCCCGTTTACTAAATAAACGTCTCTTTCGTTAAGAAAATACCAGTGATAACTCAGGTGATAATGCATGAAATGGTTCCGTTGTTATTGCTGATCGATCCATTGCCAGAGAATCAAGTCAGCCACACAGCTGACTCAGGCACAAAAGTAAGTTTCTGCAAAACACCAAAATTTCAGTTACTGAAACGACAAACAATAGATTGGAGTCATTCAGCGCGAATTCAAGAGCAACTTAGACCGATCCCTGGAGTAGCTCATTGTAACTCAGAGCAACTCAGAGCATTTTGAGTAAGAAACTCAGAGCACTTGAGCGAGCAACTCAGACATTGATAATCTGCACGATAAGTTGGGTTAACATTGGTTTCGTGTTATCATTGTGGGGTGAATAAAATAAGCTCACAACAGCACCATCTTTTACACACTTTCAAACGTTTTATTGAATTCACAAGAGCTGTAACAAAAGTATACTTGTAATTTATCAACCTATTACATTAGTAATGCTTAGTTTAATTATGTTCCCATCGTTTCCTGCTCTGCAACCTAGCCACCATGGGTGTTCTCGCCTTCCGTTTATGAGATGATTTGCGTGTTGAATCAGGCAGGCCGTATCCAGCAACAAAGGGAGTGCCATTTCCTCGGGTGAAATAGAAGGCATCGTTTCTATCCGGCGAGGAATTTTCGATTCCACTGTAGTCACAGGTGTCGCAGGCAGTTTTCTTGGTATTTTTGTAGACTTTGATTGAGATGTATTGAGGTCTCTTTTACTAGACGCGTCTGCAGGTGCACTGACGTCTGTTTTGCTTGATAGCTCTGTAGCAGGCAAAGGATCTGGTTTGGAAAGGACCACAGTCGGTTTTATCGTCGACTCCGTTTTCATTTGTTTTGCCAATCCTTGATACCGCTGTAGAAGTTGATCCAACATGAGGACTTTTTGGTCTTCTGGTAAAGGAGACTCTATGATTTGCTTCATGTCTTGATCTAATCTCGTCAGAGTTGGAAGTTGAGCGGGAGCAGTTAAACGCCGTTCTGTCTCCATGCTTTGTAGAAAATGTTCGGGTATAATCACCATCTTTTGCGCATGCTTCATTTGAACGCTTTACCCAGTAAATCAACAGCAAGGGGTGCAATCAGATCATTTCAACTTGTATTTATTTAATATGTTCATCAACGTTCCAAAGGTAGTTAAAAGGTAACTCAACAAATCTAAAGTTCCGAGTGATATTTACATGCAGCTACACACATTTTTTTTTTTTTCAAAAGACTCAACAAACATTGATTTTATAATGGCTATATGCCTTTGTCTCACAACCGTTTGGTAAAATATAGCACTAAGTGTACATTTCGTCATAGGGAGATATAGTCCTGTCTTGTTCAAAGTCATAGAATAGATTTTATGATTCTCTCTTGAATTTGGTTCATCCGTGCCATCTGTGGTGGTGTTAATGGCTTTACAGATTTAAGTTTATTGTGCTCCTGACATTAATAGGTTATAAAGTGAGCCACTGAGGAGGTAAATGTTTTGTCCTTTGACGGCGTTTAATAGTTTTTGTCGTTTTTCTAACACCACTTGCTTTAAACTGCGGTAAAGCTTTCGGTTCTCTGGGTGTCGATACATGACAAACAGTGCGTTGTTCTTTTTGTTCATTCGATGGCAGTGCTTCGCTTGTGGAACATTCAACCGCGTCTTTGCGGTTGTTCTCCGTGTTGTGGTAGATTATTACTTTAACTTTTGGTTTTAGTTTGGCCTCTTGAAGGTACTTTCTCCGTTGCGTGTGATCCAACTGATGAACATATGCAAGATGGTTAGCTAGTCTAACGAGGTACTTTGCACCGCATCCTTGAATCGGACAATCTCTACAAACTCT
Source organism: Cladopsammia gracilis (assembly GCA_022457155.1). Lineage (NCBI taxonomy): Eukaryota > Metazoa > Cnidaria > Anthozoa > Scleractinia > Dendrophylliidae > Cladopsammia > Cladopsammia gracilis. The sequence continues at coordinate 536,025 of JAJGOT010000248.1, read as the reverse complement.
TTTGTAGACCATGTTTACAGTTAGACGACAAGACACAAATGACATTTGTGTAAATTATTCTGTATATATTGATGATCAAACAGGCCAAAACCAGGCCAAAAAGGCCAAAACCAGGCCAAAAAGGCCAAACCAGGTCAATAAAGCCAAAGCCAGGCCAAATACGCCAAAACCGTCAAAAGCGCCATATTCTGCTGACAGTTGCATTTTAGATGTCGTCGAGTTCTCCAAACTCCAAACCCAATACATCTCCAATACAACAACTCCAATACAACAATTTATTTTCTGCCAAAGAATATAAAAAATTTATTGAAAAAATCTAAGTTTACAATGCGGGACATGTTCGCTACGATCCTTGTGATCAGCGGCCCGTCTTAATAATAATATCAAAAAGTCACTTAATATTTACAATGAGGGACATGAATGCTATGATCCTAGTGATCAGCGGCCCGTCTAATTTACAAGTCACACAACATATTTACATTGAACATGTCATCCTGGTCAAAGTTCTCGTACCCGTAAGGATAGGTCTTGAAAGTAATGGGGTCCAGGATCCGTTTGACATAGACCAATTGGTACCGTTTGAAAAGCGGGAATGTGTACAGTTTGTAGTTATTGGCATCCCGTTCGATTTGGTAGCTTTTGGGGACGACCGTTTGACGTGGGGAGCGTAGAGGACGTTGGACTTCGTCCAAGACGTTTTGACGCATGACGTCATAGTTGAGATAAAGGTTGGCTTCACTGTTGAGGTTGAAACCCCGGACTTTACAACAAACGTGTCCGTCTTTGGTCTTGTAGCCATAGTTTTTGGGTCCCCCAGACACGAATTCCACGATGCTGTCACCGTTGTCCAGTTCGTCTTTAAAGTCCCCAAGATATTTATCCAGGGGTGGATCTGGGCTGTCGGGTGTGGAAATGAAAACGACGGAATCGGTATCAAAATACAAACACCGTTCGCCAAGCAGTTTCAGGGCCCCATACAGTCTAAGGCGAGCCCAGCAGGTCGTGAAACATGCCACGAAAATGTTCAAGTTCGGCGACACTGGAACATCTGCTTCTTGTAGCTTGTAGTGGACTTCGACTCTGTCTTCGGTCATGGGGCTCACGTACTTGATATCCACTTTGTCTGAGTCGTGGAAGGCGTGGAACTTGATTGGATCTGTGAATTCCACGACTTGGGTTTTGTTGGTTTGTTGTCCAAATTTGCCCCACATGGAATTCAGCATTATCTTGGCCAGCGAGCGAAGCCCCGAGTTGTAGGCCATCTTGTCTGCCTCGAGACGAATACCCTCGTGCCGAAAGAAAGCATCGATATGAGCTTGTTTGTCCTCGTCAGCTCCGTTCCAACTCGCTTCCTCTTTAATTTTTAACCAGGTATTGACATAATCCTTGAACAGACCCGTTTGGGTCTTAGGAAAATGCCAAAGTTCATTGATGGTAAGAATTTCGTATCCCATGGCCACCGCTTCTAGGAGGTCAGGTGTACACCACGTACCATGAAGGGTGCGGTCAGTGTCATCGTGAGAACAGCTGGGTACTTTCTCCATCAGGTTCAGAGACATTTGTTTCTTTACACAGGCAGCGCAGAGGGGAAAGGTTAACTTGTCGTTAAAACGGTACGGCAACACTGGGTGGAAGAGGTCTTTGGGTGGCAGCACGGTACATTGGGCCATACCAAAGTAGTGAGACAGGTCTTGCGGCGCGACATTGTGGAGGAAGACGGGATGGCCCACAGGATACTGCTGCGTTTTGTTCACCCAGGGGTAGAGCGAGGTAAAGTCGTAGTACTTGATCTTTTCTGAACCCTCGGCACGATGGTACAATTTAATGGCATTGGTTCGCCCTCCGAAAAAGGCGTCTCGTGGATTGAGGGGGTCTGGGACGTGGCAACGTCCGGCCATGTACTCTCGTACGTGAGGATCGTGTTTTTTGAGCATGGACCATTGACACTCCCACATTTCAACGACCCGGTAGCCTTTGGATCGTAGAAAGGTCATTTTCCGTTGGGTCTGTCTATAGACACCCTCCATATTGACCCCAAGAAGACGCTGATGGGTTTCTGTCCGTTGAGGGTAACATTTGGGGCAGCCGTGCCAGTAACACCCATGGAACTCATACACGGTGTTGGTACTTGCATTGTAGCCGTCAGCAGAGTAGCGTGACTCTGGAATCTTGAATTCACCATCAGTGGATCTTGCGTGACGGAGGATGGGTTGCCGAACGGGAGCGTAGTGAGAATCCATGAAATCCAATTGGTTACGTTCAGAATCCGACAATGAGGCTTTGAGTTCTGTTTGCAAAGTCTCCTCCACGAAATACAGCCATTCCATGGACGAGCGGGAATGGTTCGTGTTCCGACGCCAACCGTGTAATGGTTCACTAGCGATGGTGTCCGGCTCCATTCGGTTTTTCCTCAAGTCCCGATTGCATGCCGAGGCAATCGTCATTTGCTCGAAGGGATTGAAGTGAGCGTGATGTTCAAAGAGGCATTTGAACACCAAACACCCTTCTTTGAGCAAGCGTACATCTGACCGGCAATAGGCCACCAACTCCTTTTGGAAATCAAACACGACATTGTCATCCCTCTGCTTATCGTGCCATGTTTCAAATTTCTTGCGGGCGTCCGGCGACATGCTTTCCGGCATGTAATAATCTTTAGCAGGAATGGGTCCCACGTACCCTTGATTCGTTGGAACGTTGAACTTGTGTGGAAAATATCCTTTTTTAAGTTCCGTGAGCCCAAAGGTTTTCGGGAACGCAGCCAGCGGCATAGTGAGGAAAGATAACGAGTCAATAAAACGGATCCGTCCCGTCGTGACTTGCAGGAGTTTTGCCCCGTTTCTGATCTGTTGTAGGATCTGACATTGTTTGTGATACTCGTCAACGACAAAGTAACCATCGTACCCCTGGAAGTTGTGAGCCAGGACAATAACGTCACGTTCATCGTCCTCCGTCAGTTCTTCGAGGAAATCCAGGAACTCCTTGACACAGCTCTCCCCCTCAAACACACGTTGCTCGTCATCCTCGTCCGTTTCAGCAATGAGTAGATTGGCCAGGTGCATTTCGCGTTCTTGTGTAGCCTCAATGTCGAAAAAGACATGTACCGGTGGGAGTTTTTCTTTTTTGCTGTCCCCTTCGCCATCTTCATCCGACTCGTTTGCAGTCTCCTCCGACTCGTTTGCAGTCTCCGCCGCTTCTACTTGCAAGAAACATTGGTGGGTTTGAACCTCCACGTACAACTTGCACGAGGGGCAATCGAAATAGCCACACTTGTGACGTTTTTGTTCCTTGGATGTTCGCAATAGAATCAGACACGACGAGCAGAGTCTACGCGTAGTGCACACGCTCTTGGTGGTTCCATCGGTGACAGGCTTCCCGTTCTGTCCTTTGATGCGATGCGTCATCATGCACGTGGCGCCGTAAAAGTTACGATGGCAATGTGGACACTGTTGGGTGGGAGGGATCTTGTTACGCTGACATTGCAAATAATCCGGACATCCATTCTGGAGACAAGCGTTACAATGTTGTTTGTTGACAGCGCACTTGTGTTGGCCAAGATGATTGTACCCTTTTAAGCAGTGGGCACACAGATAGCTGCGATTCAAGAAGGCTTTCAATGATGATATGGTATCATAATGTTCATCGTGGTAAAGTAAGACGATCTGCTTTTCCGACGAGGTAGAAAAGGAGCGAACATCAAAGGCGCGGTCGGCGTCCACCAAAATCAGCTGATACCCTTGCATGGAGGGGGCTTTGGCAAACTTGGTCAGTTCGGCGTACCCGCAAGGACCCGGTGCAACTCCCGCTTCCATCATCAATAGCGTGGCCTGGTCGGTTTGAATGCGACAACCCCTTTTAAAACTTTGAATTTTGGGGTGGTTGTCAATGAAAGCTTTGGCCGTCACGATGGCTTTGGCGCAACAGATTTGACTGTCTTGTGGAATGTTCACTATTGAATAACGGTGCTGTTTGAGGTACTTGACACCCTTGTGTCCCGGCGTGAATTTCCTTTTCCACCCTGTTCCGTGTGGGGGTCTTGCCACATGCACAAAGGAGAGGTGGAACGAGTCATCCATCTCAAATTGTTGATTTGAGTTCAAGATGCGCGTCAAATGGTTGAAAAAGGCTTGGACTCTATCGCCATTGCGTCTCCATTCGCCAGCAGTGAAACCTCTGTAATCATAATTATTGTTCATACGGTGCGAGGCCAAGTTGACATAAATGCGGTCAGCGTCCGGAATCTCTTGGTCGTCAATGAGTTTGACGACAGACCTTTGCATTTCATCTCGCAAAGCAGCATTTAAATTTTGCATTGGAACAAACTGCCCCGTTTGGCGTAACCTGGTGTGAAAGACTCGCTCCTCTACGCCCAAACGACCACTTCGTCTAACGCGTACGGGGGCCAGTTCAAAATGGAATCGACCCCGCGGTTGTTGTGAAGTGCTGCCACCACCCGTCTGCTCGTGGCGTCTCATTTGAAATGCATGTTGGCGAAGCGTAGCGGTCTCTGCTTCTAACAGCTCATCATCGCTCCTGTCCTCTTCTGCTTGAAACAAGTTTTCATCTGAGTCGTAGTGGTTCTTCTCCATGGTGAGCTTCGAAAAGCGAATGAAGTGAACGAAAAAAGTCGCGGATTTTATGGGTGCTCCAAACAAAACAAACTCCGCCCCCACGTCCATCAAAGGGACGCTTTGTTCAAATTTGGTCATGCGTTCACATGATTGGTCAGAATAAGTTCCACCCTCCATGCTGAGACCAATCAGAACGTAGGAGTGGATGAGGTCATTGGAGACCAATCAGAGAGCAGGAATCCAAGGTAATTCAATGTCATTGGATGTCCAAAGGTTTGCGCATGTGTCAGGAAATGAAAGTTAATCTTTTAAGTTTCCCGTGTCGAACGTTGAAATAAAACGTGGTAGTTTCATCAACGACCGTTTAATTAACATCGTAGCATGTACAGAATTAAATTGACGCGTTTATAAATCGGTTTACGCATGGAACTGTCGGTTACAAGTTTGGTCTGTGAACTTAAGCTTTGTCGTGAATGTTTCACCGCACGGAGCCAATAAACCTCGAATCAGTTTGCCAATCGATTTCATTTCACTTTTGATTTAACGTTTAGATCAAACATTGTTTTCAGGAGTTTTTTACAGACCGCCTTTTGATTGTCGTGAAGTGTGGAATTATATTTACGCTTTTAAGTCTGCTAGTCGATTTTTGTTTCATAAGTTTTGTAATTTCACAGACCGTCGTTTTATTGTCGTGAAGTACATTGCGGAATTATATTTACGCTTTTAAGCTTTCAAAAGCTTGCTTGACGATTTCTTATATCCTTGCTTTCGTTTCTTTCATTGAACATTGCTTTCATAAGTTTTGTAATTTCACAGACCATCGTTAATGAAAATAGCAGGACCGAATGTGAAAAAAATTGCATCTCTTTGTTCAACGAGCCAAACCAAATTCCCCCAGGAGGATATGTATGAACACACATGATTTGAAAGAGCAAATGGCAGGGTTTTCATGTCAATCACAAACATCATTGCGCCATGCAAGAATGTAAAACTTTTATTGAGCGGTTCGTTTACAAATTAAACTGTTTTTTGAAACCTTAACATTTGTGTCTTTGATTCCCATATCATTCCCATGTCATTCCCTAACAAAAATCCCTGTTAAATAATTGTTGTCATCGGAAAAGCAAAGAAAAAAATTCAATGTTCAAGATAAGTCATCCAATTTATTTACTCGGAGCAACTCCGAGTTGCTCTGAGTTGCTCTAAAAACATTAAAACTTGACTTCATTCGAAAACACCGCGGTAACTTTAATTAGCTTGTCTGGTTGAAACTCGTCTGTAAGCGAAGAACTAAAGTGAAAAATGTTCAAGATAAGTCATCAAATTTATTTACCTAATAATAACAATGCGGGACATATCGCTATGGTCCGAGCGACCGGCGGCCCGTCAATCACGTTCTAAAGAAAATATCTCCCTGTGAAACCAAATAAAAAAAATTATCGTGCTTTCCCAATAATAAGCCTCGCGTTTCCTAAAAGTTTCCTCTGCATGTCAGTCACCCTCAAAGTTGGCAATTGATAATTACAATGGCTTTCAAGTTTATTGTTTAACTTGTCTAAAGAAGTTGCACAAATAAACAGCAGAACACTCGCAAGGTTTCGCTGCGTATAATATCACTTCATGTAGCTTATATTTTTCCATTCCATGCGAACATGCTTTCGCCATGTTTGAAGCAACGGTTGCGTTTAAACGTTGTTTAAACAGAAGTTGTTTTAGTTCATTATGTTTTTATAAATGGCCGCTTAAATTTAAATGACAGAAAAGGTTCGTTGTTACGCGAATAGCGCTGCGCATTCATTGACTTCAAGAAAAGCATTGTTAATTCGTTCGTAAACTGTTATCGCTAATTGAACGTTCATTCGTCACGCTTTAAACTATCGCAGCCCAGTTACTTTTCTTTCGAGTAAAGTTGTTAAATTTAATATAAATTAATGTTTGGACATGCAACTTTGCTTTGGTTATCTGGTTACTTTATGATAAATAAATATGGTAAAGGATTTCCGAAAACAGCCTCGAATCCAACAAGTTCATTTATCGAATGATAAACGTAAAAGTGCGAACTCGGCTTCACTGATTGATATGGCCGAAAGTATTTCAAGAAAGAAGACGATCAGTTCCATCGTTAAGTTTGATTTCCTTATCATTTGACTCTGCTTTGCTGCGCGTGGATTTGAATGGTTGTAAATAAAAACCGCTTTGGTTGACTTAACTTTGATGAGGTTTGTGAACATTAAACGTGTGGCTTTGTTGTCTGCTGCTTTGTTTTTTGACCGAGGTGCTAATTTTCCATGCAAATTTATAGTTCAGAATTCGCATAATTAAACGTTTGAACTTTGAAGCTACCGGAAAGTCTTGTTATCAAAACTTAAAGCACACAGAAATATAAAACTCCGTGTTTTCTGTGAAGTTTTGGTCGTTTGGGAATCTCAACTTTCAAAGTTGACAGCTTTCGCTTTTTCGGTTTGACTTGACGTTTGGTTATTGACTCCAAGACATTTAGCCCTTGCTTTTGACTGGTTCCATTTTAAGGTCATCTTTCTTTGGTTTTTGATCCAAAACATCCTTTCCTTCTTTGACGGTAATCTTCAGAATCGAATCATTCACGCTATCTACGATGGGCCAAATAGAATCAAGGGGAGCTCTGATATAGATGTTTGTTACAAACATGTGTGAGACTTTGGGCGAAAAACTTTAACATCAAACTAAGAAAGGATACTGCGCATGCGCTGTCGCTAAAAATCCGTTGAGTTTACTACATGTGTCCCACATGGAAGAGATCTTGGGTGACAATCATGTTTGTAATTGAATTTGAAGCCATTTAGACCAAAAAACCCTACTGCGCATGCGTACTGGTTGAAAAATCCAAAGTGTTCCAACCATGTTGTCCCACATGGAAGAGAACTTGTGTCCCTATAAAGGGATCTTAGAATTCGGGGTTAGGTAAGCAAATACACGACTTTGGTCGTTTTTGCACTGGCGGGGGCCCGCCTTGAACTGGATGGGACCCCCCTGACTTTGATGAATAAATCATGAGATCCTCCATTTTGAATACTTTACTCAATTCCGCCATTTTGAATATTTCATAAGTTCCGCCATTTTGAATATTTGTCTCAATTTCGCCATTTTGAATAAATAATGACATCCGCCATTTTGAATTAGGGTTATTAGGACATGCGCAGCTGTAATTCTTAGGGTTAATATGCTAATAGGGTTATTCGGACATGCGCAGCTGTAATTCTTAGGGTTAATATGCTAATAGGGTTAGGTTTAGCGCCATTTTGAATTAGGGTTAGGGTTAATGAGCTGGGGTTCGTCCACAATAGACCTAGGGTTACGACTATCTTCGGAAATTCCGACCTATTGTTTTTATGAATAAATTAATCTTCGGAAATTCCGACCTATTGTTTTTATGAATAAATTAATTTTCGGAAAAAAAGCCCAAAAGTAGCGCATACCACTACTAGGGACTGGAAATTAACCGTCGTGTGTTCATGTTCTCCACAAAACTTACAATTTGATCATTTAACATTGTTATTTTGAAGGGAACGACAAAGAAATGTGGCAAAGTGTGAAACGAACGTGCAGAGGCATTAGCCGCGGTTAAGCGAAACACTTTTGCTGCTAGGTTAAATTGATTTCATAGGTAAAATGAATTTACCTAGGCTTTTCGGCGACAGCAACGAAAACAATAGGTTTAATAAGCCAAACAACGGATCCGCACGTGCTTACACACTTTGGTACATTTCTTTGCCATTCTCTACAAAACAACAACATCCAATGACCACAGTTTAATGAAAAAGTTTGTTTTTTTACCACAACAAAAACATTTTACTTGAAGCTATCATGTTCAATTTGGCCTCAAAATCCAGGCAAGTAAACTTGAAAAATAGACGTCTAGTGCATTAAAGATCATTGAAACTTTGATCTCATAGATAAGAATATGAAGTGAACGTTCTACTTTTTGACAAATTCGGCTAACGCAGGCTGTGTTTTCACGAGGCGGTTTTTCTCGCTTAACATTCCTGTAGGTGATTTGTTTACTGACCGCGTTAAGCAGCTTAAAAAATTTATGCGTTTTCACGGACAGAACTTTATTTATTTTTCTTATACGATGCGCGATGTATTTTCTTTTGTTAAAACAATAGAAAATTAGAACACAAAAGAACGACAATACAATGCCCTTCTTTGTTGTTTGAACGCTGGCGAAATGTGATTGGCCGAAATTAATTGCCGACAAGCTTAAGCGACCTGGTTTGGTGGCTTAAATGTAATGAGAATTCTATTGTAGTTCGCCGACTCGCTTAACTTTAAGCGAGTTGGACAAGCAACTGTTTTCAAGAGATTTCCGACTGTCACTCGCTCAGCGACTTGAAAAATCGCTCGTGAAAACACGGCCGCATTGTTGTACCCAATTCAAACCTTTTGGGATTAGAACTCTTTGTTCATCATCAGATTTCCATATCAATTGTAAGAACCCACTCGTTCTTGGGAATATCTCAGCTAACAAGACATCTTTAGATGCGCCATATTTAATGTGCGATTCACTGAAACAACAATACAAGCAAAATGTTCGAGTACAACTCCAAAATGTTCCGAAATGAACTTAATTGACAAATGTCGCTGACAATCTATACTTACAAGTTTTCGTGTCCTGTATAGCAACGAAATAGTCGACAAGTCTATAAAGTAATCCTCAGAACAACCTTCATTCGAACCGATCATCGTCAACTCTGACCATGTATTGTAAAACTAGCCCGTTTTACACGTCATGAAAAAGGAACGATGTGTCCACAACTAAACTTACGAAATTCACTTCATGAAAAACTCAACGAAATATCCACAGGCTAACATCCGGTGTTTACATCAATGAAGCATTGACATGGAAATTATATGGAAATGTTCTGAACAAAGAAACTTATTCCCAGAAGGTTTGAATTGGGTACAACAATGCGTTAGCCGAATTTGTCTATCCGCGTATTTCTCTCTGTAGTCCATGGGCCAAGTGGGGCTAAAAATGGCGGATCGTTACCACTCGGGGGGACGAAGGCCACCATATATCAAATTAAAGCTTATCATGTGTAGATTTCAAAAATATATGATGGAAATGTTGTAAGAGTAGCTTCAGGGAGTCACGTGACCTTAAATTTTGCATAATTAGCAATCGATAATATACTAAAATGCGGCTTTTAGCAAGTGATTCTGTAGATTCTGCATAAAATAAAGCAGGCATAGATAAGATATAATGTCTGTTAAGTATTTTGTCACTTTTAAGGATAAATAGTCACGTGACAGTGACGTCACTTCCAGCCGCGGTAAAAAACCCCTCAATTTTTGTCTATTTTCCCTACTTGCTTTTTTTTTTGCTTTTTTCTGTTATGTGATTCAAAACTACATTTTATAACATATGAAAAGCAGTAAAAGATAAGATAGTTAGTGTTATTTTAGATGCATGCTTTATCATCAAGCGATTTATCACCGGTATGGTTTCCCTGTGGTCACCCTGTGGTCTTAAAGACTGGGCACAAATGTACAAGGAAGCCATCTTGTTTTTGTGGTAAATACAGTCCTCAAAGATGTGAACAAATATGAAGCATACTTCCTAAAAGACAGAACTGAGCCTTAATACATAATACATTGTTCTGATGATAACAAAAAATTAATCAGTCTAAATTCTCTTGACTCATGGAAAACGTTGCAAAAAGCTGATGAATTCCGAGATCAGGAAGGCATTCTTAGTGTACAGGTTGCCGATGACCAAATCCCGAATGGCCCCCGCCAAGAAAAGTGAAGGAGGTTGACGGCGAAATAATTCTTAAAGAGTTTAGAAAGAAGAATCTGCTGTTCATCTTCGCTCTTCTACATTATGCAGCCCACCAACAAATGGTCAGCAGCTGAACTGGGTTTTACCATCACGATTCACGACAAAGACGCCATCATTGCCAATAATGTAGGCTATTTTCCGACCATTAATGCACCAGCCACTGATGTTTCCATTGTCAACGAAGCCCTCAACCGATCACTCACTGTCATGCGCTCGCTCCATCTCACAAGCATGATAAGTGTTTTCTATCAAACCATCTATGCCAAGGAGTTTGAGGTGAAGTGCAAGGAGTATGAGAAGTTGAAGCCCATAGTTCTACGTCTTGGAACTTTTCATACCCTTGGTACATTGATCTCAGACATCGGTGAAAGGTTCCTGCATGCTGGTCTAAAGGACTTATTCATTGAAGCTGGGGTAGTGGCTGAGGGCTCCGTGTCTGCAGTTCTGGAAGGCCGAAACTATAACAGGGGTGTTCGTGTGCACAAACTGGCTTGCGAAGCATTCATGAGGGTGGCATTGGAAGATTTTATCCGTGGCTTGATGATGAGTCGCACCCAGAGGACAATCGTTAAGTACAAACATGTCTTGATGAAATTGGTACCCTAGCTGATGAACGTTTTGCTGAATAAACTGTTCATCTCCGGAATACCAATGACTCGCTTTAAGCGTTCTGGATGTCCTATATAGACATGATCGAGCTACAACTTCACATGATCCGTGCCTCTAGAGAAGGAATTGGGAACTCCAACTCCATCTCCTCCTTCCTACGATGCTATCAACTACGCAAGATACATGTCAGCTTATTATAACCATATGACAAGTCTACCAGATTAGCACCCCGAGGTGCACGAGTTCATGGGAAATGGATTTTCAGTTCAGTTGAGCAACGACAATACATTTGGAAGAATTCGCGTTGACCAGACTCTTGAAGAAACCGTAAATAAAGATACCAAAACACCTGGGGGCACCAAGAGCTTTAGTTTGAAACCTGGAGCCGTACAAAGGTACTACTTGACGGCAGAATTCAGAACTTTGTTCCTGCGCAGTTTGCGCGAAATGGATGGCTATGCCAAAGGGAAGCACGGCCTTGCTGACCTTCACTCGTCTCGTATTGCCCAAGATGAGAAAGATGTTGCCGCAATGGTTGATTTAATCAAGAACTGAACAGATCCATTTGCAGGTCATATGCAACTGTCCAGCATCTCAACAGGAGCTGTTGCCACTACTGCTATAGCAGAGGACCTTGCGACCACCTACATGTATAAAGTTGGAGAGGAAGCCTACGCTGATTTCAAGAAGACCCGTCTCGAATCACAGCCCCCAACGGTTAAGTTCAATCACAAGTTGAAGAAGCAAAAGTTGAAAACCTTCATTGCTTTATCGAATACCAAGACGGTGGTAAAGGGCAAAGAGACAGAAACCTGTTCTGCGCGCTGATCGAAATTGTTTGCGCGGATGATCATAATTGCTGAAAGCCGCAATCTACAAATACAAGATGTGTTAAAGAACATTAGGCCCTCTTCCTGCCTCCCTGGCCTGCAACAATGGCTTTCCCTGCAAGACCAATAAGGCACAACTTCGCAAAGAATTAGAGAAATTGATACAGCCAACAGAAGAAGTAACAAGGCCTTCAGCTTACCTAATAGATGGGATGGCTCTGGTCCAAAAGCTGAAGGTAGATTATCTTACATTTGGTGAGATCGCAGACAAGATTTTATCTAGAGTGTTGCGCGAGGGAGAGGGTAGCAATAGAGTGGATGTGGTATTTGACGTGAACAGAGACATTTCCATTAAATCAGCAGAAAGAGAACTAAGAGGTGAAAGTGATACAATAACTTTCAAGAACCTTGCGGCTGGCCAGAAGGTCAAGCAATTCAAGAACTTTTTACGCAATGGTGACAACAAAACAAGTCTTATCAGATTTGTTGTAGAACACTGGCAAAAAACACCGAGTCGCGAGAGACTGGAAGAAAAGAAGCTGCATGTAACATGTGGAAACCGATGCTACAAGATCACTGCCGAGAGAGTAGAGGAAGAAGAAGAGCTAAGATCCGAACAAGAAGAGGCTCATACACGACTTCTCCTACATGTGCAATATGCAGCAAATGAGCAGCGATATAGGTCAATCATTGTATCCTCAGAAGACACAGACGTTAGAATACTGTGCCTTGCGTTTTCATTTTCCATTGATGTACCGATTTATCAGCGTTGTGTTTCTCAACTGAACACTCGGTATGTAGACATTGGAAGAATAGCCCACGCTATTGGCCAGGATGCATGCAAGGCACTACCAGGTTTGCACGCATTCACGGGTTGTGGTGCAGTGAGTGCCTTTGCCCCTGAAGAAGTTACTGAGTAAAAAGAAATACCAACGCACGTTCCAGCAACTTGGAGAAAACTGGTTGATGTCTGAAGATCTTCTGATGCAGTTAGAGGCATTTGTCTGTGTATATATTCATATATTTATTCAGGTGAAGAGGATTCCCATCATTTCCCTCCACGCAAGGACAGCTTGTATAAGTATTGCCGGCGAGCCAACTATCAAGCGGCGATATGGAGAAATTATCTACGAAACAACGACGTTCCATCTGTCATGGCTGGTCTCTCAATCTCAAGAGAGATTGGTGATAGATTGGATGAGTGGACTCCCGGCACCAAGAGCTGTAATAGAGCTTATGTCATGTATGTGCAAGAAGGCCTGTAATGATGATTCATGTGACTACATTCGACATAGGTTAAAGTGCTCTGACCTTTGCCGCCTAACAACTTGTTCTAACCAGCCAGATGAAGAGGAGGACATCCAGGTAGAACTGGATGAAGAGGACGTTGACTTTGACTAAAGTCTCTTAAGTGTGATTGTAACGGTTTCAACATATTACCCATGAGAAACACCAATCATTCTGAGAACACAGGGTACCCAGTTAAATTCTTATTTTAACATACATTTAGAATAACGCTAATTGTTACATATTTTAGTGCTTTTTATGGTAAAAATGCTTTGAATTGTATTTTTGAATCACATAAGGAAAAAAGCAAAAAGATAGACAAAAATTGAGGGTTTTTACCACGGCCGGAAGTGACGTCACTGTCACGTGACTATTTATCCTTAAAAGTGACAAAATACTTTACATACATGATATCTTATCTATGCCTGCTTTATTTTATACAAAATCTACAGAATTACTCGCTAAAAGCCGCATTTTAGCATATTATCAAATTATGCTAATTATGCAAAATTCAAGGTCACGTGACTTCCTTAAGCTACTCTTACAACATTTCCATCATATATTTTTGAAATCTACACACGATAAGCTTTAATTTGATATATGGTGGCCTTCGTCCCCCCGAGTGGTAATGAAAAGTGACTTGGCCCATGGACTACTGTGGGCGGTGTTTCGCGTCTTCTTTCGACTTGAATAATTTTTGCCAGGTTATCGAGGCCCTCGAGTTTCTGCTCCAAACGTTTGAGCTTTTTTCATCAATGGCGAAAATAATCTTTGATTAGAAAGGGCGAAAATTGGCCAAATATAGACACAGAAAGCCGCTACCTTGCAAACAAAACCGGCCGAGTCCATCTTTTCCCGCACGCTAGTCGCGGATGGCGTGATCAATGACGTCATATCGTTGTGTGTACGGGCCCCAATAAGTTATCGTAAAAACATTTTTATCCTTTAGCCCACCCATACAAGGAGAATTTCGCAACGTAGAAAAAGTTCGTAATACGGAAAATCGAATAGTGGAAGGTAATTACAAAATAGGAAATATGTGTTAATTTCATCACGTTTGGTTCTAAAGTATTAGCTTTATAAAGATGTGATTCCCTGGCTTTACTTGTCGAAATACGAGAAGTGTTTAGTAACATCATTGTACTTGAAAGAAATTTTACACATATTGTCTCGAAAAACATACTTCCGTTTTCATTTGAAATTCAGGTGTATCCCTTCTCTTGATGCAATTTTACATTTTACAAAATAAAATTTGGGTTTTGTCTTGAATTTTGATTTTGGGACACTCTTGAGCACTCATTTTATTGCGGGATTTTTAATCTCAGTACGAGGACATAAGCAGCATGGGCATGCTACTGACCGATTACCAGAGAAAATGGGTCACCTTTCTTAAGAAGGCCGCAAGAAAGAAACCACCAACAACAGAGATTCGTCCACAGGTACGAAGTAATCCACTGTTACCCTAAAAAATCCTAGTTAACCTGTTTAAAGGATAAAGAACACAAAGGGGCTAAGGGTCTGTTTACAAAGAGGAAGGGTAACCCAAGCAAGAGGGTTTCTTCTTTTTTTTTTACGCGTTGTGTTTACGAGGCCGCTAGGGTTACCCTACCTGCGTGCCCCAGCAGGCGGGACAAGTCTTTTCCTTGTAAACGCTTCAGGCAGGGACAACTCGCCTACCCGGGACAACTTTATCTGGTTCCCAGACCTCTGCATCTCTTGACAACAAACGTCCATACAAACACAACGAGGTAAAGAATTTCGAATGCATCCTTCAAAGCGACGAATGTCATTATCGCCGGCCCACATCTAAATATGGTTTATTTCACCTAAAGAAAAATATTTTTCAATTACAAGGTATTTCGGCGAGATTTTTGTTTATGTTTGCGTTAAAGACGATGATAACAGATGTTTTCTATCAGTTTGTCCACCAAAATCCTCTAATTCTTTAGAAAGGTCTGTCTGCAAAATAATTCGATTTAGGATCGAACTCTAACTTTGTTTAGGCTTGAGTTGTCCCTACCTGAAAAATTTCCTTGTAAATCCGGGACAACTTTGTCTCGGCTGCCAGACTAACCCTGGTACTGGCCTAGGGTTATCCTAACTCCTTGTAAACAGGTCCTAAGTCACGCTAGCCAGATCAGGTTAAATTATCGCATTGAAAATGTTATTAATGGAAATTAAGCCGAATGAATGAATCGCTTTGTCTAAGCGTCAGATGAAGAGGTTTCTTAAAATTTAATCTGTTTTTTTGTTTCGTTTTCTAGAAAGGAGTTAGCGGTCTGTTATACGGTGTTGTAACGGGAAATAAATTTGAGATCGCCATTTTGACAGTAATTATGTGCAACATGATAATGATGATGATACAACACCACGGAGAGTCGCCCCAGGTCTCAGACGTTCTCCATATCCTTTTAAAATATTGAGTTACTTTATTTGTTTATATCATCAAATGTGCGATTTGTTTTGTTTCGCTCTTGGTTTGTTTTTCATTTTTTTCGCAAGAAACACCGTGTAATCAAATGTTTGGAGTGCATTCAAGATTCAATGCTGGTGAAATGTTCTGTTTGCAGTTGTAAGTGATTTCTAAAAGCTGGTTTTCACTAACGACGGAGTCGGAGTAGTAATCAGAAGCGCAGAGCGATACGATCCAGTGAAAATCAAACCGACGGAATCGGAAGAAGATTACGGAGTCATAAGTGGAACCGGAAGAAAATTGAACCGTTCTGATTCTTTTGACCCGATTTCGTCGAGCTTATGACTCCGCTTACGACTCCGATTTTCGATTTTTACTAGGTCGGAAGCGCTCTTACGACTCCGACTACGACGCCAGTCTGACTCCCACTCCGTTGCCAGTGAATACCAGCTTTAAATACCTCTTCTCCTTTACACCCTAGTATCTTTACACTTATCATTTTAATCAATAGCTGACCAAGAAATTGAGGAATGATGCTATATTGTGTATATTGTATATATTCAATATATATTGTATTTCGCCCTTCATGCTGATTTTATCAAATGAAACTGGACTTGTGACAATGCATTCTTTGTGACGGTCTCCGCAAAGCCGGTATCTTCTTTTTTGCGGCTTGTGATATTTCGTGAAAATGATATTCAAATATAATTCTAATAATCATTTGCACCTTGAGAACTGATCTATCTGCAGGTTCTTCTGAGATTATTTTCCTTGACTGATCGTCACGTATCTCCAATTTCGTCTTCTCTGGGATATTTTTGTTGGAAGCTATAGTCAAGATTATTGCACTGAAGCTGTGCTACTTTAAGAAAGCATGGAATGTGTTTGATTTTATTATTGTTGTCAGCTCTCTTGTAGGTATGCACAATTACTTTCATTTTAGGACCATGTTTTGACAGTTCCCAAAGTAATGAGCCTCCAAAAAAGTAACGTACCAACGCAATAAAAATTGCCTGCATATTTGCTTTCTTTGTCAAGAAAAAAGAAACCATCTTACCGTTCCATGAACAACGTCTGTACTTTTTTTCACCCTTACTGATTATAAATAAGATTACGAAAAAGCTTGTGTTTTGGATTCTCGGTTTCATTTCCCCTTTTTAGCGAGGCTCGTATTGTGTGACAAACACTACGTTTCGAGACAAATATTCAAAAGATTGGGAAAAATCTACAAGAATAAAATATGCGAAACGTGTTGAGCGACTTACTTCAGCTGCGATACATGATAGCGTCTTTTAGCAAAGCATCCATCTTCAGACGGTTGAAAACTGCTCAAAAACTTCGAGCATCCCACCCAAAGTTCTTCTTCTGCCCCGCCCAAGGATACGTTGTTGAGACCATTTCGGAATGGTCGATAGCAAAAACGATCTGGATGAACGACAGGATCGCGTGATGATTTTACTCGAACATTTTGCGTGCTCTTAGACAAATCGTTAAGATTTCATGAAATTATTGGAATGGATCTGTGTGTGGTAGATGCAAAATAAAAGTGTTTTATTTGTTCGACAGATGTGATACTTGACGAGCTAAATGT
The DNA here is from genome assembly GCA_022457155.1 of Cladopsammia gracilis. Classification (NCBI taxonomy): domain Eukaryota; kingdom Metazoa; phylum Cnidaria; class Anthozoa; order Scleractinia; family Dendrophylliidae; genus Cladopsammia; species Cladopsammia gracilis. The sequence goes on along the minus strand of JAJGOT010000248.1, from coordinate 518,906 downwards.
AAATGAAGGGACAGTCCACCCCAGTCTTCTTCGTGTTCTACGAATCTTTAGAATCGCCAGGCTGCTAAGGTTGGTGGAATTTGCCAAGGGAATACGTCAGCTCTTGTGGGCTCTCATAATCTCGTTACCAGCTCTCTTTAACGTGGGCACCCTACTCTTCTTAGTGATATTTATTTATGCGATCATCGGCATGTCAGTGTTCGGAAATGTGAAGCGAGAAGGCGAGTTAAATGAAATCGTTAACTTCGAGACATTTGGTTCTTCCCTGTTGCTACTGTTTCGTCTCACTACTGGCGCGGGATGGAGTGATATCATGGATTCCTTGTTACTTAAACCTCCAAATTGTGATCCTAACTACCTGAATCTTCCCCATGGCAATTGTGGTTCCGTCGGGGCTGTTGTTTACCTGGTTAGCTACGTCATAGTTGTGTACCTTGTCATCATAAATATGTACATTGCTATCATTCTCGAGAATGTGTACCGCGCACATGAGATCGAGGATTTCTGCATCACCAAGGAAAACTTCGATAGCTACCACGTTTTGTGGGGGAAGTTTGTTCACAACGGCACACAATATCTTCCGCTAGATCAGTTGTCGGAATTCGTGGCGTCTCTACAGAAGCCATTCAAACTTCCGAAACCAAACTTCGACGTGTTAAGAGATATGGACATTCCCGTGATGTCAGGAGAGATTATTAACTGCTTTGACCTGTTGAAGGCGCTGGTACGACGCGTCTTGGAAGAGCACGGTGAATCACCCGAGGCATTCAAGAATATCACAGAGAATATGGAGGCTCGATTTAGCAAATCGTTAAAAATAAAGAAGAAAAACATTTCGATTATTGGTTCTACAAGCACCAAACTAATTAACGATTTGCCTGACACTGTTCTTTGAGTATTATTCGAGCAAACTTGAAAAGTTATGAAGCTTAGTAGGACTCCTGGCTACGTGTGAAAGTAGAACAAAGAAAAACAATGCTGTAGCACAAAAAAGTGATGTATTCGATATCTTTAATTCCCACTTAATATTGAAGGGGTTCATTTTCAAATCCTACCTCGTGTCCCGAAGCTAAGGAAGATGAAAAAAAAAAAAAACCCGACAACCGGGTTATCTTTCATAAAGGACCAAGTCGAAGAGTTGACAGGCTTTAAGGTTACAGTGTACCTTCGGGGGTGTCTCCAGTATAACAGCTCTAGCGTCTTAAGATTACACTTAATATACCTAAACCCAGATATCAAATTAAAGCTCATAGAGCTGGCTATCTAAATATGGAAATCATTTGGTAATAAAATGAATTGTCGAATTTTTGACGACATCTAAATTCGAACGTCCGAATCAGCTTTAAAACGCTATAACTCAAAGCGATTATTATATTTTGCTAATTTGATTTGTTCTCGGGTTTCCAGACATAAAGCGCTAAAAAAACGTGTCGGCGATTTTCCATATTCAATTGCAGTGAAAAGTAACAGAATATTTTCGAAAAGGGGAGAAAAAAATTGGAATGATCGCACGGAAATGCCTCTTGACAAAAAAGTTTTCGGAATTAAGAAATTCGCCGACACGTTTTTGTTGATTATATGTTAGCCTAGCTTCTGTCCAAATTTGAGGAAAATCGAACAAATTTCCTTTGAGTTGTAGCTCTTTAAAGTGTCCCCAACAAGCGAAAAATTAACTTTGAGAAAACGGCGCTTAAAAAAACATATCGCTTAATAAACAAACTCCGCCCACAAAAGTTATACCGTCATTACTCCGTCAATTTTCACTATTTTTCGATACTTTTTTTTTGGATGAAAGTTCATTCTGTAAACTTTATTTTAACGCCAAAAGAAAAATTTCAATAAATTTTCGATCTGAAGGTACACTGTAACCTTAAGCAAAGAAGAATCGGGGTGAGAGCTACGCGTTAATCGACGCGATATCGCGCCTCTTTCCACTCCTGAAATACTCGTTTGCATCTTTTCTTTTGGTCTGTCCGTCTTAACTATAGTTTAGTTAAGAAAATTTCATTGTTATGACTCACAAGAGCCTCCTTTCCGTCGCCTAGTACACAAAGTTCTGAAAGTTTAATATGTGTTTTCTGAACTCGTCTGATTTTTATCTCGTTAATGCGCTTGCGCATTAAGCGAGATTTCGAAGTCGAGTACGAAAAAGGGACAAAAGTTGTTAACAAAATTTTGTGGACTTTTGTCCGGGGGGGTTTCTTGTTCCTTCTTTATAGAAGCTATATTAGGGCATTGAGGATATGGTTGGTTAAAGCGGTTAGGATTTCAAGAAGGGCGTCACATACTGCCACTAAAATGTTTGGGGAGCACCCCCGGACCTATTGTTAATTTCCCTAGGGTATTGGGATGTCAGAACTTGTGATGAACTTGTCATATCTCACATTACGTTACCGCAAAGGTATTAGTCCTTCTTAAATTTCGATATCTCACGTTACCTATCAGTTTCAATCATTTGTCGTAAAGCCATTATAGCTACTTTAAAAGGGTAAAAATAGGTTAAATGCGTGCACAAGGAAATTTTTCGGATTGTCCGACTGAATTTGTTTTGCGGGAGGAAATTTTTGCGCGTCGGGACAGCTAAAATTTCTGCTGGGAGGAAATGTTTGCGGATTTCTGGTCAAGTATAAATAAAATCCAAGGCATCGGTATTAAACAATTTTACTTCCTGACCGGAGGTTTGTATAGTTCTCCTAGTTATATGATTGCTGTTCTGGAACCAATATGAACATAAACAACGAGAAAACTAGTGAGTGAATTATTGTACGTTGTTGTAAAAATGTATCAGTATTATGATAACAGTCTCTGGTTCTTTTGAGGACGTGTGTGGAGTTGAATCGGGAATACAGATGACTGTTGTGCCGGTCGCCTCGGAGTTATGATAGCAATATATTCACTGTTGAAAAGTTCTTCTTAAGCCGATATACATCATTAAAACAAGTAATTTTTTTCAACGCGAGTATATTTCTGCGGTGGAAAATTTAATACAAAATAAAGTAATACTGCATAATAATGCAACAACGGACAACCTTGCCTGTATCTCGGATCAGAAAAAGGTTTTGAAAAATACTGCAGTCAGGAATCCCGCATGTTTGATTACTTTAGTACAAATTTTATAATTTGAGAAATTGGGGCGCTAAGTTTCATGATGTCTCTTTCCGGGAAACTTGATAAAGAGTGTACAGCTATCATGCTGGAGATTCAAATATTTCAAACCGGATGAAATGATGCTATACTTCTGACCCCGAGGGGGGGGGGAGGGTACTCCCTATAATGGGCTATACAGGGATGCTCCGCCTGAAAGGGGTACCTTTTTGAGGTAAGAGGTATATGAAAGGGTCGGGATTTCACGGGTTGAAGTATATGAAAGGGTAGGGATTTCACGAAGAATAGGAAAGGGAAGCGAAGCCACGCCGTTGAAGAATAAAAAAGGTAGGGTAAACTGCCATTTAAGTATTAAAAAAATGGCCTTTCAAAATATATCAAACAGACGCACGTAAAGGCTCTGAAAAGGGTACCATTTTCATTGAAAAGTATATGAAAGGGGTACCATTTTCAATGAAAGGTATATGAAAGGGGTACCTTTTCTGTCAAAATCGGTATATGAAAGGGTAAGGGTTTGGACCTCGGGGCGGAGCATCCCCGTCAAAACTTTGTTGAGTTACCCCCCCCCGGGCTTCTGACAATGGAGATACTGCCTAGCTCCGAGAAACACATTACACTTACACGCGGAATAAACTCTGAGGAGCTATTAAAAAACAATTGAAAGATCCCACTATTCCAATAGTAGATATAGAAGAAGGGTTCTGGCACACTTTCAAAATCGTAGCAAGTTAACACAAAACAGAAATTGACGTCAGTTGACGTTCAATTTAGCAATACATGAGATGATTGATTTTCTGCTCGTTCGCATACGTAAAACAAAAACAAGTCAATTAACATGTGTTATGTTAAATTTAACAAAATGGGGAGGAATTTGATTTTTAATATTTTACGTTCGCGAACGAACAGAAAATTGGGGAACGACAATCAAATTATTTTTTGTTGAATTTTAACATAAAATAAGATAAATTTTGACTTGTGTTAACTTGCTACGATTTTGAAAGTGTGCCAGAACCCTTCTTCCATATCTACTATTTTTTTCCCCTCATATTGACCACAAAAAAACATACCATTTGAGAATATTTCACTCCGATAAAATCTGGCGATGGCAACTCTCTCAAAAAATCTCACTGAAAATTTCATCTCAATCTCCAATGACCAATAGCCAAAGTCATCACTCCATCATCCATCACAACTCTCTTGTCATCATCAGCACTCAAAGCCATTTTCCAAATTTGCTCAGTGAAAATCTCATGCAGATGTGACCGGAGAGAAACATTTTTCATTGGAGGAAATTTTTCACCATGAAGAACGCGTACAAAATCTTCATGCGAAATCCTATTTTTCACCACATTCTTTTTTGTTCCCTTTGCTTTCTTGATTCCTTTTCCCTCATCTATCTTGATGGAATAACATTTTGGTCTCAACCCAACAAATTCACGAATGATTTTGCCTCCTGCTTCATCTTTAAACATTCCTAAAATTTTCTTGTTCTTCCCAACAGGAAAGCCATTTTCTACAGCGAAATGATCTTTCGGGTATGCCGATGTGTCAAACCATTTCTCAACATCTCCAGCAGTGTCAGCGAAGAAATCATCCGTTTCAATCTCCAAAATCAGGGAATCTGTGTCAGAATAGAGAACTTTGACTTTCTCCCACTTTTTTTTCACATAACCATAATGAAATTTGAACATGTGAATTTTGGAGAGATCGAGAATGGCTGCTCCAACAAAAATTGGTTTGTTCAAAATAACTTTTGTTTTCCTCATGTGAATAGCAGCCACTTTCTCTCCAAATTTGGTTGCGTGTTTAAAGTTGATCTTTTTCACCAACTTTGCTTTTTTCTTCCTATCATTCACCAGTTTCATGTTAATTCTATTCCTAACATTTTCCATGGTTTTCCCATAAACAGCATTGCTTGCCAGTTTGGAAAGATCTTTCTCAAAATCATTTTTGGCGGCTGTTCTCAGTTTCGTATTCCATTCAATGAAAGGTTTCATGAAAGCTTCTTCTCGAAATCCAATTCCTCTCCAAATCTTTTTCAGTTTCATTCCCAGGGAAAGAAAAAATTTCAAACTCCTTCCATCCAAAACCATTTTCTCTTTATCTTTGAGATTGGGAATCAACTTACAGAATCCATTTACCTCCAGCAATTCCGGAGCCAAAGGAAAATCATTGTGGAAATCATGCAATTCATCTGGATATTCCAAGTCAACTTCCAGGACACATCCATGACCTTCTGAATCAACAATCTTCTCCCAATTCTTCAAAACTCCTTCACTCAACCATTCAAATCCTCCCACAGGGAGTGGTTCCACCATCGCAGTTGGATAAAGAGAATTTGCATCGAGATAAGCGATGAACTTTGATGGTTGGGAAGGATCAAAATCTTCCATGAATTTGTTGTTTGCTCGAGAAAATCTGTGAAAGACTGTAGAAACTCCTCCACGAATTTGTCTTTCAAAAAAACGAACCATTTCTATATTTTCTTCGCAAATCAATTCCAACTCAACTCCTGTCATTTTCAACATAGCATCCCAAAAGAAAGAGGGGGCAGTCAAAAACCATGCGGGGTCCAATAGATAGTTTTCCATCAAAACTTTCCTGAAATTTTCCACAACATCTGCCAGGAGAAAAACATCCGTTTTGAGATAAAGATCGTGATATTCTCCCAGATTTGACATTTCAAATTTTTTCCAGACATTTTCAGCGTGAGCGAAATCTTCATCTGAAATTTCTTCTCCAGATAACTGGGAGAAAAAGGCATCTTTCCCAGGAAGCTCACAATTAAATTTTTCAAATGAATCCATGAATTCATAGGGAAAAACTCCTTTTCTGGAAAGTAAATTAACATCCTCTGGGAAAAATCTTTTCAAGCAATGCAACTCATCTTTCCCCAAATTTCCAACAAGATTTGCTAAAGAAGAATTCATAAATTTCAGGGAGTCAACAAAGCGAATTTCATGTTTCAAATCATGTTTTTTTCCCTCTTCATCTTCAAATGTTCCCCAAACAATTTTCAGGGAGAAAGAAACATATTTTTCATCATTGTTTGGGATTGCATCAATCTCTCCAAATTCATTTGTCATGTTTTTGATGAAAAGATGGGAATCATATCCATCCAAATTGTGAATGAAGACTGGAGTGAAATCTGGCACTTTCGCTTGCAAATTACAATATTCATGAGCAGCTCCGCGAAATTCTCCAGTCAGATGACAATGATCAGCAACTTTTTTTTCCACAATCTTTTTCCTGCAAAGCCAACAAATATCAGTTTTCTCAAATGCTTCCTTTTCTCCTTTCTTCCAAAGAATTCTCTTCCAATTTTTTCTCAGCATTGGTCTTCGCACATCATTTAGAATCCATTTCACCTGATCAACTAATTTCTCCAGAAATTCTCTCCCAACATCATCTCCTTTTTTTCCACGAAAGAAAACTGGGGAGAAATCAACCCCAACTCGGCTCACAGGAAGAAAACAAAAGCTGCAGGGAATATGATGTTGAATTTGCGTTGTTTTTTCCCCAATTTGTTTTTCTGTTTTTTTCAAAATTGACTCAAAATCAGCGTAGATGACAAAGGGAACGGTTGTTGCGCATGCCACTTTCTTGAATTTCATGATTGATTCTGCTGGAGGGAGAACAGCTTTCACTCCATCATCCGTGCAAAATTCTTGATGAACATCGAGTGATTCTTTGGAGTTGAATGAATTGAGGCAACCATCACAAACATGCCTTTGGTTTTTGTTCTTAGAATCTTCTCCAAACCACAAACGATTTAAATTATTCACCAAAGCGAAATGTTCATTTTCTCCGCTTTTCAGTTTGAAAAGAATCACATGATTCTCTTTCTTTTCCCTTGCTTTTCTCAAAGTCGCGATGTTCCCCTCAACAACCCCCAAGACATTCACAGAAATGTTATTTTGTCTTTCAAATCGATCAATGTCTCGCCATGAAATGGGGAATGAAATTCCTTCCCAATTGAATTCCTCCTCGCATTGTTTTCTCAACAAAGGAGTTATTCTTTGTGGATTTTTCTCCACTGGATTTTTCCATCTTCCCATGCACCACTTGTAGCATTCATCATCATTTTCATTTTGCATGTTTGTCAAAGCTTTTTTAGCAGCAAGCCAATCAGGAAGTGGAATGAATTTTCCAACAGTCATTTCATCCAGATGAATTTCTAATCTTTCAACTCGCAAGAATCTCCAGTTGCTTCTTCCCCTTTGGAAATTCCGCATGTTTTCCAACATCCATTCATTCATTTTTTTCAGCAATTGTTCCAAGTCAGTTCCTTCAAAAACTTCTTCAACCGGGGAAGAAAAGAAGGCGTCATTTTCAATGGATGTTTCCTCTGCCAAATTATGAGAAATCATTCTGCAAACCAAAACCATTTTCACTTTGAACCCAAAATGTTTCTTCAGAATTGCCATCACATTTCCTGTCACGTTCTTCAAGAATCCTTCTGCCCCATATCCGTCTTTTCCCTGGACAACAAAAGTCGATCCACCCAACCCTGGTTTTTCTTCAATATCAAATTCAGGTTTCTTCAACATCTCTCCAATTTTCGCATTCAACTTCAACAGTTTTTCCCGAGTTCTTTCCTTCAGATTCCAATCAACTCTTTTCTTTATCTTTCCAAACCAATCATTCATTGAATCAAGGGATGACTCAACAACTGTCGAGACTCTTTCTGGAAGAATTCTTTGAATAGCTGATTTCACCGCAGGAAAAGATGTTTTCTTGATGATTTTTCTCTGTGGGTTTTGCATCTCTTTTTCCAGATCGGCTTTTTTCATCCGGGAGAATCCCACCATTCCTTCCGAACGTGCACGATCTCTTAATTCTTTCAGGGTTGGCATTTTGAATGAAAAAAGAAAAAATATTTTTTCTCCATTCAAAAATGAAGTTTTCGATTCAGGAAGAAGGAAAAGAAAAACAAACTTTTTTCACATTCAAAGAGGCCAGTGAAAAAACTGGACTCCCTTCCAAGGTGATTTTCCGAGTTCTCAAATCAGGGAACATCAAGTATTTCAGAAGAGTCGATCAAAAAGTGTTCTGGATTCAGGATGAAGAAGACACACCATTTATTTCGATTGATGGGGAAGATTTTTTCACCGCAGAGGAAATTCAGGAACGATTTGGGTTATCACGCACAGTTTTTTTCAATCAACTCTGCAAGAAAAAAACACATTTTCTGGATTCACAGGAGAAATCTCACGAAGTCACTTGGGCTTCTCCCAGATTGGAGCAGCTTATCCATTACACGAGAGTGAAGGCTGCAGATGAAAAATTTCTTCATGCTCGGGCAAGAAAAGGAGCCTCCAAATTTTCCACCACCAAACAGTTTGATATGAACAAATGCGTTGAAGATTTTCAAGCCACGTTTTGAATTTTTTCTTCATTGGAGAAAAAATGTCAGGTGAAAACAAATCCACTCTTCAGCAAGAGGCAGAAAAAATTCAAGAAGATTTGATCTGGGAAAAAGCGTGTGACGCAGAAAGAAACTTTCAAAAAGCTGTGGATATGGCCACTGGTTTTCTCCCAGTCCGATCGGAAGAGGATCGCAAGTTCATGGAAAAATGGATTTTCGCGATTTAATTTATTTTTTATCTCCTCCCAAAAAATGAATCCCGAGAAAATATCTATCCCCGACTGCTCACTCGGAGACCCCGTGAAAAAATCTTCCGGAAAAATCTCTTTCTGTCTCCTCCCATGCCTTCACAATGGCAAATGGCTCAAAGTGAAACTCCAAACTAAATTCAAGATTTTCGCTCATCAAGGTGACTCGTTTTCTCTGGGAATCACTCTTCCGGAAGAAAACATCAAATTTTTCAAAGATTTGGAAAAACATCTCAACTCTGCTGCGTTGAAAAAGAAGCAGGCAATCAAAGAGATTTCCCCGTCTTTTGCTCGATTTCAGGAGGGAGATTTCACTCTCGTGAAAATCGACAAATCCGAGCAGGAAAAGATTTATGCCAAGATTTATCCCTCCAAACTCAAGCACACGGATTTCTCGTGTCGATTTTGGGAATTGTGCGACGATGGGAAGAAAAAACCAATCCTCAGGCAAAAAGAACTCATTGGCGTTCCTCTCCGGGGGCAAGTTGTGTTTTCAATCAAACATCTTTTCTGCGGAAATCTGAAAGCCATCACATGCATCGTGGATGAAGTTTTGGTGGAGGAAAAGGTGGAAGCTGCTTCAGAATTCGATGAGTTTGAGGACAAAAATGAGGACGATGAAGTTTGATCTCGCTGAGATCAGGGAGAAAATCTTTTCCAGAATTCAATTCTGGAAAAGGCAGAACTTTTTTCAGATGTTTGCAGATTCGCAGAATTTGCAATGAGTTGATTCAGTCATCATTTTCTCAAACAATTCAGTTTGTTTTTTCATATCTGCGGCAATCTCTTCAACCCACTTTTCCAAATTCACATAGCTTTCCATCAGCAGGTCAATGGAATCAATTTCGTCGTCACTTTCACTCAGTTTTTTTCTTTTCGCATTTGAATTTGAAGGCATTTTCTTTCCAATCATTTTTTTCCTCAGGGGAAATTTTCCACTCCGGAAAATGAAAATGAATCCCCTCCGGAAAATGCATTTTGAATTTCAAAACCCCTCCCGGAAAAAATGGATTTTTCTGGAGCAGATATCTATTCCGGAAAAAATGAGTTTTTCTGGAGCAGAAATCTATTCCAGAAAAAATGGATTTTTCTGGAGCAGATATCTATTCCAGAAAAAATGGATTTTTCTGGAGCAGAAAAATGCCTTCCAGAAAAAATGGATTTTTCTGGAGCAGATATCTATTCCAGAAAAAATGGATTTTTCTGGAGCAGATATCTATTCCAGAAAAAATGGATTTTTCTGAAACAGATATCTGTTCCAGAAAAAACTATTTTTCTGGAACAGATATCTGTTCCAGAAAAATCCATTTTTGCTCTGTATTTTTTGCTCTGGAAAAAACTATTTTTTGCTCTGTATTTTTTTGCTCTGGAAAAAATGGTTTTTTCTGAAACAGATATCTGTTCCAGAAAAATCCATTTTTTGCTCTGTATTTTTTTTTGCTCTGGAAAAAATGGATTTTTCTGGAATAGATATCTGTTCCAGAAAAATCCATTTTTTTTTCTGGAATAGATTCCCGGGAAAAAACACTGGGGAAATCAACGATTCTCAAATGGAAAAATGAATCCGGGGAAGAATTTTTTGCAATCTGGGGTCTATTTTGGGGCATTGTGGGGAAAAAACTGCCCTCTGCACCCTGCTTTTCTGCTGAACTCAGGAGAAATGAAAAAAACCCATAACTGTCTGTGGGTTTGGCGAAAATTCTTTTTTAAAAAAAAATAAAAAAAAAAAAAATAAATAAAAAAAAAAAAGAAAAAATTTTCATAGAAATAGAATTTCAGCACCCCCCCAGGTGTATGGGGTAGTTAACTTTTTGTTGCTCATTTTCCTGCGAAAATGAACTCAAAATTCAGGAAAGTGACATTTGTCCCCTGAATTTTACCATTTGTCTCCTGAAATGGAATTTATCCCCCTGATTTTCCGGAAAATTCGGAAAAATCCTGGTTTTTCTGTCTAAATTTCGATTACCTAAATCGACGAATCGGCATTCGCTGGAGATGCCGATTCGTCAATTTAGATTAATTTAAATTAACGAAACTCGGCATTCGTTAGAGAATGCCGATTCGTCGAGAAAATTCCTGGAGATTTGCGGCATTTTCTCCTGAGAATCCACAAAACAAAGTTCCCCAGAAAATCATTTATTTTTTCCACCTATCCAAATGTGGGTTTTGATAGATGCAGTTTCCAAAGAAAGGCTCAGCGAGAGATTTTCATCCCAGGCGAAGCTGGCCAAATTCATGAATTTTTCCCCAAAATCTTTAAACAAAGCAATCAATGAAGGAAGAAACAAATTTCAGTTTCGCGGGAGGGAAGTGGCAGTTGTCAATCTCCAAGTCACTCGTTTTTCAGTTCATGAATCTCCCAGCGATCCTCCGCTGGCGAAATTTGAAACCGAAACCGAAATGGCAGCATGGATCGGAGTCACAAGGCAAGCCGTTTCTTGCGCTTTCAAAAGAACTGGCTGGTGCCAGAGTTGGAAAATCAGGAAAAATGGAAAAGATTATTTCATGAAACGAATTGCCGACAAGGAACCGGTGGGTTCTCTTCCCGAAGCGGCTGGAGTGGAGCGGAGTGAGGCGAGCGAAATCCCAACCATCACGCAAAAACCGCATGCGATTCCCGTCAAAGTCATTTCCCCCAGTTCAACAAAGATTTATCCCAGCGTTTCAGCGGCGACATCTGAGTTGGGGATCGATGCGAGAACAATTCATGATGCATTGAAAAGCGGGAGAAATTCTTTCACCCGGAGAAGCGATGGAACAAAATTCAAAGTTGAAAAAGCGGATCCCAAATCATGCCCTGGAAGTTCCCCTCCAACTTCGCAATTGCAGGGAATTTCGGAAACATTTTTGCCCCTGACAGCGGAGGAAAGCGCTGGTAATTTTGGCAAATATTATCCAAGGCTGCGAGAAAAGTATCCAGAGTGGGTTGTGACTGAAGATGTTGACGTGGAAAAGCAGAAGACCTTGCTGATGCTTTTCAACCCTGGCACAGGCACCAACTTTCCTGTGAAAAATTTTGAGGATCTCAACAAATATTTTGACAATCGGCGATATTCACATTTCCCCTGGCCAGAGGACTGGGAAGAACATCACAAACGAGGGATCTGGAAGTTCCCCGCGAGAACGATAGACTTTAAAATGGAAACCTGGATTCGATTTGCTTTTGTCAAAGCCTAAATTGGAGAAACGATTGGATAAAATCCCATTTTATCCTGAATAAAATGGGATTTTAATTTTTTATTTCCTTTTTTTCTCCAAAGAAAATGTCGAAATCAGCAACGCATTTTTCAATCTCCGATGGGAAAAAAACCAAAAATTTCACTTCCATCAATTCAGCGGCAAAAGAATATGGAATCTCAAATTGCGCAATCACAAATGCATTGAAAAAGGCAAACTCAACCATCACCCGGAGGTCGGACAAGAAAAAATTCTTCCTCGGCGAACCAAAAGCGGAAGATTCACAACTTTCTTGCGAAATCGATTTTTCTTCACTCCCAATGGATGAGGAATGGTTTGAAAAATTCAAGATCGCTGTTTCATCTTTTGATGAACTTTGTCGAATGATTGCGAATAAATTATTCGCGGATGAAGATCTCGAATTGGACTGGAAGAAAAAAGAATGCCAATACAACGATGAAACTGTTTGTTTCATCAAAATCATTTCCATCATCTGCAGGGTGACTTTTCAGGTGAACAAAGAGAAAGCCCTAGCAGAACTGGAGGAGAAGATGGGAAAAAAAGATTTTCAACCCTTGAAACGATTGTAATTTGTCTCATCTTTGAGGAAAAATGAAAGAACATTTCACGTTGACATATTCAATAAAATCAGGAAATTCAAATAAATTTTCCCCTGATTTCTTGCATGATTTTTCATTTCCGGGAAATGAAAATTCTCAACCCTCAAATTTTTTCTCCCATTCAGCTTCAAACTTTTCCAAATCCAACCCCAAATCAATCACAATCCCATCAATCGCTTCCATTGAAAACAAAAATTCATCCCTGTCGAATTTTCCTCCCCGCAAAGCGAAGCGCAAATCACTCAATGTTTTTTCATAGGTGGTGAAAGCGAACTTCGCCATCTCAATTTTGCTTTTCAGGTTCTTCATTTCATTTGCGGTTTTCAAAACTAATCCTGCTCCTGAAATCACTCCCAAAACGATTGGGTTCAAAGTCGCGGCTCCAGCAATCGTCCCGATTGCAACCAGGCCGGAAGAGGTCAAATTCATGAGCAGATTCATTTTCTTGAATCGACCATGCGCTCGTTTCAGGCACCAAAATCTTTTGTGATAAAATCGAAAAAGTTTTTTGATCTCTTCCAGTTCTTCTTCCTGAATTGCGGGGTTGATGTGATTGAAAGCAAAAATGCTTTGTTTTCGCGCTCGCTTCATTTTTCAGGGAGAAAATCATTTTTCAATCAGAATTGTCGCTTTTGCTCTTTGAATGGCATTTCCATCCGAGAGAGCCAGATAGAAAGCTTCTTCCTGCCCAACATGGAGATTGAAGGTGAACTGCAGTGAACCAAATGAATTGGTGGAAGGTCTGACTGCTTTCCGAGTGATGCGATCTCCTTTAACAAGACTTGTCATGATGATGGTTGCTCCACTCACTGGGTTGGATCCGCGTTGAAGAATGAAAACCGTGACATTCAAAATCCGGAAGTCAGATCCAAATTGTTGCCAATAATTTGTTTCATCTTCCTCTTCATTTGGGAAGATCAAACAATCACCGTGTTTTCCTTTCACAAATCTTGCAAAAATGAAGTGTTTTGACGGGCGAAGCGGCAAATTCAACAAGGAGTGCGAATTCAAATCCAAGTCAGTCTCCATGACCATCTTCCCCGCTTGGAAAACGAAAGGGGAATCATAAACGCTGCTTTCAACATCAGGTTGGGAACCAGCAATGCCATATATGATCAACTTTGCGGATCCTTCTGCAGCTGACTCGGCAGTGCCTCTCCATTTCAAATCCAGGAAAATGAATTCAGGTGGGGAAATCCTCCATTTGTGCATGTGGATGATGGATCTGGAATACCCCGAAAACTTCTTAGTTGATTGCTGATTGATATTCAGACTTGTGCTCACAACGTTGACGCTCACGCCATCCATTGACGCGGGGAAGAATTCCACGCACACGGTGTATTCTCCCTCTGGGAGTTTGAACATATTGAATCCAAGTCTCCCAGAGTATTCATTGAAAAGGTCTTTTGTGATTTCCAAGTCATAAGCCTTCTTGTTGAAATGATGCGGCGAATCTGGAAAATCACTTATCCCAGTCACTGTCATATGATGTTCAGAGCTGGATTCATCCACATCTTCCATCAGATAGCGGAATGCGTCCTTTGGGTGAGAGGTTGACGTGATATGCGATTCATTTACGTATTTTTTGATCTTCTCTTCTAATTCCATCGTGTGGGCTACCACACCTCCTATCTGGCCGTCCACATAAGATTTTGGCGTGGGTTGTCGCTTCAGAGTTGGCGTTGCAATATTGTTGATTTGTTGCGAGTTCATATCCAGGTTTCCAGTCATTGTCCCGCCTTCCAACCAAAGCTTTTTCGCGGATTGGGCATCCACATATCGCATATTTGCGCCCTGATCGGCAACTTCGGGATCTTTCACGTTAAAAATGGTGTGATTTCCCATATCCAAAGCCGTCTCCATTGGAAACGTCTCTTTGCGGCTGAGAAAGATATTTTTGGTGTCATTATAAGAAACCAGGTTGTTGTATGCGGCTCCCAAATCATGCCATGTTTGCTGTTTTGAGTTTTTCACGTTGAAAAGTTCTTTCAAATCAATATCCTTCGTGACTTCATGTGTGTGAGCCGGAGCAGCAGGGTGGAATTTCTTCAGAGTGACCATATTCACCGCTGACAAATCCTGGTTTTCATCCGTGTCCAGATTGACGATCAATTTGCGATTCATTTCTATTTCCCCGGGGTTGATGAGTTTTTGTCCCCTGAGATCAAGATCCCCAGTCATATGGGAAGACCCATCCACCTGGAGAGAATCTGCCCGCAATTGCGTTGCAAGCGTGTCAACTTGATGCTTTGTGATTGCATCCGAATTCCCCGTTCCTTCAGCGACATTTGTCAGGCGTTTCCTTTGCAGGTCGAAGTCCCCTGCTGGCGTCAGCTTGAAACCAACTCCTGGCAATCCATCTTTTCCATCTCGTCCTCCCTGGAAGTTGCTTGTTTCAGACAGCAATCCATTTGAATAACTTATTTTAAATGCTTTCATCAAAGTTTTTGGCAATGAATTTCCTCGGCTTATCCACATACAGGAAAGAGAACGGATCATGCGTTGCTTTCCGATAATCTTCTTTGCTGACATTGTTCTCCCTGCAGATCGCCGTAATTTCTTTGTTGCTTGGGAATTCGAAGATGCAAAAATGCGAGCAATTCAGACGGATATCTTTTGGTGTTCCGAAATAACTTTGCGAAAGATAAATCACAGAACATTTCTTGTGCCTGCCCTGAATGAAATAATCAATCAATGGCTTTTGGTTTTTTTCGGAAACAAAATCATCGAAAACAACCAGCTTTTGATTCTCCCCTGACAATTCAGAAACTGGGATGATTTCATCCGGGGATGCTTCCACGACGTCATACCCAGCTTCTTTGCTGATTGGGCGAAATGTTTTCAGCAGATGCTGATATTTGGTTTGGTCAAGATTTTTCGCATAGAGGAAGATTTTATCGTAGAAGAGCAGGCGGAAAATCATATCCAGGAGAACATTTGTTTTCCCCGATCCTGAAGGGCCGCAGATCAACATTCTGAAAGTTCGATCCGGCATGAAAGGGTGAAGTTGTTTGAAATTCGTGATTGGATCCTGACAATCATAATTTGGAATCTTCATTTTATTAATGAACATGACGTTCTACATCTTGTTCTTCATCCAAATTCATGTTTCTGGGATATAAAATGAGTTTATTGAATTGGCAAAAAATGGCCAAAAGCAAATCTGCTTTGGGCAAAAAAATCAACTTTGTTCACAATGCTATCACCCAGAAAAAGTTGGGTGAAGAGACAAGTCAAATCGGACTTGAAAAAACATTCAAACCCATCACATCGAAACTGGATGAGGTGATTGAGTCGAATTTGGGGCCGCTTCGGCCACTTCCCCGGAAAAAGAAAAAAGCCAAACCGGCGGAGATTGATTATCTCCCCGAAGTCGATCCATTTGAAGAGATGGATGTCGAAGGCCTGTTTGATGAGGCCGTTCCATCCCAAACAAAGAAGCAAATTCCAGCAGGGCCGCCAACATATGAAGAAATTATGCAAGAGGTAGGGGAAGATCCACCTGAATATGAAGAAGACGTCTCTCCTGATTATGCTCTTGCGCCGGGAGATGAAGGGGAATGGGAAAAGGAAGAGGAAGATAAAGTCAATAAGATATTGGATGAGTTGGACCTCACGAATTATAAAAGAGTGGAGAAGCAAGTTCTCATGGATTCAACTATCTCCAAAGCGCAGAAAACCAAATATCTCAAGCATCTTGTGACCATTGCAAACCACAGAAGAAATCAGTTGAAGGGTTACAAATCATCTTGGACAAAAAAGTGGCAGAAAGGAGACATAACCGAAGAGCAAAAAAATATCCAACATCTCAGAATAGACAAAGCAGCCCGAATTGTAAATGAATACATCCGCCATTATGAAATGAGGCAGAAAACATTGACCGGTTCGGGAATCAGGAAAAAAGGCGGCACCGTCCGATTTTTTTCCAACTCCGCAGATCTTCTTCAGCAACTTGAAGTCATCGTTGGCTCCATTCTTGCTGGGAATACGAATGCGGGTATCAGAAACGAAGGAGTTGGCATTCTCGATCTTCTCCTGAAAGAGGGAGTCATCAATCGTTCCCAGCATGAGAAGCTCTTCAGAAAGTATTTCAAGCCCTAAAATGGAAATCGAAAGAGAAATTGTCCTGTCATCCTTTTCCGTCAAGACTGGGGGAAACAAACCAGAAAATTTCACAACAAAATTCAATCGGCCCATTATTTTGGATCCAAATTCCCAATATGTTGTTGGGTTGAACAGAATTATCAATATGAGTTTTACGTGGTATAACATCAATGCGGCATTGAAAAATCAGCTGATCAGATTCAGCTCTGACGGTGGGAAAACATTTTCCGATATCACCTTTCCCGCTGGGGTTTGGGATTATTCCACTTTGAATGCGGCAATTCGAAACGCAACAGGTCCCCTCGCAGGCAGCACCCCAGGAAAGAATGAAAAATTCCCAATCAATCTTGCTTTCTCTCCCACAACTTTCAGAGTAACAATCACGCTGGAAGAAAACTGGCAACTTGATCTCGAGAAATCCAACTTTGGCGATCTCATTGGTTTCGATAAAAAGATTCTGAAAGACAAAGTCAACATTGGCCCCAGAGTTCCAAACCTCAGCCAAGATACTGATATGTTGAACGTTCATTGCGATCTCACAAGTGATTCGCTTGTGGATGGGGAAGAGAGTGATATCATCTTCTCCTTTTCAACATCTGTTCTGCAGGCCTCCTATAGTTTCACTCTTGAACCCATGAGAGTGATATTCAGCCCTGTAAATAAAAACAGAATAAGCTCCATTCGGATCTGGATCACTGATGGGAAAAGGCGGGTTGTTGATTTGAATGGAGCTGATACAGCATTCTCGCTTATCTTGAAAAAACAAATAAAATGAAAAGTTATGAATTCTCTCGTTTTTTCCACCCCCAGCTGGGACGGTTTGTCTTCCGGCATAAAGGAACAGGTGTCATTGTGGACAATATTTTCAAACCAATGAGGAAGGTCGCATCAGTCGTCTTCAATAAATTCGCGAAACCCATTGCGAAAAAAGCATTGGAATCAGGAATTTCTCACGCTGGGGATAAACTCGGCAAAAAAGTAGTTGAAAAATCTGGCGATTTGATCATGAAAAAGCTGGGAAATATGAGAAAGGGGAAGCCACCAGGCAAAACAAAGCCACCAGCTCGACCACAATCAGCCCCTGCGTCAACCTCCGGAGAAAGTTCTGATGCCATATTGAACAGGTTGATCTCTGGGCAAGGAATTCGAAAAAGAAAAAAATGATTTAAAATGGCTTTTCGATCGAATGAATATCTTCAAAGAAATGAATTAGTGCGCTTCCAGCTGGATGACACAATCCGAGCTCCAGCTAATGGGCAACATCAACAAAAAAGTGGTTATAAATTCACGATTAATGACCGATCCGCATTCTATGATTGGTATAATGCGTATTTCGAGGTGCAATTTCAACTCCAGAAAATAGCAGACGGCGCTGGGTATGCCGCAGCTGACAGAATCACAGTGATCAATGGCGCTCATTCCCTGATTAATCACCTGAAGATTAGTTCTGCTGGAAAGATTGTTTATGAGACTGATAATCTGCATAACGTTACTTTTATTAAAAATTTGCTAGAATACTCCGATGACTTCAGCAGATCAGTCGCCAAGAACAGTTTCTGGTATTTGGATACTGATGCAACAACCGCTAATACGAATCTTGGATTTGAAGCTCGCCGGGTGCAATCTCAAGCAGTGCAAAACGATGGAAACGGTGGTGCAAAGAACATTAACACAATCATTCCCCTGAATCGTTTTTCCTTTTTCGAAGAGTTGGAGGATAAGATGCTTGTGCCTATGCAGCTCCAATTTGAGATTAAGCTTCAACAAGATAATGAATTAATTCATATGGCTAATGGCACTGATGATGGAAGAGTTGTCGTGAATAGGTTTTTGCTTTGGGTCCCCAGATTGACACCGAAAGATTCTCTTTATGACAAATTTGTCAGTTCATTCCTGAAAGAAACGCAATGGAAATATCTGAGGGAGATGTATTCCGAATCAGCTCCTACGCAGTCATCAGGATTCTTCCAGATATCCGCAAGTATTGACAATGTTAAGCATATTTTTGTTTATCTTAAAAGAACCAATGATGCTGCTAAAGAAGAAGATAGCCCTTATCTGATGGACACTTTCAAGCTGAATGCGGCAGATAACGCCTCATCCTTGTTGAACTGCCGGCTGGAATATGGAAACGGAGTTTTCTACCCGGAAACAGAGTACGACAGTGAATCAAAAGTGAGGATTTTCCAGGATGTCATGGCTTATGCAATGAGGAAAAATGATTATAACACTGGAACGCAGCTGAATCTCGCCAATTTCAATTCTCTTTTCCCGTTGATCTATTTCGACCTGACTTATCAAACTGAAAAACCAACAAGAGATCCCAAGCAGCTGATATTCAGATATCGATTGAACGCAGATGCAGCTGCAAACTTCAATGTACATGCGATAGTTCTCTATGAAGAAGAAGTGAAAATTGATAAGATTGGAAATGAGCTGGTTATCGTGTGACGTGTGAAGCGAGCGCAGCGAGCACGCGCAGCGGCTGTGAAAAACATATCTTGTCATTTAAAATGACAACATATCACCCATATAAAGTAAATCTGTCGGAAGGGCAAAAAAAGAAGCTTGGAAGAGCATTCCGAACAAAAAGCCCTATCACCCTGAGATTGGGTGGCAAACAAACAAGCGGAAGTGATGAACTGATGCTCACGGCAAATCAAATAAAACGAATCGGCAAAGCCGCATCTCAGGGAAAGGGAGTTGAAATCAAGATATCAAAAACGCAAATCCGAAAAGTGATGAAGCAAGGTGGAAGTCTTTTCTCTGCTATTGTTCCCCTGGCTCGTTCCCTGGCACCCACCCTGGCAAAGACACTTGGGCTGTCAGCATTGGCTGGTTTGGCGAGTGAAGGAGCGAGTCAAGTCGTGAAAAAGATAAGCGGGAAGGGAGGCGGGCAAACGGGCGGATTTCTCATTCCCCAAGATAAAATTCAGAAACTGATTGACAATAAACATTTGCTGACAAATAAGCAGAAACAGGATATTTTGACTGCCCTGAAATCAGGAGGACAACTGACGATAAAACCATCAGCAAAACAATCTGGTGGATTGTTGGGAACTGTGCTGGCTTCCATCGGAATTCCACTGGCGCTGGACATGGTGAAAAATTTGTTTGGGAAGGGAGCTCCAAGAGTTGGGCGCCCCAAAGGAAAAGGCGCTCCTAGAGTTGGTCGCCCCAAAGGAAAAGGCGCTCCAAGATTGGGAGCTCCTTCCCTATATCACGCGTTGAATCCACCTCCCCCATTTATCGGAAGCTGGAAAAAAGGGATGGGAAAAAAATCCAAAAAAGGAACGGGACTTCTGCTGGGATCGAAAAGTCCATTCAACAATATCCCAATTCTCGGGGCAATATTGTGAGCGAAGCGAAACCCAAATTCGTGAACAAACCCCTGAGCAACCTTGATCTTCTCCAGTGGATTGATTTTCTGAAAATTCCCAATTTCAAAGGGATTTTCGCCAGGGATGAAGCCATGCCCCGAGAACACAGCCCCTGCATCATCAATCTTGATTCGCTTGAAAATGCCGGAACTCACTGGGTGTGCTGCGCCCCCGGACAGAAATTCACGTGGTATTTCGACTCTTTTGGGATGGGATTTCCCCAGGAATTCAAAAGTTCCAAACCGGTGATTTGGAACAGCAGTCAATATCAAAACATAGACAGCGTTCTTTGCGGGTATTATTGCCTTTATTTCCTCCATCAATGGTCGCAGGGGAAAGATTTCTATGATATTCTCCAGCCTCTCAGTCTGACTGACTCGGGGGAGAATGAAAAATTCATAAAAGAATATTTCGATTGAAAATGAAATCATATTGCGTGAAGGAGAAAAAACAAACTGAATGCGTGAAACCAACTGGATTCCAGACTGCAAAAAATGGCAGAAAGATGTGGTTTTGCCATTGCGCTTCCTGCGGAATAAAAAAGACAAGATTTGTGAAAGCGAGCGGAGCGAGTCGCGGAGCGAAATCGGGAAACTGAGTCGGCCCTCACAAGGTGGGGGCATCGGTGAACTTGCGCTGACTGGCGTGGCTCATGCGCTGCCTTGGTTGGGAAAAAAGACAGTTGAAATGGGTCGTTATGGAGCTAGTGAATTGTTGCGAAACAAAAACACTCAAAAGAAAGCATTGGATTTTGCCCTGGACAAGATGAAACCATTTCTTGCCAAAACCTCTGCGGATATGATGAATGAGCTGTCCACGGCGATTAGGCCAAACAGAAAATATAAAACAGATCGAGCAGATTTGGATGGGGGTGCTTTAGATGTTCATTCCCTGATTGGGAAACTGCCAAGACCAAAGAAAGGTTTCACTTTGCCTGGACATAATTATACCGGCCCCTGGAACCCACTCGAAAAACAAGTCAGATTTGATGAAAAGGGAAAAATTCTCGAAATTATGCAGCAGCCCACAGGAAAAACAGACGCAGTTGCTATGCAGCACGATGTTGATTATTCAGTCTGCGCAAAGAAAGCGGATCCGCGTAAATGCAAGAACGAAGCAGACAGGAAAATGGTTGCCGCTTTGGATGCCATTCCCTGGAAAGAAAGACAGTGGGGTCATGCTTTGGCGAGAAACGTGATTGATGCAAAACAGAAACTGGGTCTCGGCGCTCCAAAAAACGGGAAAAGATTTTGAGTGAAGGCCAGTGGACTCAAAATCTGGCAAACGAACTTCACCGGCCAATCAGGCGGCGCTTTCCAAAGAGGCGAGTCATAGCATATGGGATTGACAACATCTGGGCGGCTGATCTGGTCGAGATGGGGAAATTTTCGAGGTGGAATAAAGGGATCAGATACCTGCTGATGGTGATCGATGTTTTCTCAAAATTCGGTTGGATTCGTCCCCTGAAAGACAAGCGAGGTCAAACAGTGGCTGATGCTTTCCGAGATATATTCAAGGGGCGAAAACCGAAAATGCTCTGGACTGACAAAGGATCTGAATTTTTCAATGGAATAATGAACCATCTCCTGAGCGAGAATGGGGTAAAATTGTACACAACACAAAACGAAGAAAAGGCATCTGTTGTTGAGCGCTGGAACAGGTCTTTTAAGGAGAAACTCTTCCGGATGTTTTCTGAAAACAACAATACAATATACTGGGACAAACTTGGCAAATTACTGGATGAATATAATCATCGTTTTCATTCGAGCATTCGGATGACTCCCGCAGAGGCGAGCAAACAGGAAAATGAGAAAAAGGTTTTCGCTAATTTATACGGAGATTTAATTTATGCTAAACACAACCCGGCAAAATTCAGGGTTGGCGACAGGGTGAGAATTTCAAAGTTTAAACGAAAGATATTTGACAAAGGTTACACGTCGAATTGGACAGAGGAGATATTTGTGATTGACGAAATAAAGAACACAAACCCTGTAACGTATAAATTAGTTGATCTGTTGGGAGAAAACATCACCGGATCATTTTACGAAGCGGAACTTCAAAAGACAACGCAAGATGTGTTTCGAATTGAAAAAGTTATTCGCCGCGACAATAAGCGAAAACTCGCGCTTGTAAAATGGAAAAGTTACCCTGACAAATTTAATTCTTGGGTCCCACTGAGTGATGTGGAAAAGCTATCTTAACCATCATTTTCTTGTGATGATTCACTTCCCAGACATATGACGTCAAAACATTCCACACTTCCCTATCGACAGGCTGAGCCAAAAATAATTTTTGTGTTGAGCTTCAGCGACTCGGGTTGTTAGGGAAGTGTGGAATGAAATCTATTGTCTTTCACGTGAACATTTATTGTAGGCAGATAAGTAGCACGCGCCGGACAAAAGAAGCCAAAAAAGACAATGGACCTGCAGGCGTGTGTGGGCACGTGAAGTGGCGAGTTATTCTGAGAAAATTTATTCAGCTTTCCGAGAATGCCACCTGGCGATTTCAAAATGACAGATTGCGTTGGCGTGTCAGAATATGAATGTTTCACATTAATATTCACAAAGTCTGTTATTTCAAAACACCGCTTAGCATCGCTTTCGTTTCGCTTGGCTTTCGTTCATTTCCCGGTGGATTTCCCAGAGAAGACCGCTTTGCTTTTGGAGTTCCTTTTTGAGAATCTTGTGTTCCTTTTTGAGAATCTCGTGTTCCTCCTGGAGATTGGCAAAAGATTCAAAAAGTTTTTCAATTTCATCGTCTCCCCACTCCTCTTCCTCAGCTTCCGCCATCTCCGAATCAGAGACAATGAATTCCTCGTCAGAGGTTGTTGGGGTTTCATCTTCGCTTCTTATTTCTTCCTCTGAACATGTGGAACAATCTTCATGGTCACTCGCTTCGCTTCGCTCGGCTTCATTGGAAAATGCTTTTTCAAGATCCATTTTCTTTCCAATGACATTTTTTGAAGATTGTTTGGATTATTTTTTCTTGTTCCGCCCGTCTGGATGGAAGTTTGAGCAGTTTGAAATCATCTTCATTGGGGCTGAAACCGTTCTTCTTCAACAGGGCGAAAAGAACTTGATGGCAATTGAGAAACTTTTTTCTGCTGGGATGAAGGTCATTATATGCAAGTGAAAAATATTTAAAGTCGTCGATGAGGAATTTTTCCAGGTGTTCATAATTATTTCCGTCGTGACCTGTTATGTGATTAAAAATTGCATGATCGTTGCCATGGACTTTCCACTTGGAAGCTTTGACGAAATCCCTGACTTTTTTTCTTGTGATTTCATCACGGGGAATTTGGGAGAGAATTTCTTTTTGATAAAATTCGAGATCTTTGAGTGGAATTTGATTTTTCCCCTGATTTTTGCGGATGATTTTTTTGAAATGTTCCAGCCTGGGATTTTTGGGAGAATGGCATGTTGTGCGGATTTCTCGAATAATTTCAGGAGTGAAATCGATTTCTTCTTCTTCGGAATCAGACATTTTCTTGCCGGAAGAGAAGTTTTCCCCCTTTGGGAAAAAATTCCACCCAGATTTTCCCAGAGTGGAATTTTTTTTTTTGCCATCGCCGGCGACAGAATTTTCCTGAAGTCATCCAGAGTGAAATTTTCTCACCAAAATGGTATGTTTTTTTGTGGTCAATATGAGGGGAAAAAAAATAGTAGATATAGAAGAAGGGTTCTGGCACACTTTCAAAATCGTAGCAAGTTAACACAAAACAGAAATTGACGTCAGTTGACGTTCAATTTAGCAATACATGAGATGATTGATTTTCTGCTCGTTCGCATACGTAAAACAAAAACAAGTCAATTAACATGTGTTATGTTAAATTTAACAAAATGGGGAGGAATTTGATTTTTAATATTTTACGTTCGCGAACGAACAGAAAATTGGGGAACGACAATCAAATTATTTTTTGTTGAATTTTAACATAAAATAAGATAAATTTTGACTTGTGTTAACTTGCTACGATTTTGAAAGTGTGCCAGAACCCTTCTTCCATATCTACTTCCAATATATGACTATCGCATAAGACTTGGATCTTAATAGAATATTTTACGAAATTTTGCTGCGGTCGTGACCCCGGGGGTCGTTAAGAAGACACTGTCAACACTATATTTTGAGGTTTAAAGCAGACCCATTTAATCTCTAATAGTTACTAAACACATGATACCGGAAATAGAAAACTCTCGACTTTCGAATAAAAAAAGACAGAACTACTATATATTCGCAAATAACCCATTCATGTATAACATTAACTTATGCAGCCATTTCTTTTTCAACTCTCCACAAAAGAAAAATCAATGTCCGCTTCACTTTCCAAAACATTTCACATCGATATCGATAACAACATACAACTGCGTGAAATATTTCCTTTTAACAAGCATTGACAACTAAGCGGAAAACAGATATTTCAGCCCACCCACATCTGACGTCTAAGTTATCAAAAGTTTCTTTGCTTTTGTTGATCCGATGGATTATGAATGTTCTGCGAACCTTGTTATCTTTGTGGAATGTCCGGTTTCCGGAAGATTATAAAGAACAGGAAAGAGCGAATCTGAAAACTGTCTTAAAAACGAAATTAACGTTGGAAAAATATATATTTGCTTAATTCTTTCTTTGAGGAATAGAGGAATTCTAAGGATATGCACTTTTTTGTCTTGACTTCCTGACTGAATTTAAGTCTTAAAATAGCAATGAATATGCGTGAACGGACTCTGATCGATCAATGACAGACATTGTAGCGACCATAGGTCATGGATCAGTTCTTTTCTTCTTTAAAATCTCCGTAAAATTCTTAGATGTTTATATCTTATATATAAAGATCTACAAACGCGGATAAGCGTAAACATTTATCCGATGCGTTGTGGCACACATCAAAGATTTAAATTAGATGATCCCACACGCAGACCAATCGTGATAT
The DNA here is from genome assembly GCA_022457155.1 of Cladopsammia gracilis. Lineage (NCBI taxonomy): Eukaryota > Metazoa > Cnidaria > Anthozoa > Scleractinia > Dendrophylliidae > Cladopsammia > Cladopsammia gracilis. The sequence goes on along the minus strand of JAJGOT010000248.1, from coordinate 493,980 downwards.
CCAGTGCACAGTAAAGAAATATACTAGGTAATAATACGATTTGTCACGGAATTGATAAGCGATAGAAAAATCGAAAATATTACACACTTAAGTCTTCTCACCTTTACTTTATTGTCTCTTGATGTATCCTGACCGGTTTAAATGCATTTTTACAACTTTTGTCACTCGCCCCACTATCCACTATAAAAGAAGGGAAGGCTGGAGACCTCTGAGCGAACCCTCGCCACGCGAAAGCCAGGTTAAATGTCTACCCGTGCGATTCGTGCTAGCTTCCAAATTCCCTTTCACGGGCTCTAAAAGGGCTCCGTTTTGGAGCGATTCTGGCCATCTTCGCTTCGCCATTGTCCGCGATCCAAACGGCTGTACCACGAAATTCGAATACTAAAGCTTAGCGACCGACATTCACCCGAGGGGAGGGTCGTTACTTTTGCCCTCGCGCAAATTGACACCGTCGGGGGAGCCGGCGGTGCGTGTAATTCGAACGGAAACCACACGCGTGACCTGTCACTTATTTGTCTTTATTTGATAAAGTGCAAGTTTTCATCAAGATCAAAAGAAAAGTCTCTTTTTAAAATAAAAATGCTCGAAGGAACATTATTAAGCTTGTTAAAACCAATTTGCGCCAAAAAATCAAAAATCAAAGGTCACGGATATGTATGTGTATACCGGGAGTCTAGGGTGTACTCTAACTGCACGTCCGATCCAAGAGAGAAGAAGATAGGGGCCTTGGGAACGAGGTTGGTAGACGTTTCAATAACAAATTGATCATTAAAACAGACCGTTGGCCATCGGGTGTTGATATGAACGATATGGTCAATAATGTTTAATTTTTATTGGTAAATTGCACAACCTTCTAAAGTCGCTGTCGTAATTTGTCGTATTTTTGAAGCGGAATCGAGCCGCTTCTCGCTGTTCAGAACGTCTCATGTCAGCAATTTTCGGCGCCACGTCGCTTGTCGTTTTTACCAAGGCTTCTTTAAGCCGAGATGTTTTGAAAACAGCTTCGGCTATAAAAGGAAACGAAATCTAATTACCAGCTCTATTCCTACAAGAGACACCATTCTGCCCGAAGGTACACAATTTTTTAGTTGACGGAAAAAGCGACAAGTAAAATATTTTCATTTGCCTTTTTTACAATAGTCTACCTTAGTGAAGTATTTAGATAAAACATTCCTTTTTTACTGAAGTCTTTTTACTGAACTTATTCATATGCACAAAGTTCTTGTTTTGTCTCATACATCCACATATACACTGCACATATAAATTGGCTGTTTAAAAACATTGCTAGTAAATCAATTTTAATCCCAAATGAAAATCGTTGCAATATGTTTTAGTTTTGTTTAAATATCAATAAATAAAGATAGTAAATATTTTTTAACCTTCGTACATCTTTCCCAAATTTCGATCGATAAGAAAATCGCCATTGTAATGCCATACAAGTCATTGCTACTAAAATACTGTGACTGATACAAAACATAGAAAAATTAACTAAGTAAGATAGATTGAATCTAAGTAGTTTTGCCACCCCCATCCCTCCTCATAATTTTCTCCCGTAGCAACCAAATTGGCCTCGGCTCATTCGCTAAATATAATCAAGTTGAAGTTTCCCCTCAACTGTAAAATGAAGACTATTTTGAATAAATACGGTAAATTAACATGAAAATTATATACATTCATACTCGTGATTATTTTGTTGCTCATGACTTTTATTGATTTGGTGGCTCCTAAAAGAGCCCTTAAGTCCTCTATGACTGCAATGTCTAACTCTACGATTAGACCTACAGGTATTTTCAATCTCTCAACTTCAATAAACCATTTAGCAGCTTTACACATATTACCTATCACGTCTTTACTACATTTACCTATCAAAGGCACCCAACTTTTCCAATTCTTGTTGTTGTTGTTGTTGTTGTTGTTGTTTATTAACCTTACATTCTCTCGCATTAACGAGATGGCTTTAAGAGCCCTTTGATTAATTGAAGTGTTTTTGGGTCTGCTTTAGCGATAGCGATTTTTATCTCGTGAATAAAATAAAGAAATAAATAACATAAATAACAATTTTTAAAGAGGGTGACACCAAGTTAACTCTAGGTTAATTTGGGTGGCCCTATTAAATTTCCTGGTCGAATTGGAGAAATGTTAGTATTTTTTGGGGAGGGAGGAAAAACCGGAGTACCGGGAGAAGAACCCTCGGAGCAAAGATGAGAACTAACAACAAAATCAACCCACACATGACGCCGAAGCGAAGCGTTTAACAATATATAGTAGACGGGGACAGATATGTAAATTCCAGGTGCCTTTCTTCCCTCCATTGGCTGTAAACTTTTTTTGTAATTCTCCAGGCTATTACATCATCCAGGTGTCTTGTCTCGATGCTTGTCTTTCCTACGAAATTCTGATTTGAAAACGTACGTCCCATGACAAAAAACTGAGTCGAGCCCCCTTAAGGAGGCTAGAAAGGGTTTTCAGCTGCGTGTGCGCGCGACGTGCACTCGTCATGCATTGACGCATGCGTCGGCTGATTTTCCTATTAAAAAGTAGCACGCAGCTCACCGGAAATGAAAATACTGCGTAAAATCGCGCGAACCGGAAATAAATCGTGCATAAAATATTCCTCTTTAGCTCAAAAATTTGCTCGGTGACTTATGTTGAAATTTTGCACGTGCAAGTTAGCATTCAGTTAATCTAATATTTGAGACAAAAAAACTGTAGAGTGCAATTTTTTAAAATCTTTAAAAGGCCTTTTTCGATTTATCGCGATTTCCACGCGATTTGTTTCAAATTTACACAGGAAGTAAAGAATATTGCAAACTTTTAAAAACGCTTATAAAATTCATAGGTAACCGAGTTAGTTTTAAAGATAGATTTAAAAAACTGACTTGAGGGGTATGTCTTTGGAGGGTTATAGTTACCATGACAACAGATATGACGTCATAAACGGTTTTGAAGGAACTTTAACAACCCTGTCATAAGCTTATCTATAATTTGTTTCACAGACTAATACCATTAAATTTTAATGTTTAATTGTTCTGACATGTACATAAGCTGTAAGAAACCCTTTCGAGCCACCTTAAGTCTAATTATATTTGTTTTTATCTCGTGAACGAGATATAGTATACGGGGGCAGATATGCATATTTTCACTTCTTCTTTCCTTCCATTAGACTGCGAGTAGTCCCTCATTTTTCCTCAGGGATAGTAGAGCGAGCCTTTCTCGGCAGTAAACTTTTTTTTAATCCCCCAGTGCAGTATTACGCGTACGTCATCAAGTTGTCTGGTTTCAAACAATGCATATTTATGTAACGCTTCATCGTTTTATTTACAGTGTAATAGTAACAATAATTTCAGGACTTTGATAACTAGCCGCCCGCTTAATTGGTGGTCGCTTAATAGGGGTTCGACTGTACGCTTATATGAACATAAACGCGGGTTAAATATCGAAATTTAATGATTCAAATCACTTGTGTATTTGCTTGTCCAGCCGAGCGCTTTTATAACTATAAAATAGTAATGTATTATGTAATAAAAACACCCGTGTGTCCTGTCTTTCTTTAGTCGTTTAATACATTGGAAAACATGAGTTTATCCAGTTAACGTCTCCACTTTCAAGTACATATAGTTATTACTGGTTAGTACTTGAACAAACGCTACACGACGATAAATGTTTTTAAATGTGCGGTAGCCTGCTAGAAAGCGCTTGGTCTTGAAGGTCGGATCATAGGCAACACATACGCTTATTTGTAAACTGCAAATGGAATTAAAATGGCAAGTTAACATTTATCATTTTACCGTTTTTTTTTCGCCCTTTGTGTAAGGTGGATTTCCACTGTCGCGTTTTTGGCTACGCCCGTTAACGTACGTAAAAAATAAAATTAATGTAGGTAAAAATGGGATTTTAAGAGCGTAATCGAGCGCGTTGATTTTAAAACTTCGGATCCAAACTATAAAAATCGTACGGTTAAACATGGCAAAAAAATTGGGTGACATTTGCCTCTAATGTTTTTAACTCGTTCCCAGACCCCCAAATTGACCCTTAAAATCACTGTGAAAACGCCATTGTTTTAAGGGAAAATCAAAATTTCGCCCATTTATAAATTACTTTTCGGAAATCCACACACGGATTCCGGTAATTTGGTTATTATTCTATCTGGAAACGTTAAAATATTTTAATAACTTTAAAAAAAAGTCCCGTCATTTTGACCTTGAAGTGACCAATGTCAAGTAAAGGCTGATATGAAGTTCAACCGCGCGGTCATCGCTTTTAGCGGTATAACTCATTTTAATAGGCATAATGTCAACATCCACACTCGGTTTTGAAGAGACTGGGATCTTGTGAACATTTTGGTGGGAAATATGATTTAGTTGGAGCGAAGCAAACCCCGTCATTTTGCCATTTTTTCAGTGCACTATGCTTCGACTGAGGCAATTTTGGCTTCTGTTAGTCTGTATCTATTCGCATGCTCTTCTGTCAATGCATGGCCTGGCAATTTATGAATTACTTTTAAGAAATCCACACTCGGATTCTTGTAATATGGTTATTATTCTATCTAGAAACGTTAAAATATTTTAATAACTTTTAAAAAAAAGTACCGTCATTTTTACCTTGAAGTGAGCAATTTCGTATAAAGGCTTGTATGGAGTTAGGCCGCGCGGTCATCGCTTAAAGCGTTCAAACTCATTTTAATAGGCATAATGTCAACATCCACACTCGGTTTTGAAGAGACCGGGATCTTGTGAACATTTTGGTGGGAAATATGATTTAGTTGGAGCGAAGCAAACCCTGTCATTTTGCCATTTTTTCAGTGCACTATGCTTCAACTGAGCCAATTTTGGCTTCCATTAGTCTGTAATTGCATGCTCTTCTAATTCTGTCAATGCATGGCCTGGCAATTGATGAATTACTTTTCGGAAATCCACACTCGGATTCTTGTAATATGGTTATTATTCTATCTAGAAACGTTAAAATATTTTAATAACTTTTAAAAAAAGTACCGTCATTTTTACCCTGAAGTGAGCAATTTCGTATAAAGGCTTGTGTGGAGTTCGACCGCGCGGTCATCGCTTTAAGCGTTCTAACTCATTTTAACAGGCGCAATGGCAACATCCACACTCGTTTTGGAAAGATTGGAATCTAGTAAACATTTCGGTGGGAAATTTGCTTTGGTTCGAGCGATTTTGCACTTTTCAGCCGGAAAGATTTCCGTTTAACCCTATACATTAGTTATGCATACTGTTCTTAAAACTAAAACAAAAGCCAAAACAATAGAAATCCAAAAGCAAAACAATAGCGCATACATACAGAATTATGAGCAATAGTTCATTTTGGTAACGCGCACGCCCAGAGCAAATGTCTCGTCTGAGGAATCAATATTTTGGAATGAAACGCCTGGACAACAGTGGCTGAGGAAGTAAATAGCGAAAGTGGTAAAATCTACTCAGGTAAGCTTATCAGCTTATGAACAAGAAAGCAAATAACTTTTGTCGATGTCACTTTGCAGTTCTTCTTAACAAAGGTAGACTGGTTGTATATCTTCATCGTCCAAGGCTTAAGAGGGAATGCGTCATCTGCAGTAAAAAAAATATGGACATCTTGCGTCTGTGGTGTTCGGAAGCAATTCCGGATCAGGGAGGCCCATTTGATTCAGCTCTAAAGCCTGTCCAAAATTTGAGTGGCTAAAAACTTCGCCATCACTATTACAACCAGCAGCTCCAATGTCAACCATGGTAAATCGGTATCGGGCATCATAGCAAGCAAGTAAAACAATGTTATGGGTGCCTTAATTACAGAAATAATAATAATAATAAAAATTGCATTGATACTGTTCTACCACATTTTTATTAAATATCTGTGGAAAATAAAAATCAATATTGTGTACCTCTGTATCCTATCTGAAACCTGCCTCCATTTCCACCCTCTCCAAACAATATAAAAAACCTTTGCAGATTTCGTAGGCAAATGGGAGTACATCTACCTTAAAGTGCCACTACGATGAAAATTTTTGTATTTCTTTTCCGCTTTTTTAACGCAAATGTATCAAATTGGTTTAGACAAATGCGAATTGCTATAAATTAGATTGATATATTCAATTCTTACACAGCCCAGAAATAGCTGGCAGAAAACCCACGAAAATCACGTAAAATCCGTCCGCCATTACTCCGTTCATAAATCCGAGCCCACGTTCTACTGGTTTGCGATCTGGTAACCGTGACTTGATTTGTGACGTCAATGACTCAACGCGGTTCCGGGTCACAGACAACAAAGCCAAAAGGCACGTTTTGAGTCACTGACGTCACAAAATCTTTAGGCCAACTCGATCCAACTCTCAGGGTTCGGTTCCGGTCATTTTTGAATTGAGTAATGGCGGCAAGCCGAATTCGAAATGTAAAGTTAAAATAATGGCACTTCCCGTACGAGTTTTGAGTTGAAACTTCGCAAGGTAAGTAACGGGTACTTATATTTTCAAAAGAGAACAGAAAATCTATGTTTTTTTGATAACAGTGGCACTTTAAGTAATTGACATAGGTCGAGCCAGCCCCTCGGGGTACTGCACGCATGACCATGTGTTTCCGTCTACATGTATGGCCCCACAGCACATTGGGAAATTCCAAACATTCCAGCACTCGTCTGCAATTTTTGTCCACTCTTCAGGTGTGGAAGGACATTGAATGTACTCTTGTAGAGCAAACGAAAGCGCATCACATATTTCAGCAATAATGTTGCTAACGGAGGTTGTAAGCCCAAGACGGAAACTGAACGATATGGTCTGCCAAGAGTCACCAGTGGCCAAGTAGCGCAGTGTCACAGCTAGACGATCACCAGCACTTATAGGCTCGCGATATAACGATTTCTTCGTCAGCATCGGGCTGACGAGGGAAAAAACGTGGACGAAACGTTTCGGGATCATTCTAAAGTACTTGTAAAAGGACTCGGGATCATTTTCTTTCAACTCTTGTACAAGCGTGTGATACTCGCCAAGAAATAACCGAGTTTGAAAAATTTCACATTTCCAGTTCTCTTTTCGATATTTTTACCTTCTCTTCCTTCTTTGCCGCAGGTAGAGGAAAACAAGCAAAGTTAGCGCTTCTTGACTGCCGCTGTCATTTTCCTTTCTTGGCTGGACGGTCAAGTCAAATATTTCCCGCCCTATTTCTCTTAAACCTAATTATAGGCCCCAAGGATCTTGAAGCGTTAAAATGCACGTAAAAAGCAACGCAACGTATTCTAGTTTACGCGACAGTAGAAATTGTTTGGTCCGGGGAAAAATGGTTCTTGAATGTCCGGGGAAAAATGGTTCTTGAATGACTGGACACGAGTAGTATATAGGGACACGAGTAGTATAAAGGGGGGAGTCAAATACCGTTTTGCTTCTCAACCCCTCCAGGAAGGCTTTTTTCCCCCTCACGAAGCCCTCCCTCGGACCTCCGTACGTCGGTCCTAGGGAGGGCTTCGTGAGGGGGGATAAAGCCTTCCTGGAGGGGTTGAGAGGCAAAACGAGTATTTGACTCCCTCCCTATATACTACTTGAAGTTGAAGCGCTTTTTTATTCGATGAAATGGTTTAACAACAAATACCGTTTTCGTAATCACCTAACAGACCAATACCGTTTTGTCTAAACCGTTAATTACACCCTCCGGAAGCCTATTTGAGCGATTGGTACAGCGGTATTACCAATTGAAGAAATGCTTACCCTTTGAATATGAACCGGTGACTTGTCTTGGTCATCAGTTTTTAAAAAATATAAAACATATATATATGGCGAGAGCTATGAACAACGAACGTGGTGTTTTCAAACATATCAGTCAGCGCGAGCTGATCGATTGGCTTGACGCTCAAGAAAGAGGGCCCCTCCTAACGAGGACCTTGCTGGGTTTGACCCTTTGGATAGGGAGCATATGGATGCCTTTCCGATTCCTAATCGGATTGTTGAACTTTATGATAGGGGTGAACAGGGTGCACAAGGCAGACAGGAAAGAATAAGGAGAACAATAAAATGGCGTTTTACTAGGGGCCTTAATTAAACAATCTGTTCGCACAAGGCATAAAGCTAACCTTAGCTGCTAACCTTAGCTGCGAAACATCGAAAACAACAAACATATCGTTTACCATAAAAACAACAACAGCCCTTGGTTTTCTAAATTATCGCAAACGAAACTTTGGCTGCAAGAACGGGAGGAACTTCGCCTTCAAGGTGAAACAATCGACAGGTCTAATACGAAATGGGTTTTCGAAGATGCTGTTTTTGTTGAACTCAAAGTGATTTTAGATCGACAACCTTTGCAAATAAGTCTTGTTCAGTTGCCTGATTGGCTTCGCAACAAAAGAGAAGTCATCTCTCTTGACACTTTCAATGACTATCTTTGTTTCTTTCGGTGTTTGGCTGTTCATCAAGGCACCCGTATAGACAGGAGTACTCGCAGAGCCAGAGCACTAGCGCAAAGCTTCTTTGCTGCTTATCCAAAAGCTCGTGTTAATGGCAATGTTGTCACTTTGCGACAGTTCATCTACTTGAAAGGCACTTTAAACAAGGGCTTGCTGCTTACACTGTTACAGATAACGGTGACTTTGTTTTGAGTTACACACCTTCGCGCTGTGACAAGGTTGGCACCCCTACGATGACTATCGGCATCTACGACCCACATGCCTTTTTGATATCTGACATAAACAAAGTCACAAACAACTACACTTGTGGCGAATGTTTGGCTAGGTTTACACGGGCCGATAATCTAGCACGCCACGTCAAGACCAATATTGCCTGCCCTGGAGTCAGCTTTTGAAAAGGCGTTTTACCCAGAATCCTGTTTTGGTATCAAAGCAACCTGCTGGCTAGAGTATCAGGCGCGGCAACGGGGCATCCACATCCACCACCACAGATGCAGTCATGGAGGTGAGCGTACCATTGCAGGCTACAAAGTTGATGGCTATCATCCAGTGTTTTTTGCACGAAATGCCCTGTGGTAAAGAGAAAGTCGTGCATTACGAAGATCCAGCACAGGCGGCGAAAACCCTAATCACTAAGTTGCTGACGAAGCAGTGGTTTGGCTTTGCCGAGGTCGACATCGACGCCCCCCGGGATTTGTGGGAACACTTCGAAGAGTTTCCTCCTTTCTTCATAAGCTGCAGCGTGGGTGAAGAGGGTGTTCCACAACACATGAAAGATTACCTCGCGAAAAGCAACAGAACCCACTTTCCAGACCAAAAGAAGCTGCTAGGCGTGCTCCAAGCAAAAAAGATGCTGCTGTACGCACCAGTGTTGGAATGGTATCACAATAACAGTCTCAATATAACCGACTACGCACCCATAAAAATCTTCGACTGGTTCGTGAAGGAGGTTGCAAACAATCGAAGGAAAGGCGACGCTGATAAAGAGAAGGCCTTGCTCGCAGAAGTGTACAAGCTTTTGGGTAATGGTGCTTACGGCAAGTTTATCGAAGCTGTTGAGCGACAGACAAGAGTGGTGTACACCAACGACGAAGACACGGTCGACAAACACCTGCGCTCTGCGTGGTTTGAAGATTTCGAAGATAAACCGCAGATACCACGCAGATACCACGCAGATACCACGCAGCTCTTTACAACCTCTAATTTCATTGGACCTGTATATCATGCAGCTCTATTGTGTTTAGGTCTAGGGTCTATTGTTAGCCATTTTTGCGTTGTTTGTTCTATTGTTTTCTCAGCAAATCAGAGAAGACCTTGTAAGAGCTGCGTACTGCCCCGTAAACCGACCATTTCAGGTTGGCATCGTCGTTTATCAGCTTGCCAAGTTGCGCATGTTGCAGTTTTATTATGAGTTCTTGGATCACTATCTTGACAGAAGAGACTTCCAGCTTATCCAGATGGATACGGACAGTATGTACTTCGCCCTTTCGTGTGACACTCTGGAAGATGCCATACGGCCAGAACTGCTAGAGCAGTTTGAAAGGGAGAAAAAGAACTGGCTGTCTCGGGACAAGTGGAGCAGCATAGAGCCCGGTTTGTTCAAACTGGAATCTGAAGGCACAAGAGCCGTCGCGTTTTGCAGCAAATGCTACTTTGCAGAAGACGAGCACAGCGGCAAGGCCAAAATGTCCTCCAAAGGCATGTCAAAGGCGCAGAACGAGCTTCTATGGCAAAGATACGAGAGGGCTTTGGATGGGCACAATGACATGGCCACAAACAGAGGCTTCAGGATGTACCAAGGCTCTATGTATACGTACGAGCAGCGAAAGCTGGGTCTTAGCGCCTACTATGACAAGCGCTGGGTGTTGCCAGACGGCATCCACACAGAGCCTATAGAGTTTCACACTGGCGGCAACTGAGTGTCTAGCGGCACAACCATCAGCTCCTCACGGACGAAGCCTCGCTTGGGTCCATCGTAAATATAATACACAACCGGCTCATTTGGTTTGGTAACAACCCTTTCAATGTTGTAGACCTTCAATGACCAGATCGGATCGGTCGCCCGCCTACCACCACCCTCAAGCTCACCAGGCTGATACAAATATCTCACACTCACTCGGGGTGGTAGCTTTTTTTCGTTCTCCCCCACTGGTATCAAATAGGGGGTATAGGGTTTGGCAGAAACGGCTTTCTCTTTGATTGCTTGCGCAGGCTTCTTACCAATCAATCTGGTTACTTCATTATTCAGTGCTGATACAACGTCTGGCAGCCTTTTAACCCATTCAGTTGATCTCTGGCCGGAGGGAAGGCGCATTTCAACTGCATACTGGTGGCCAAACAACCTTTCTGCTAGGGTTCTGTTGAATCTTTCAACAATCGCTTGGTCTCTGTGGATATCAACATGCCCACGGGGAATGGCTGTTTTGTTATCCCTAATAATCTTCGTCACAGCACCCATAAATTCACGCCCAGGGTCAACCTGCAACAGTTGTGGCCATTTCAAAGGCCCGCGTCTGTAAATCTTCTGAAAGGCCTTTGAAACTTCATCAGACTCTTTTGATGTCAAGGGTTCTGCTGCTTTGTAACGGCTAGCCACATCAACAACCGTCAAACAATATTTGTAAACCTTCCTCCCATGAGGCAGTTTGTCGTGAGGCAAAAAAGTAGATCCGCTTGATGCACTGCATTGGGCGTGAAGACATCGAACTTTGGTCGAGGGATGTGGCGTGGTGCAGGGAGATATATTTGCTAAAGGGCTTGTTTGACGAGCCATTTTTTAGATACTTCATCAGAGACCTTGGCCTCTGCGGCTAGCCTTTTGACAGCGGCAAGGCCTTTCCAATAGCCTTTCGGGCCGTAATAGATCTTTGAGAGTTTCGCATCCATTTATGTGTGTATATATATATATATATATACATCCTGTACATCCTGTGCCCAAGTTCAGGAGTTGCCATAAAGCCATTATGGTAACAACCGGGAGGGCACATTGTATACATGATTGTATATATATATATATATATATATATATATATATATATATATATATATATATATATATATATATATATATATATAGGAGGTTTTAAAGAAAGTGAAAGGCTGCATACCCAAGGGCGAGGGCGCCAGTGTCGATAAACAAGAGTTCGTCTTGCTTCTGCTGTGGGCCGGGTTGATAGAAGTCAGAGAACTCGGGTTCTTTGGGAAGTGTTATTTGCTGGTCCTGGTGGGTTTGGTTATAGAGCACCAGAGCTTGGTCAGTGCTAGAGAAGTTTTGTTTTGCTTGATCTTTGATTCGATCATTGGTTGCGACCCAGTCGAGGAGCTTTGTGCGGTCTTTCTGATATTTGGCGTAGGCTGCTTGATAGACCTCCAATGCTTTGTCATGCCTGGTCTTCTCATCCATTGCAGCTTGGCCGTTGTCACCGGAAAGATATTTTGCCAGGTAGTCGCCCCCAGTGAAGGCGGCAGCATTGAGAATTGCTCCACCAACCGTAATAGCGATTGAGGCCATTGTTAGCGTGAGTATATGTATATGTTTTTATGTCGGGGTTGGAAGGATTTTCTGGTCCTCGAGGTATTTCTTGAGCGTGATGCTCCCAGCCATGGCTGCAGTGAACTTCACGTAATTCATGAGATTCGCGCTTGGGTCGGCTGTGAGGTTTTCCTTGATCGTCTTTCGACCAATCCATCCAACACCAGCGACAAGGCCAGTGATTGTTGCGGCATCGAGCAAAGGCAGTGAGAAGGTTTTGTTAGAAATACTGAAAGAGATGATAAAAGAAAAGGTTCTTCCAAAATATTTAACAATATATGGTCTACCGAATATTCTTAAAAAAATAAAACGCAGTGATTTTTATAAACACGCTTCTCTTTTGTTGAGCTTTATTTTAGGGGAACTCCCTCCGAGATTAACCTATGACGAAATTGTGCAAACTAACTCTGTTTACTCAAGCATAAAATATTATCTACCAAATCATATTTCTTATAATTTCGTAATTCATAAAATCTTGGCCCTAATTTTACCAGAAGGGCCAAGAAAACTACCAGCTACACGTCTAACGAACGAATGGTATTGGAAAGCTGCCATTCATGCTGCTGCGAGCATTGATAATCTTGCTCAAATTTATTCATAAGAAAGGCAGACACTTGCTCTTCGTCTCCGGCATTTACGGTGGCGGAAATTTTCTTAGGGCTGTGATCGATTTCAGCTACCTCTTCAGAGTGCTCGGTTATTTTTTTTTCGAAGGCTTGCCAAGCTGTTATGAAAGCGCTCGACCGACCTTTGAATGTTGCTCAAAAAATTCGGTTGCTTTCTTGCCTGAAGTTCAGTTATATCCAGAAGCTTCCAGGCGAAGACGGCCACTGGTTTCGGGCCTTCTGAATCCTGATTCGAAAACGCTTTTTGCATAGAAACAATTCGCAAAAACTCCTCGTCTTCGTCCTGTTTTCTAAACGACATTCTGACTCTGCCGTAACAACACCAGATATTTTTCTCCGCTATTGAAGACAACCGTGTTGTTTTGAGGGATCCGATGTCGATGATTTCGTTTTGATTTCTGGTTATTTTGTGTTTGCTAAATAAATAACAAATACCCCATGTGAGTGTTGTGTTACTTTTTGTATTATATTTGCTTTCTCCGTTTAGAAACTGATTATGGGCCAAACTTGGTTCTAGCTGCTTTAAAGAGCACATTCTAAAGTAAGCGTCAACAAACAAGCCCTTGTTACCATGTCCCACTAAAAGCAAGGCCCGTTTGTATCTGAGTGCTATAATAACTAGGAATTCGATCCATAGCTATTTTCCTCTTATTTTCCTCTCTAGGGGCATTTAAATTCTAACAGAATTAAGTTGTTATCTTTGTCTAAATGATAGCCGTCTGGACTGCAAGTGACCTTTAAAGCGGGTGATCTCTTGTAGATTAAGAGAGATGTGACTAAAAACGGAAACAGAGTATTTTTGCTCAAAATACTTGCGTACAAGCGGCTCGAACAGATTGCCCCAGGTACAAGCTGCATTGGTTGGCTGTATTTTCTTTATGAGCAAGCTTTGCCGCGTTTCAAACGGCGAAGATCCTGTCAAGGCAGCGATCTCTGATGCACCGATTGTGTTTTGTCTGGCTCTCACCCAATCGGCGCTCTTTTGTTTCAGACCAGTGTTCCTCGATTTAAGAAAGTTCATGAACACTTGTGTTGTCGTCATCATTGTTATACAAAGGGTGAGCATTTCTTCAATTAGTGATCACAGTTACGTGCTACCAAGAAGTAACTGAACTATTTCTCGTGGGGTAAGTTGCTCCATTACTTTTATGTCATTTTCTGTGATACTGCCAGGCATAAGACGGCCGCATGTTTCATCAATTCTATTTGGTGTTTGTTGATCAGAAAGAAGTAATGGTGGACATAAACCATATTTTCTTGACATTTTCTTAATACTTTGAGTCATAACGCCATTTCTTCCACGCCCCATGTTGATATATAAAGAGGTTATGCATTTCTTCAAGTTCTCCATAGAGCTTCGTTTGGGCGGATAGGGCCTCATTTGCGTTTTGGTTTGGGGCGGCGACATTTTTCTTAGGGTGGTGATCCGGGGGGTATGACCAATTGAAGAAATCCCTGCTCAGTATATACACCAACTCTGAAAATGGGGCTTAAGAGGAATCAAACCAGAGGGCTTGCACAAATACTAAAAGATTTTAAAAAATGGGGTTTCACAATACCTCCACCGCGTTATGTCCATGACGGATGTAATTATCAAAGAATACTCATAGTTCATAGTGATGGATGCAAATGGAATGTACCTGAGAAAGATCTTGACTATTATTTAGAAGCTTACGACATAGTTTCTATTAGCAAGGCAACTTGACCCTTTGTATATCAATGATGACAAATACCAAAACTCGCTGTTCTCAATTGGCAATCCCGGGGCACCAATCGCTCAAATAGGCTTCCGGAGGGTGTAATTAACGGTTTAGACAAAACGGTATTGGTCTGTTAGGTGATTACGAAAACGGTATTTGCTGTTAAACCATTTCACCGAGTAAAAAAGCGCTTCAACCTCAAGTAGTATATAGGGAGGGAGTCAAATACTCGTTTTGCCTCTCAACCCCTCCAGGAAGGCTTTATCCCCCCTCACGAAGCCCGCCCGAAGACCGACCTACGGAGGTCCGAGGGAGGGCTTCGTGAGGGAAGATAAAGCCTTCCTGGAGGGGTTGAGAGGCAAAACGAGTATTTGACTCCCTCCCTATATACTACTACACGGAATCGTATAATCTTTAATCTTTTAGTTTTATTCGATCTGTAAGAGACAATACATAATTCTTGAAAATTCTAATAGCGAGCGATTCATGAAAATTGCTCACTTCTGTGGCGTTATCCAGTCAAAATATTCCAGCAAACGTCAGCAAACCGGGTCAGCAAAACAGGACAAAACGATAGGTTAGCCGGCGAGGTAAAACAAACCGATCGCTCTCTTAGCGCGTGTACGTAGAAAACGTGTCATTTGAACTCAAAGGTCAATTTTACATAGCGGATAGCGGTTACGCTATTGACTGTCAATCACGCAGTTAATCACTAAATCAAATGTTAATCAACGAATGAATAAAAGGAAACACTAATAGTCAGCGAAACATTCTCCACCCCGATAAGGGCGTAGTCTTTATCTTTATGGATCAAACCCTTCTGCAGGGTGGATGACGGCAATCTTGGTAACTAGCTGGACGGTTATATTCTCCTGTGGTTGTCTTCACTTTGACGTTGCGCACTCGTCCGTCCGACCCGGGATACACTTCGAGTATTCTTCCGACAGCCCATTTGCTCCGGACAGCGTTGCTATGAATTTTACTGTATAAGTGTCGTCATCCCTTTTGTGAACGCGGTATGTAGGCGCACGCTCCGAATGTGTATTGCGACGCGTCTGTGAACACACACAGCATTGGTGGCTCCAGAGCATTGGCTTCGAATAAACTTCTTTCGAAGGACACGTTGTTCAACTTCGTCATTTCTTGAAACAGTGAAATCCAATTGTCCTGAACTGCAGGCGGTAGCTCCTCGTCCCAGTCCAGTCCCAGTTACCGATTTTCGCTCTGACTAAAAACGCGGCAGCGAAACCAATAGGATCGTAGATCGAGCAACGTGACTTTCATTCTCTTTGTCATTTTTACTAGTGCAAAGCACGGTCTGTCTACTAGCTTCAGCAGATCTCCATTTACTCTGAAGTGGAACTTGTCTGTCTTGAAATTCCCGATGTTCCCAGGACCTTCTCCTCTCCTCTTTGAAACAGGTTCATTCCTTTCTCTGTTTCATTATTATCTTTCTCTGTAAGCTTCTTGTTGGAGATCCAACCCTTGACTCTAAACCCTCCAGTCTTCAAGACCTGGTCTATGTCTTCCGTTTATTTCCGAGCTTCTTGAACAGTGTCCGCAGAATCGCAGATGTCATCCATGTACGTACTGTTTGTAAGAACTTCAGCTGCTTCCGGATAATCATCCTTGTTGTCTTGAGCTGTCTTTCGCAACGCTATCTGCGCCATGGCGGATGCAGGCTTGTCTCCAAACGCGAGAACTGTTTTGACATAAACGTCGGGATCTCTGTTCGTTTCCAGAATTCTCCACAAAAACCGGTGGACATGCTGATCTTTCTCGGGGATAAGTATCCTATGGTACATCTTGGAGATGTCTCCCATGACTGCAACTGCTCTCTCTCGGAATCTAAAAACAACTCCAAACATACCGTTTAGGAGATCAGGGCTTTTCTTCCAATAGTCATTAAGTGAATGTCCATGATACAAAGGAGATGAATTAAAAACGATTCTCACTGGCGTGCTCCTTTTATCTGGCCTTAGGACCGCGTGGTGTGGATGTAGTGAACAGGGCCTTTATACGCTTCCTCTTCTTTTTTAGAGGGCCACAAGTTTATTAGCTTTGCTATTTAGTACAACCCTCTTTATATAAAGACTTGATTATTATTATTATTATTGTTATTATTATTATTATTGTTATTATTATTATTATTTCTTTGACAGTTTTCGTGAGAAATTCATCTCTTCCATTTCCTCCATCTGCTTGCAGTAAGCTTCGACTTTTTCAGGGTTCTTCTTGAGCCGCCGCTCTGTTGATTCTAACCGCTTCATCACTAATGCTTTGTTGTCCGGTAGCATATTAGGATCCTTTCTCCATGGGTATGGGATCATCCACTAGTTCTTGACCTTAACACATGACTTCTCTATCACTTTAGCTTCCTCTCTTTCTGTTTGCGTCAACTTGTCCGCATCGCAGACACAAGGTTTTACCTCCACACCCATAGCTTCCGTCTCCCAGAAGTCAGACAAGTCTACTGGCGAGGCATACTTTACGTGCAATATACGGGTCACGTCAGAGGTTTCTTCTGGCTTTCCTCCAAACACTACCCATCCGAGTGGAGAATTACGGGCTGGCAGATGATCAACTTGTCTCGTTTCACCAGCATGCATGTGTGCGTGATCTATACCGCAAGGAAGGTCGACATGTCCCTTGCCGCGGCGAAATTTCGTATTCTGCAGACCAAGAAGCTCCGATATGTGTGAAATCGTGACTGTTGTGATCTCGTCGCTGATACCAGGAATGCTGATTGCCTTTACTGTGAATCTCTTATCATTATCAATGGAAGTTAGTTAAACTTTGCTGCCGCCAACTTTAGTGATGGTTACAGATGCATCCTTCCCGTTTAAACCAAGAGTCTCTGAAGTTTCTTGTCGTATTAAACTTATTTGCGCGCCGGAGTCTAGTAGCACATTTCCACGTTTGAAAAGACCGTTTGCGCTGACAATGTTCGCAGACAGTACTGGTAGTATAGCTTCCTTTGTATCGGCTGCCATGGTGACGCCAATCTTAACGGCATTGGTCTTGTGAAGTAGCTGGTGGTGATTGTGTGGACATTGCGTTCCGTTCTCTGTTTTTGTGCACCGTCAGCTTCTGCTGCAATTATCCATTCTCTGATCTCTTCCAGCCCTTTTCAAACAGCTGAAACACACGTGGTTAGCTTTGGCGGTCTTGATACGGTCATCGATGCTGAGGGCTGCAAATTTCGGGTATTGGTCGGGCCAGTGTGTTGAGGTTTTGGCACAACCAACATTTGTACCAGGGTAGTTGATCGGTGTCATCACCACCAGCTCTTAGGTGGCGCACATTCTCGACTTCATTTCCGCAGTCATCCAGTTCATTAACCAGTTCATTATTTATTTATGATTAATTATCCAGTTCATTTCCTTCTCAAGATCTCTGGACCAGACTTTTCGATCGTCGGCGCACATCTTCTGTTCAATGATGGACAGCATATGGCTGTTATCCATATCGCTGGGAACGCCTACTTCCTTAAGAGTGTTAAAACACCGCTTAACTAAGTGTAATAGATCACAGAATCTTGAATCTTCTCCGTTTTGCAGTGCGCGGAATTTAACGACATCTTGCGTGATGGTATCTGACACGAATCGTGAATCGCCATAAATGGAATCTAGATATTCCCACGCGGCGTCATAATCTGTGCCAATCCCTTTAATTAGATCTAGAGGTTTCCCTTGGAGACAAGCACGTAAAAAGGTGATCGAATCTCGTTTGGTATACCGGGCTTCGATTGCGTGTTTAAAGTCTGCTTTAAAAATTGCATACTCTCTCGCGTCTACCGCGAACTTTGGTAATTTCGGTTTTTCCATTTTAAAACCACAAGCATTGCTTGGAGGACTTGTATAATTTTGATCGGGATTTGGTACTTGGACATTGTCATTGACACCTTCATTGTTACCACTACTAGGGCCCGGGGGGGGACTCCCATATAAAAATGACGGGGATGCTCGTCGGAAATTTTCGAAAAACACCCTAAAAGGTACCAGAATCTTGTTTGATAGGCGTGGCTCAAAAGAATTTTTACTCCTAAGAGATACCAGTGAAATGAAAAAAAAAAAATGAAATGAATTCTAAAACAACACATGTCATATTGTCTTATTTTTTCGGCTCATACCCTAAAAGGTACCGCAATAATTCTAATGGTACCGCTTAGGGTGTTAAAATCTAAAATGGCCACCAATCTCCAAATTTTGACCCCTAAAAGGTACGACGAGCACCCCCGTCATTTTTATATGGGAGTCCCCCCGGGTACTAGGGGGTTGTTGAAAGTTTTCTTGCCCAGCACTGACAATAGTGGTCTGTTCGTTATCATGAAAACTGCCATTGGAAACCACATCTTTTTCAGATTGCATACTTGAAATTCCAATCATGCTTGACTGATTACTCGCAGTTTTCTCCTTATCTGCCCCACTTCCCAGGGTTTCTTTCTGGCTAACTAAACTTTCCAAGTACATCTTAGCTCGCATTACATAATTCATGAAAGAACCCTGGCATTCGTCCATCCAAATTTCAGCTTCTTCAAACGTCGTATCATCATCTAGCTATAAGTTTCCTGTAATTTTCATGCTTTACTACCAGGTCGTTGTACGCTTCTTCGACTTTACTTAAGGCGTCTCTTACCTCCGATCCTGGTCTTTAACTTCAATAAAGTTAGTCGGTCACTTGCCACATCTTGTGAGGGTTGACTTAGCGTTTCTCCGGGTTTTCTTCGCTTCTTTCAATTCCTCTTCGGATCGACATTATCGGGCTACGCGTCTAATCTCCACACCAGTCCAAAGTACACAGGAACCATCAACCATTTATCCCTTAGTCCAACGTGTCAAAAATAGAAATCGAATGTTGTGGTCCGGGGAAAAATGGTTCTTGAATAATTGACTGGACACGGAATCGTATAATCTTCAATCTTTTAGTTTTATTCGATCTGTAAGAGACAATACATAATTCTTGACAATTCTAATAGCGAGCGATTCATGAAAATTGCATGCGGGAAATATAAAATTACAAAAATAATAATACTCAAAATCCAACCGGTTACGAAACATTACTCACTTCTGAGGCGTTATCCAGTCAAAATATTCCAGCAAACGTGGAGACAGGTCAGCAAACCGGGTCAGCAAAACAGGACAAAACTACAGGTTAGCCGGCGTGGTGAAACAAACCGATTGCTCTCTTAGCGCGTGTACATAGAAAACGTGTCATTTGAACTCAAAGGTCAATTTTACTTAGCGGTTACGCTATTGACTGTCAATGACGCAGTTAATCATTAAATCAAGTGTCAATCAACGAATGAATAAAAGGAAACACTAATAGTCAGCGAAACACTGTTTACACACGTTTTACGCACGTAAAAATTTGTGCGACAGTGGAAATCCACCTTTAGGCTTATTCCCTCAAATAAGGACAACTAAAATTTCGTATTCACGAGATGCCTCTTAGAGCCCTTTGATTTGACCTTGGCGTTTTACATTCCAATGTATACATCAAAAGAAAATTACTCTGTTGACAGATGACAAGTTATTTAAAAAGCGTGGAATGACGGCCTCAATACTCTGTTTCGATCCCCTACCAGAAGGCCTGTTCACAGGCTATCTAGAGCCAGAGGTTACTCTTAATTAATGTTAGCAAGCCAAAACCCTGCGCTTGAGCTCTTTAGTTATAGAAAATCACTCTACTGTGAAACATGCTTGTTAGGAAAGTTTGGTGCTGATGGAAGGGACTAAAAAGGCACATTGACTCAAGGTAACAATTTTTTAAAAAGGTTTATTCGTGTCCTCGCAATTGTTGTGTAAGCTCAATTTTAGGATGGCAAAATTTTAATTTGCTGCTTGTTCAGTGTTGTGTAAGAAATGACGCGAGGTAAATATTGTAGCAGGCCCTTTATCGAAACTGTGTTTTACCACAATTGCCGCTAAACTCGCAATCTGATTGGTCGACGTGAGTGGTAAATGAGAGTCCAGACAACGGTGCTGACGCTAACATCACGCGCGCTTGAAAAACACCAATCAGATTGCGAGAAAGTTATAGACAACGCTTGCTCTTTCTTTGCTGTCACATTTTGTAACAAGACTTCCATTTTTCCTTGTGTTTTTTTCTAAATATTGTTGTAAAAAACAAATTTACACCGGTTTTCCGTTGTGTGGACTCTTATTTACCACGATTTACGTCATCACATGGTCAAAATTTGTTGCTGACTCACTCGACTGCGCCTCGTGAGTCCAGTTGAAAGTTGTCTTTTCTGTCGAAGTCAACTCAAACCGGCGTCCAGTTAGGCAAAGAACTGTTAGTGTCCGTGGGGTCTACGTAGTAAGTTCATTTATCCATGCATCATACATTACAACATGACAAGTTGCATAATTAGTACAAACCCGTTCGGTGAATGAGTACAACTAGTTCAGTAATATAATTATCTTATCCATGGTTTTGCCTTTAGAGTGGTTTTACTTTATCCGTGAAACACTATCTAACAATTAGTGTGTAAAAGTCCAAATTAAACAAAAGAAAACAATGGAATTATAGTCTAAAAGTGCGTACTATTCTACTAACTATTTCACGGATTAAGTAAAATCACTCTAAAGCAAAGTTGAACAATATATCTTGTTAAAATAGCTGTTGTTCATTTTCATTAAATTATGAATAATTTGAGGACGTTCACGGTACTGTGTGATGAAAGAACAACTTAAGTAACAATCCGCGACATTTCACTTTCCCCACATAAGATTGTTTAGGTGTTTCTTACTGAGAATACATCAACCTATGGACAACATGTTTTTTAAATAAAATGTACTGCAACTTTATTTTAAAGTGATGTTTCTTTTGTGCTACAAGATTTCATTCAATCGTGAAACTCCAAAATAATGGCCAAGAAAGGCTTCAAATTTTTTGTGTTTCCCACATGGAATTTTGGTTGCATTAAAACTCAGAATAGTTTTCACTAAAAGGGAACCAATTAGTAAACTAGAAAGAAATAAATGCACTACCTGGTTATGGTAGATTTTCACGTTTTAGCCAATGAGGTAGATGGTTTCAACAATATCACAATTAACACTTTTCTGCATTCCTTGCCGTTAGGTTGCCTAGTTCTTACTAGGACCATTACTTAAACTTGTTAACTGACAACGTGTATTTCCCACTCCAGAAACTATGAAAAATACTTTATTACTCTTTAAAGTGCAGGTTTGGGTGGTGCTTGATGTAAGCTTGATTTTTCCAATTTCTTTTGTTTTCAGCACGAACTGCGCGTGCTATGCTTCAACTTCTCGGCAATTTGCATACAGTGCACGTTTGTTGTCTGTTGCCTGGTCTCCATATACAAAGAGAGGGATTGATTGTATTAAGTCTGTTCAACGCCGTGCGGCACGTATCCTCAATGTTCTCCGACCGAAATTGGCCTTCACTGGAATCGAGGCGCAATATATGCGATATTGGCATGTTCTACAAAATACACAGCGGTCAAGTCAACATTTCCTTCCCTTACGAGCTTACCATAGTGCCCCCGTACAGCCGCACAAGGGCAAGTCATGCCTTTAAGATCCATCAACCGTCCACCTCAGCGGTTAACGCTTTCAAATATTCATTTTTGTGAGATCAGTTCCTGTTTGGAATGCATTACCATCTGGCATTGTTAAAGCTGCATCATATTTAGAATTCATCCTTTATATTTTCCAACTATGAGACAGTTATGAGGGCAAGGTATTAGTTTAACTATTTTTTGCCCCTTTTCTCCTTGTTTCATAATTATTCATTCCTGTAAACTTGTTAATTTTTGGAGAAATAAAAAAAATAAAAATAAAAAATAAAAATAAAATAAATTCATCCGTTAAGTATCTCATACTCTTTTACGTTTTTGAAAACTAATTAACACGTGTGTAAACAATGTCGCTATAACTTAATTTAATTTAACCTAACTTAATTTAATTTATTTGCATTAATTTAGAGCGACCTTTGTCCGCTCCTTTGCCGGATTAGCCTCGCTATTGGCAATTATTCTTAATTAAAGATTAAATATCACAGTTTCGAGAAAGGGCTTACTACAATATTTACGTCGCGTCATTTCTTACACAACACTGAAGAAGCAGCAAATTAAAATTTAGCCTGCGTAGCAGGGGCATGAAAATAATATGGGCGCAAGAAAGAACGGGGCGCGCGAGGGAGACACGCGAGGACGAAAGTAGCGCCTGCCCAAGAGGCCCATGAAAATCGTTTTTTTTTTCCGCTCTCTGAGAGAGCGGAAATTTCCTATTAGTTGAGAGACTTCCGAGAGAATAAGTGGTCGCGTTGGGAGGGAAAACTGTCACTCAAAGGAAACACGAGATCGTTTGTAAACGAGCACATGAAATATTTCTCAGAATCCCAGACATTGGCTGCGGTCACATCTACGACGTAACTAAAGTTTAACTTAGACCCCGTCCACACGTATACGTTTACGTTCGTAAGCGTATATTTTTTATGCGTTTAGGCCTCCCGTCCACACGTAAACGATGAAAACGGTCACCCTAAACGGATATTTTCGAAAACGATCTCCAAAGTGGATATTTTCGAAAACGCCGTTTACCCGTTTACGTGTGGACAGCGTAAACGTTCGTAAACGCTGATGTCACAGCTGTTTGTGGTGCCTGCTCAAGTTATCTAGCGCATGCTCAATGCAGATTTTTAGCGTTTACGTATCGTTTTAGCGTTTACGTGTGGACAGGTGAAAACGAATCGTAAACGATGGCTGGCTTCGTGTGGACAGGAGCGTTTTAGATAAAAAAATATGCGTTTACGAACGTAAACGTATACGTGTGGACGGGGCCTTAAGTTAGTCTCAAGTTACGTGACGTCATACCTAACTGTTGTTAGTGCTTTCAGTCGACTTTGCGGTCACACCACGCAGTTAACTACAATTAGTTCTAATAGACCATTTTACAGCTGTGTGCATGGTGACCTGGCCTTTGAATGGAAGCGAGGCTGGTGGTGACCTTGTTATGATACAGAACTTAGAGCTTTTCATATGTAAATTTAGCTAGTTAGCATGAGAAAAACATTATTAACATATGAAAAGCAGTAAGGTCTGTATCAAAGCAAGGTCACCTCCAGCCTCGCTTCCATTCAAAGGCTAGGTCACCAAGCACACAACTGTAAAATGGTCTATTAGCTATGGATGACGTCAGAATTAAAAGAGTTTCGTGACGGCCCAGGCGGTGCGCGTCACGACTTGCAATGCCCCATGGGCTAATTTGTGGAGCGGCTCATTTTCCCTTCGTCTCGACGGAAAGAGCATCTCCTACGTTTGCGTTATTTAGCTTGAATTTAAATCTAGCGTCTTTTGTTTGGTAAAGTAATCAAATATACAAGTCTACAAACACAAAAATACTTCGTAAAGGCCGATTTTTCTATTCATTGACGTTGATGTTTTGCAGGGAACGGCAAAGAAATGTACCAAAATGTGAAACGCACGTGCAACACGTGGAGAGGCATTGTTTTCGCTTACAAAACCTATTGTTTTGTGCCGTTCTCGCTGCCGAACTTATCAATTTTGAACGGCTTCAACCAAGAAAACTAAAAGGGGTAGACCCGGGTAGACCCCGAAATTCTCAAAGAAGAAAGGCTAAATTAACTGTATGTACCAAATTATTGACGAAAAACAAAGGTGTAAAGGAATGAGAAGTCTAAGAAAAGGTGTGAAAGTTCAGTTTACGATAATGTGGCAACTGAACCGAGTAGGTTTACTTTGAGATCAGCTAAGGCAGTCATTGTGCTCGAATGTAACATTTAATTGTTGCCATAACAAAGAAGGGATATTTCTCTTTAAATCTGCCTGAAAATATTTTTAATCGACATCGCTGAAATCCTTGAAAAGGAACAATTTTTTCAATTCCTCGCGCCGAAACAGCTTCTTGTTTGCCGCGAGGACTATTGTTTAATTAACGGCTTTCTATTGGTCAAATCTCGTGACGTACACCGCCTGGTGACGGCCCTTATATGCTTATTGTTGATCCGTGAAATGTAAACATGGTTGACCGACGTAAAGTGTGTCTAGTTTTTCTTCTTATTTATTTTTTTCGTACGGAAAACCGTCGGAAAAAAAATGAGAAATAAGCTGAGAATTTTAACGGATGCTCGACGCCGGGTGCACGTGTTGCTACCTTGTTGTATGTAAATTTTTTGTTTGTTGTTTTTGGTTTCCCTAGACTACGAGTACACCAAATTGAAGAAACGTTGACCCGTGAAAAGCATAAACCATGAACGATGAGACCGAATGGAATTATGGGTAGACAGCATTGGCAAGCTGAGTATCGACTGAGTAATATTTTATTTCTAGAAAATCAAGATGTTTTCTTTGCTTGAGACATTTTAGAGCATGATTCATGCATCTTGTGTTGATATAATGTGTATTCTGTTAGAGACGAAGGTTAATTTACCCAATTTCCCGGTAAACCTTTGGGTCGCATCGTTCATGGTTTATGCTTTTCACCCGACAACGTTTCTTCAATTTGGTGTAGTCCCTCCTTTTCCCTCAGGGATAGCAGAGCAAGTGAAACGCGAGCACGCGTGAAAATCACTCCACGCGAGAAAGGTGAGACGCGCGGCGGGGTGATTTTCACGCACGCTCGCGTTTCGCTCGGTCTACTATCCCTGAGTAAAAAGGAGGGACTTATTCGTAGTCTATGGTTTCCCCCTCGCTTCACGCTTGGTTTTTATTTTGCATATTTATATATGCTCATCGTCGCTCTTGTCTTTACAAGTGCAGCTCAGGAATATGCATAATAAAACGATTATTACCTATATTTCATAATAATGTATTCCGGCTTCGGTCTGTTATTTGATGTGGCTCTGGCTCACACACCACGATTGGGCTGCCTGTGGTCAGACAGTTTGTGTGGGCTCCCTGTGATACGCGTTTTACGTCGTATTTCATTACCGCGCGGCCTGGGCACGAGGTATTGTCGTAGCAGTTCATCGGTCATACACATTCGTAGCATTCGTATTTGGTTTCTTTGTATACATGGCCGTCTCTTGGCAGACAGCTCTCAAAAACAAGGCAAAGGTGAGAAATTGTTAGTGTTTAAGCTGAACTTATTGGCCAACTATCCATATTTAATTATTTAGTTCTACTCGCGTATAAATTAATACTGTTATTTAGGTCAAGAATGTTGGAAAAGCATCTGCTTATTTAATTCGTTTACGATTGATTTTTCATCGCTATACACCGTGTACCGTTTAAATCTGCTATTGAGGGCCACTAGTTTACTCAGTATTTAATTTTATTATTAGAGTCGTTAGAGTTATGTTTTTGCAAACCGGAAGTTAAAGTCAAATATTGGCATGTTTCGCGCTTGTTGCCCGGAGAGAATCATGGGTAATCAGAGCAAACATGCTGACAAATACATACACCATATTTAATGTTCCAGGCATAACTAATCAATGATCAATGACATCAATGAGTAACTAATGGGTAATCAATGGGTAATCAATTGATTAATCATTGAGTATTGCCAATACTCAATGAGTAATCAATGATTAATCAAACCCAAAAAATTTTGTGGGTCATTGATTACTCATTGATGTCATGGATTACTCATTTTACACCAACAGAGACCTTACAGTACACCCATTTCTCTTCCTGTCACCCACAAGAGGTTAGAAAAGGGCTCACAAAAGGTGAAGCCCTGAGACTTTTACAGTCAAACCGGATGTTCTTTTCATGGCAACTTTGCAAACTTCCACTGCAACATTGGTATTTTGATTGACAGTTTGCTTCGAGCAAGTTGGAAGTTGTGCGAGCAAGTTGCAACTTTCGCGAGCAAGTTCCCGGATTTCTGAATTGAAAGTACTTGGTTTGGTTACCTTGCAGTATTCCACAAACTCTACGATGTCAGGAGTAGAAACTGTTCATTCCTTCCAGCCAGGTTTACCGGCAAAATATGTCTTGTGTTGTCAAAATCTGTTTATAATATTGGATACAGTTTGCCTTGATAATCCAACAATGCTTGCGGTTTGTTCTTGTTTTACACCAGACGACCATTATTCTCTCTCTTTTCTCAACCGACGTGGTATTATTGCGATGTACGTGAGCTATAACTGAAGAAGGACGTGTTTTCACAAAATTTGCAATTTGCAACTGACAACAAGTTTGAAATAGCAACTTGCTTGTGTAACTTCCAACTTGCTCGAAGCAAGCTGTCAATCAAAATACCATTGTTGCGGCGGAAGTTTGCAAAGCTGCCATCAAAAGAACATCCGGTTTGACTGTAAGAACAAATTCCTCAGCGAAGTCATCAGTGAGAATATCAACAACTTCAAAGCATGCCTCCGTGCTAGAGGCTACACACAATCTCATTGAGAAAATAATTTCCGAGGTAAAATTCAATGAACAGAAGTCATCTTTGCAGCAACAAAAAAAAAGAACGTGCAAAAAAGAATACTGTCTTTCGTAACAACGAACCACCCGGCGTTGTCTAAACTTAAAAACAACTAATGAGCAAATGGCATTTAATTCAGAACCAACCATTGCTAAGAGAAGTATACAAAGAGCCTCCCCTTATCTCATACAAAAAAGGAAAATCCTTGGGAGATATACTTGTAAGTAGAGCATGCAAAACTCTAAAGGTCACATTCCACGTTATCACGAGCTTATGAGTCGTGCCTGACCTGTCAACACCTCTTTTCATGCAAATTAATGACTAATCAATGACATCAATGATTAATCAATGACTAATCAATGGCCAAAAATTTTGTGGGTCATTGATTAGTCATTGAGTACTCATTGAGTATTGGCAATACTCGATGAGTAATCAATATTGATTACCCATTGATTACTCATTGATTACTCATTGATTACATTGATATCATTGATGTCATTGATTAGTTAAGCCTAGAATGTTTTGGGAGATTATAATATAGAGGGCAAAATTACTGGATGCTGATTGGCTGACAAAGAGGGCATTTTTTCTTAATTGAGGGCAAAATTACTCGCTCCTGATTGGTCGAGCATCAAAATTTCTCACTCGTGATTGGTTGAGCGCGTTGTTCTCGTTGCATTCAGTTGGCTTGGCGGGATTTTGAAGAAAATTTACAAATGGAGCGCTCGCATGTTTCGCCAGAGATTTTGGTATAAAAAAGGAATGAAATCGAAAGATACCTAAGAAATGAATTCTACAGGTGAATTACAGCATTTTACGCTAAACAGGAAGTGATTATTTGTGTCAAATCTTGGATTAACTGGGTGCCTGCAGGCCAGTTTGCGACGTTGAAGGCCTAGAAGAAATTCATTCATGGCGACAAAAGGACTTCATTGAAAAAATGCGGATTTCTGCGGACCTAAAGAAAAGAACTTTGACAGATTTTGCTGAAAGGGAAAAAATACGTTTAACAGGAGAAAGAATAAGGCTAAAAGAAGTGAAAAAAGCAATGAAATCGCCAAACGTGCAAGCAAGTTTGAACTTGCCATTTATTGTTGTTGTCAAAGCGGCAAAAACTTCAAACACAGGTACGCTTAAATAAAACTTGCTTTGTTTTTGTCATAAAGTGTCTTTTATCGATAAAAATTAGGCTGTGTTCTCTAGATGCACATAACAGTCAAATGTATCTTTGACCGATTAGAAATTTATTTAACCACAGCAAGTTGGAAAAGTTTTTCTTGTCAGTTTGCAAGAGAGTATTTTCACTTCGGGTATAGTTTCAAGTCTGAGTGACTCTTAAAAAGTCTGAAAGTTTCCCTATAATTTTGCCCGCTATGTTATAAACAAGTAATCGCATGTTCCCTCGTAAAATTAAGGATTAATATCACTTGAATTGATATCACTTTCGAGTCGCGAGTCGACGAGGTCAATTTCTACAGCTTCTGAAAACACGCATGATATTAATCCTTAATTTTACTCAGGCCCATGCGATTACATATACTAATTAGAGGTGTAACAATTCACATTCCTTGCGATTCGATTCAATTTCGATTATCACCTTTCAATTGTGAATATTTTGATTCGATGATGCAAATATTTGTTACAGATTGTTTTAGACTTATCTGTTGTACCGTCTTCAGCCGGAAAACCATAATATTTATTTCCACACAGCTGATCTAAAAGATGCAGGCAGAATCATGATTGCTTGGTCGTTCGTCGCCATGTTTGAGAACATGACAATGAGCGTGTTGCACACGGTTTGCCTTATTTGGAAATTCTCAAGGAGTCAGGTAGAAGGGCAGCAGTTTTACCAGGCAACACAAAATGGCGCACAAACTGCAAATGCCTTTGTTCGTCAATCAAAAATGCAGATTTTAAAGAGTTCTGAATTCTGATTACACAATATAATAACTCATTGAGGGCAGCCCCTCGAAAAGGTATAAAATGCAAAAATTGAACAAAAATCGAAACATGGAAGCAAAGAATCGCGAATCGAACCAAATGGTTATAATCACGATTAATCAAGAATTCAATTAATCGTTACACCACTAGAGATAATATGCGCAGATATTTTAAGAGTTGCATGATAATGATGCAAGCAATGAGTAAAATGTCCGCTGAATAATGTTGCTGATGAGTTTAACAGCTTTGTCAGTGACAATACTATCAAGAAGATTGAAGTATTGGCAAGAGAAGCTAATTACAACTTGGGTGAACACTCCTTTGTTCCAAAAAAATTATTCCTTATTATTCCTTAGAAGGCGGGGGGGGGGGGGGTAGGAGCATGCCCCCCCCCCCTGAAATTTTTGAAATCTAGATGCTCGGCAATGCTATTTTCAGCATTCTCCCGAGATATGTTGTCAAAAACTCAATCTCGATCAAGTGTAAAATGACAGGTAGTTTTAGCGCTTAAAGATCGATTTTGTTAGCTTGATACCAGTAACGCTTGATACATATATCCTAACCTAACTTAACTTTATAACGTAACCAGTCCCCCTGGCTATGCTGTCCCTGTACTGAAAGTAGCCTTAAGGTCAATACGCACTGAACACGTATCAGCTTATAAATGATAAATGCTGCATTGAACATGTATCAACTAGGTCCCCTGAAATTGTATCCCCTGCATTTCGTCTTTCGAGACTCCATTTGTCAAATCCCAAACGTCTGTTAAGGAAATCACATTTCCTGCATTTTGAGACCTCTTTTTGTCAAATTCCAACTTTTTTTTACTTCAATTCAATATCTACGACAGCATAATTCTTCAACTTTACTCAAGAAAGATCGATGCACGTTCCTGTCTCAAGTTCTCAAATCTATTCATACACTAAGCTGGCAAACTGTATCTTCCTCGGGTGAAGGCCTTTGAATAAATTCACCACCTAGCTCCTCTAGATTGACAGGCATATCATATTTGATATGCATTAGAGCCAGGGAGGAGAGCCTACTCTCTCCCATGGTGCACCTCATGTAATTGCACTGGATGGAGTTGAGACATTGGAAGAGCTTAGATGATACAAAGAACTTGTTTCATAAACATTTCTTCTAGTTTGACCACCAGCACATAATTTAAATGCTAAGCAATTAGTGTTTCATTTTCAGTCCGCCATTATTGATCTTCAAAGGGGGTTCGTGTGAACCCCGCGACCCCCCCCCCCCCCCCCCCCGCCTACGCACCTGTGCATAATCAGTTCTCCTCTTACATGTATTTGTTATCAAGAGGTTGTCTGTCTTGCAAACACAGCAGAAACAAACAGTGGCATTCTACTGAAACATCTTTGATCCACACAACTGATACTATAATGTCTGCAATCAACAAAAAAAAAATTAACCGCCGTTATCCTACTCGACATGAGTAAAGCATTCGATAGCATAAATCACCAAATCCTCCTAGAAAAACTACAGGATGTTGGCACCTCTTCACCTGTACATGTGATACATTGGTTTCATAGTTATTTATCTTCTTGATATCAAGTCGTTCACATTAACACAACTTTATCAGACCATCTGCCAGTGGCCAGTGGGGTACCACTAGGAAGCATCCTTGGTCCCCTATTGTTTAATATTTGTTAACAACCTTCCTTTGGTGCCAGAACACTGTGCACCCCAGTGCTATGTGGACGACACTAAACGTTCTGATGTCAATCCGCCTTCAGGACCAATCAAACGCAATGGACAAGATGAACAAAGACCTACTCAAAATTTGTTATTGGTGTTTTGATAATCAATTACTTCTTACTCTGGACAAGACAAAGCCTATAATATTCTATAATAGTCTATAATGCCTATAATAGTCTATAATAGTCGCCAGATGGCCACTAAAGTCGAACACTTTCGTCGTAGTTTATTAGGAAAGTAACTTGTGCCAGTCAAACTAGTCAAAGACCTTGGTGTAATATTAGACTCTAACTTAACATACAACGAGCACATAACTACTACCGTCGCTGCATGTATGAATCGCCTTGGCCAGATCAACCGGGTGAAACATGTCTGACCAACGTACATTGATTATAATTATTATAATTCCTTAGTTTTTTGTAAACTTTTTTACTGTTCTACAATAATGTATGGAGCAACTCAACTGAATGTAATCTTGATAAACTCCATGCGGTTCAGAACTTTGCGTGTCGCATCATTAGCAGAGCCAGAAAATTTCAACCATATTATATTATAATAAAAATTATTATTACATTATATTATTCACCAATACTAAAGCGTTTAAAATGGCTTCCAGTCAGAGACCAACTTTACTATCGTCAAGCAATCATGTGCTTTAAGTGCATGACAAGGAGTTCCCCAGGTTACTTGACTGAGCAGTTCATCAAAGTGCTCTACTAGAAATGCACAAGCTCTTGATACATGTATCACATTATTTTATAGATCTGCCAGTGGACAGAGAACTTTTTATTTTCAATTGTTGTTAGTCTTTGGAACTCGCTGAAACCTAAACTTAAACTTTGCCAATCTCAATCTCTCTTATTTATGGTATTTCCATCATCTGATTTGTAGGTTATTATTATAATAGTATAATTATTTAACTCTGAAAAACCTAATCAGGGATGAGATAATGAAATGTGTATGTATGTATAAGAGGTTTATTATTCCACTGAATTTTCTCTGTTATGAAGCATCTATTTTTTCAGCTAGAGTACAGAAAGTGACAATTTTCTCATTCTTCATATGGCTTGAGTGAGTGAGTGGCATGGGCAAATGAAAAGCTCGTAAAATCCGTTTTATTTGACAAAAGACCTGTTTTTGACACACAGCACTTACAAAAAGCTTTGTCTTGTGTCAGATTTTTCATTCATTTAATTTTTACAAAGACTTAAATAAGTTTTCAAAAAACTCTGCAAATAGTTCTCAAACTCATTAATAATTCATGATAAGAACATAAAGGAAATCACTACCATGAAGGAGGTTTTGAAATCATTTCTTAATTTGCATAGATTTAAATGTTTGGTGTGTAGCCAGGCATGTTAAAAATAAAATGATATTAAAAAGTTGACACTGGCTAAAAATGTTGTGTTGGACGTTTCGGCAACTACTGTTGCCTTCTTCAGCAAAAGATAAAATGCAAATGTCTAACGGTGTCCTGATGGTATACGATATATGCGACATTTGCATTTCATCTTTTGCTGAAGAAGGCAACAGTAGTTGCCGAAATGTCCAACACAACATTTTTAGCCAGTGTCAACTTTTTAATATCTTTTTATTTTTTTGCATAGATTTTGATGATTTTATTCCTTTGTTTTCTCTGCTTTTAATGACCAGTTTGAGAAGCTATAATTATGAAACACTTCAAACAGGGTCATCAGATTTCCAAACACCTTGAAGTGGGTTAAAAAAAACTTGACTGCACCTTGTTTTTCCAACCCACCTCTTTAAAGTTCATCGTCACTATCAGAAAGAGGTGAGATTCTCTTAAATTTTTTTACTCTGAAATAAGTTGATTTGCATGCCAGTTTTGAAGCCATGTGCATTGACGGCAAAGGTGAACTGACAATTGTTGAAGACTGCTCCAGTGAACACATTTTTGGCTCCATCGTGGTGCTGGCCTTTTGAAGCAATCTGAGGCTTTCAACTCAGGAGACTTCCAAGTTTTGGAATCTTCAATGTAGTTGCTGAGTTTTGCTGACATTTCCTTTTGCTGCTCTGTGGAAGTGCTGGAATAGCTGTCTAAGGACTTCAGATTTCTTTGTCCAGCAAGTGCAATGATGTTTGAAGGCTTGACGTTCTCTTTCGGAAGAGTTGAGATCATGGCTCAAACTCGTCTCCGTTTTGTTAACATACTTTTAAAACAAAGTGAGCTAAATTCTTGTCCAGTTCTTGTGGCTGTATGTCATCCAGTCGTCCAGTTTTGTTTACAGATTTGGCCATCTGTAAAAGACGTTATAAGGTCACTTGCTGTTTTTTGGTTGTATTTTTGTGTCTGTTCGTTCAATAAATGTTTCATTATAAGTATCGTTCAGTTGTCTAACTGTCTTCAGTTTGTTTAGTTTGTTCACTTTCCTCAGTAGTAATAGCAGTTTGGGTTGTTTCAGTGTTTTCTGTATGTTCAGTTAGAGAGTCGGCTGCTGCAATACATGTAAGTTTGTTGTCTAAAACGTCAAGTTGGAAAGTTGTAAACAAGTTGAAATTTGGTTCATCCAGTCCGGCCATTTTTTTCTTCGTCCTCCTTTAGCTAAAACCGGTCAAACTGGGATTTTACAGTGTAATATGCTTGCATATTTTGTGTGCTCTCTCACAACAGTGGAATAGTAAAGTGTTGTATGGGAATCCAGTGTCAAGTAATTTTAATTGGTAAAATTTAATTTTTCAATTTTGAGGGATGTAGCTGTGTTAGAAAGCATGCAATAATATCAATTTTTTGTTTTTATCTTGTGAATACGCGAAGCGTGTTTAACGAGATATAGTTTTCAGGTACAGATATGTGTATGCAAATTAGTCACTCCACGTCCCTCAGTCATAAACTTGTTAACTTGTAAACTCCCCAGGGTATTATGTAATGTCTCATTTCAGACAATGTCATAAGAAATTTTCGTATTTGTAATTTGAATGCGCTTATTTGCAAACTGCAAATGAATTAAAATGGCAAGTTAAAATTTATCATTTTACTGTTTTTTTTTCCCCCGCTCTGTTTTAGGCTTATTCGCTAAAATCGCTGCCCGCTGCAGACAGCTCACAAAGGCAATTGAAGCACCAAAAGCATGGATTCTCACGTGTGTCAATGTTGGCAAATTAAAATATCTAATGTCTATATTTGGACAATGCATACATGTATTTATGTCATGCTAAGATGTTTTCTTAATATGTTTATTTGTAAACATCAAGAAAAACTAAAATTATCATTAAGGGGCATTGTCATGCAGATTTTGCTGTGTTTTGGTCAAAATACACTAAATATATGACAAAGTACCTTTGCTAAAACATTTAAATTGCTTTTAGAACACCAAGAAGATTATACATTGTATCAAGTGATTTCTTCAAGGAAGAACAAACCGTAATAAGTTTTTCTGCGATTTTTCCATGACACTTTGAAGTTGCAATCCATGTCCATCCTGACTGTCTGCAGCCAAAGATAGTGAATTCTAGCTACCATTCTGGACCATTATTTTAAGGATTCCATTGAAACAAAAATGTATTTTTTGGCTTTTCAAAGTGATACTAAAAATAGGTGACATGGCCCCTTTAAGTTGTTTCATATCAGTTGAGATGGCTCTTAGAGCACCTTTGATTCATACATTTATGTCTGTAAATTGTTCCGTCAAATGTATGGAAAACAAAAAAAAATAATTGCATGCCTTCTAATTAACAAAGCTGCATTCATCAAATTTGCCATGATTTCCATTAAGTGCATTAGTCCTCTATAACTGGTTAGATGTTGGTATAACCCCACAAATTAGTTATGCATGTACAAGCTATTGTTTTTCTTTAAAAAAAAGTACAAAAAGTATGAGTTAAAATAATAAAAAAATTTTACTGAAAAATAATTTAAAAACTATTAGTTTAATGTTCTCATTATTTTTTCAGAAGAATGCAACATTGTGTGTTGAAGATGTTGATGGGGTCCTAAAGCAATTTAGCAACTTAATGCCAAAGATACAGAACTATAGTAAGTGGATACAATTTATATTGAGTACTAAAATTAATAATGCTGTGAAGGCTCAGATTAAGGGCACATTATTTTAGGACATATTCTAGTCATTCCAAAAAATAAATATTTCACCTATTCCTCTCGTAAAATATAGAAAGAAGTTGCTTCTTTGACCATGTGTATCTGGAAAATTTTTGGTGTTTGAGAAATGTAAACTGATCATAATCTTATTGAACATTAGTGAAAGGGTTTTCTGATTTTGGAATGACCAGAATATGTCCTCAAAAAAAACATGTCCAAAGCCAGCGGGGAGGACCTGAGCTCATGGTGAGAATGATTAATTTAATGCAATGTAATCACTGATTGAATTGTATGGATTTGGTTTAATTTATAAATTTAACTGTACTGTGTAATGTTCCATTTATTACTCGTGCCAGTACGGCAACGAGTTAAGGATTGCCCTGCGTTTTTCTCCTTGTTTTCCTCCGGCGGCCAATTCACTCACTCGCTTGCTCGCTCGTTCCATCACTCAGATGTAAACATTTTCCGCATATGTATGTTGAAATAACAAAATTTGACCTCGGTAATAAGTCAAATATTAGGTGGCGCGGTGGGTAAGCGATCAGACAACAGAAC
Organism: Cladopsammia gracilis; assembly: GCA_022457155.1. Lineage (NCBI taxonomy): Eukaryota > Metazoa > Cnidaria > Anthozoa > Scleractinia > Dendrophylliidae > Cladopsammia > Cladopsammia gracilis. The sequence continues at coordinate 459,118 of JAJGOT010000248.1, read as the reverse complement.
CGAAGGACGTGATTTAGAAGGATGTGAGTGCGATTCTCGCCGAGATGGATTTCTTTCTTACTTTTTTTTTTCGAACTGAAATTTACTGTTTTTTTTTGTTTGTTTCCGTTCGACAAAAGTGATTACATTTAATTTCCAAAAAAACCCCGCAATATAACATTACAGCTCACTCGTTCCATCACTAAGCTGTAAAGTTAGCACGAATGCGTTTTGCAACTGAGAACAACTTGAATCCCCGTGTTAATTAATCCAGCGATAACAATAACTAAATTGTTGTAAACGAATATAAATAACAATAAGCTTAAAGTTGTTTTGTATTTGGAGTCTTTAATGCAACGATAAAATCGATCTAAAAGGATTTTTCGACCGAGACTTGCATTTTGATGCGTGATCTACCTTGAAGTAATTAAATTTATCCTGTTTCAAGCCAGTGATCATGGTGGCCGAATGGTGTAAAGTGCCGACTGTTAGCCGAAAGGTCCCAGGTTCGAGTCTTGCTCCTACCGTCCTTTTTTTTCTTTTGTTTTTTCTTTCTTATTCAGACTGAACATTATGAAAGTGATGTACTGTATTTTTCTTTTTGCGTTTGTCAAAAATCCTTGCGTTTAATTTTGAACAAATATTGAACCATGTCAGTGTGAAAATATAAGCTTTCTGCAATATTGCGTTAGCATTTCTTATTCACGGGTTGGCTCTTAGGAGGCTTTGATCTTTTTATTCTTTTTGTTTTCATCTCTTATATGTGCATCGCGTTAGATCTGGGACATTTCTGGGTATGAGAATACGCACGCATGCAAGCAGAAGCGAAACTAATTTTGGTTTTATTTGCCTATTGTTGTGTTATGTAAGTCTTCCCCGTGAGTAACGTACATTACCGGTATGAGTATAGGCTATGGGTAGCCTCTTGTATTTATTAAAAAATTCTTTAGTAATTCATAAGGAAAATACAAAAGAAATAGAAATTTAATGAAGGCTTGTAAACTTATCTAATACACTGAACAGCTATGAAATGCTAATTAGTAAAAACCACTAGTGGATAATATGTTGTAACTAATAAGCAATTTTCATTTTCATTTCATAAATCTTGTACAACATGGCCACTTTACTTAAACACCCAAACTTATTATATGACCCAAAATAATATATGATGTACACAACATTGCTGTAGGTTGAGTTAAGTGTTTATCAGGTCACAGTAGGCTGATGTCACGACAAAATTTCAAAATTAAGGCTGTACCTCCCACGATCAGATTTACTCACATACAATAGATGCCTGGGCCTGTTTTTGGTAAAATCTGCATCTTAAATAGGCATTAATTTTGATGCCAGGGCATTTTTCTTTCTTACTTTTTAGAGTGTTAATACAGCCTTGTTAGCCAAATGAGTGTTTTCCAAATAAATGTGCCCCCCCCCCCCCCCCCCCCCTAGATAAATTTAATGTCTGGTGTACATGTATCTGTTCCTTTTGGAAAACTTCCAATATACATTAAATTGAGAGAAGCATTTAATTTAAGGGAGAAGCTTTTCAATTCATTGCAAATACCGGGATACAGTATTGAGGTTGAGAAATGGTTGTATCTGAAGTATAGATTGAATCAATTTATTTATTGACATGCATGCTGTTCTGCCTAATCAGCATTTGAGGATGGAAAAGAAACACAATTATTTGTCTTGGATGGAACAATTCCAGTCAATATTCAAGGTAAGGATGATTCATCAGCCTTCACTGGTCATTAATTCAGAAAATTCATTTTTGCTCCATCCTGGCCTGTTGTTGTTCCTGACTGTATGCCTCCCTTGTGGTAGTGGTGTAACGATTAAACGAATTCACGATTAATCGCGATTATGACCATTTGGTTCGATTCACGATTCTTTGCTTCCTCCATTTGATTTTGTTTCGATTTTTGCATACCCTTTCCAAGGTGTCCTCAATGAGTTATTATATTGTGAAATCAGAATTCAGAACTCTTATAAAATCTGCGTTTTTGATTGATGAGCAAAGGCATTTGCAGTTCGTGTGCCATTTTGTGTTGCCTGGTAAAATTGCCAAATAAGGTAAACCATGTGCAACACGCTCATTGTCACGTTCTCAAACATGGCGACGAACGACCAAGCAATCGTGATTCTGCCTGCATCTTTTAGATCAGCTGTGTGGAAATATTATGGTTTTGTGGCTAAAGACGGTACAACAGACACGTCTAAAACTATCTGCAAGAAACATTTGCATAATCGAATCGAAATATTCGAAATCGAAAGGCAACAATCGAAATCGAATCGAATCGCAAGGAATACGAATCGTTACACCCCTACCTTGTGGTAAGTAGCTGGCAGGTGAACTATACTTGCATTAACCATTCTCTTAAACATTTATTCCTTAATAGTTTAAAACTACCAATTTGAACTATTCTGACTTTAAATGAAGTTTACATGTGTACCTGGTTAAAAATGTGACAGGTTTCTATTCATAGGGTTTGATATTTCCGTAGTGACTCAGTGTTTTGACAGACATGTTTAGCCACTTTTCAAAATAATGTTGTGTTTTATTAAATTATATTTGAGGAAATTAAAGTGTTTTTTGAGTTTCTTTATTTAGATCATTTTAATTTTTATTATGTCATGCAATGAAAGTTATTTCATGTAAAAACTGCAAAGTTACAGAACCACCAAGTTGGTGATTTTGGAAATTATCATGATTTAGTTGTCACATCATGTGACAAATTTCTGCATTTGCATGGGGCTCCCATATAAAATGATGGGGTGCTCTTTGAAAATTTTTTGAAAAACACCCTATAAACTTGGTGTGGTTCAAATGGATCCCGAAGATCAGAGGTACCAATATTATTGTGATACAACACATGAACTGACACTTTTTAATAGTGATAGGTGAATGAGACAACAATAATAATCATTTAAGTGCTAGGATTCCATGTGTTCTCCGAGTCAAGCATGTTTGGCGTGGCATTTCTCTCGTAGCATTTTCTTGTGGCGTGTTTGTGGCAGGTGTTATTTGAGGTCTTGTACGTTTTAGGCCTCAGCATTTTCCCTCCCTCCCCCCTCCCTCCCTCTTTCCACTGCTTTGGCAGTGTGATGGGTGCCTGTTTCCGTGGCTTGAGGGTTCATGGCTGGGTTGCCAGGATTTGCCAGCCATGGGGGCGGTTCTCCATCTAGGAGCTGACTGCCAATAGTGGAAGCCCCTGGATGTCCCAGGCACCCAACCTCCACTTAGCGAGGCGGTTGTTAACTGACAAATAGTTCCTGTCATATTTTTTTGGCTCATGTTAATTATACCATAAAAGGTACCATGATGATTTTAACAGTGGTTAATTTTAGAAACTCTCCAAATTTCTCCATTGGCATAGCTTAATTAAACTTGAAGTTACAGGCTACAAGCACTATTATGTTGCAGTAGTTTTATCTGCATGTGTTTTCCCCACTATTATAATAAATGTTTTTTTGGAAACATGTGCAGGGGTGTTTTACAGCTGTTTTTGTTCATTTTTGTAGGTGTGACTTACAACATTCCAGTGTGTGTGTTGTTGCAAGAGGATCATCCATATGTTCCACCACTGGTGTATGTCAGGCCAACAAGTTCAATGGCGATAACGCCATCACAGTATGTTGATACAAATGGCAAAGTATATCATCCTTATCTTCATCAATGGAATTATGTATGTAATGCAAGCAATTAAATTTTAAATTTTATACTCCAAAAAAATGTTCTTTTAAAATTTGTACTTTGTCCAAATGTGTCATGCGAGTTTAGCATCTTCAACACAAAAGGCTGCCTTTGATGTAGTATACAAATGGAGGCAATTTTATTTGCATTGCACACTAATTTTTCAGAGTAAAACTATTGTTTGTTAAAAAATCCAGTGTAGTCTAAGAAAGTTGCTAACACAGTAGCAGGTTTGACCTTAGTATTTTTGTGCTTATCATTTGAATATTAACTTTATGTACTTTATAATTTGTGAATTACACAATGCGTTAGTCTCCTACGCAGCCGTTATTGGGAGCGTTGCGTGACGAGCCCTAATAACGGCTTCGTAGGAGACTAACAATGCGTTGAATGAGTTGTAATAGCAGTGGGACAAATATAATCACTCAATCAGTCGATTGGCTGTTAACGTTGAGCCCGCAACATGTAATGGTCATCTGCCTTACCCGTGGGGATGGCATTGGGGGGAGGGGAGGGTGGGGACTTGGATGCAAGGGTTGGGGAGGGGGGGTGGGGCATTGAAGCAAAATGTCTAGGAAAAGGGAGGGTCCGAACGTTTGGTATTCACGAGTTGGCAGATAGGAGCGTTTGATTAAATCACTATCTCACTAATAATGCTGTCTTCTCTGCTGATCCGATCCTCATGTCGTGAATTCCTTATTGTATTTATTTTATTATTTCAGAAAACTTCTTATATAACAATTTTAGTTCAAATTCTGTGTGGCATTTTTGCCGAGCGTCCACCAGTTTATGCGAAATCAGCATCACCATCACATAACAGCCAAGGAGTGACTCGGCATAATGAGGCACATTATTCAGCTAGCACTCCACCAAATCCAACACCACAGCGTGAAGGTGGGTACATATATACAAACAGCGTCAAGTTGTTAAGGAATATAATATTTTCACTAAAACCTTGTGTTTTAGTCCATTTTTTCAGGCCAGATTGATTTTTTGGGGCGAGAAAACGGCTGACAATTCAGACTACCTCAAGGGGTAGGGTGGGTGGGGCGGGAGGGCGAGCAAGCGGCTGACAATTCAGACTGGATTGAGCTTAACTGGCTGAAATACGACTGAGGTTTAGATGTAAGATCCCGCCCACACTAAGTTGTTTCAAAACTCCCAGTTTACATTTTCCTGAAAACATAACAAAATATTTTCGTCGACATGAGCGCTTTCATATCATTTTTACTTGCAGGGCTTCAAGTGTCCCTATATTTCCTTTATTTTGCAAAAATGTCCTATAATCCCTATAATTTTATTCAATAAAAAAGGAAAAAAAAATCTTGCTGAGCACATGAACTTTGTACTTGTGGATGTAACAAATGCGGTGAATTTCCTGGGTCAAGCAAAAAGTATGTGTAGCTGGTATTTTAATGTACCAACATTTCTCACCAATGAACTGCTTACATTAGGTCAATTTTTCACAAACACTGTAACTGACACTGTAACTGATACGTGATACAATGTGTGAGCTGCTGAAGTCCCTTATGGGTCGCTTCCTCAATAGCCAAGCCCTGAAAGACAAAGAGGGAAAGCGCCTGCTGGCAGTAGACTGTTCCAAGCTAGACAACCAACTGTCCATTTCTCAGATGGAAGTGGGAGAGAAAACTGTCCTGTCTAAGCTGTCTAGTGACCAACAGAAGAAAGCTCTTCATGGTATAAAACAGTTCTATGTGGGCACCACAAAGTATCTGATTGGCCATCTACCAATAGACAACAAGCTTTTAAGAGATGTCTCTTTTCTACATCCACTTCTCAGAGATAGTGAGCATGGCACACAAGCTATTCGTAGACTAGCAGTCATGATGCCGACAATTTTAGGGAGCTTAGGCAACGATGACGGCAACGCCAAGGAAAACGTCAATTGGAAAAGGGATTCGCGCTATTTTAAACTACTTCAAAGTTGTTCCAATTTGTTTAGTTTGTCTAATGTGACTGGATCGTCCAGGAGCTGAATTTGAAGGGATGGCTTTCCAGTTCAAATGGAGAAAGGAAAATTAACCGCGGTGTGTTCACGTTCTCCACAACACCTATAATTTGATCATTTGACGTTCTTGTTTTGCAGGAACGGCAAAGAAAAGTACCAAAATGTAAAACGCACGTGCAGAGGCATTGTTTTCGCTCATTAAACCTATTGTTTTGTGCCGTTCTCGCTGCCGTCGCCGTCGTGATTGCTTAAGGACGTTCGCGCGAAAATCTTCTAACATTGATTTTTTTATAAAACTTTTGCTACAGCTAGGTTATGAGTTACTCGTGTCAGAAATGCAAAAAAATGAGGGGGTCACCGACTTCGTTTCTGAGATAAGCTATCTGAAAGGCGACCCTTATTTTGAAAAATTGGTCTTCCTTACGGGATGTGACCCCAATGTATGTTAGTCTAAAATTATTGCAAATGAATCTCGAAAATGCAACTTTCTTTCCCAAATTTTATGCGAGTAGGTCTGTTCAGCAAATTCATTCAACTGGTGACGTTCCTTGAAGTAAATTTCATCTTTAAACGACAGCATTTGCAAACTCTGACAGTCACAAGTTGGCAGGATTCGATGGCGCGCGGGTAGAAAAATGGAAAAAATTTAAACTTCCTACATTGATTTTTTGCTCTTTTTTTCACAATCTGTCGAAAATTGGCAAAGAAAACCTATGAAAAAAAAATTGGGGGTCACCAACCATCCAAGCGAGTTAAATCTAAGCAAAGTTAACACAACGGCTATCAGCCCTTTATGTGCTTAGACTTCTTCTCTTGCGCGCGAGCTCGTGCATGACGTAGCATGGCGTTGCGACATGAATTGCGTGCGCAGTAAGGATGCGCATAAACAATTAGCGCGAACGTCCTTAAGCTCTCTAATATAAGAACAGGACGTTGCTTTGGTTACAGATGTCAGAGTGGAGGGTGTGCAAGGCAGGGAATGTTGACACAGACAGTAGTATGCGTAGGGTTGACCATTACTGGGCAGAAACTTCTTCAGAAACTCGTCAAAAGTCTCTCTCTTTAGTTCATGGCAATGCAGATGTAGAACGAAGTCTTTCTGCAAACAAGAAGACATTAACTCCAGACAGGGCTTCTCTTGGGGACTTGACAATAAGTGGTCTGCGTCTGTCAAAGGTCGTGTGAATAAGTGTGGAGAGCCACAGAATGTTCAGATTCACAAAAGGACTTCTTCAAGCATCAAGAGAGGCACACAAAGCACATGCAAAAAGGCTCTCTGATGAAAAAGAAGCTCTGGCAAAGAAAAACAGCTTGCAAACACTCTGTGAAGAAGCAAGTGAAAGGCTTTCACAGACAATTAAGAACAAAAACTTCAACGAGGCTGCTATAGCTCAAGGGCTACTTGAAATTGCTAAGAAGGAGATGGAACATGCAATGGAACAAACCAAACAGTGTTCGACTAAGAGAAATGAACTAGACAAAAACAAGAAGAGGCTCCTGGAAGGCTATTCCAAACATGTATCTGCCAAGAAGCGAAAGGACACTCCCTGAATGCTGAGGACATTATTGCCATTTTTTGAGACTGAATGTCTAGTTTCCAACTTTGTGTTAAATATCTTGTACTTTCATTGTGATGGTTTGGAATGGCTATGAACAAAAAATTGAACGAGGCTGTTATAGCTCAAGGGCTACTTGAAGTTGCTAAGTCAAAGAAGAAGGTGGAACATGTGGTGGAACAAACCAAACAGTGTTTACAGTGTGTAAATAAGAGAACTGAACTAAAAACCGGAAGAGACCCCTGGAAGGCTATTCAAAACATTTATCTGTCAAGAACAGCAAAAGGACAGTAACTGAATGTTGAGGACATGATGTACACGTATTGCCGTTTTTTGAGACTGAATGTCAAGAATGTTAAATTTGAGTTTGTTTCCAACTTTGTGTTAAATATTTTGTGCTTTGTAAGGAATGGTTATGAGGGGCATGGAGGAGGCCATTGTATTTGTTTCAATAAAAATGTTCATTTTTTGCTGTATATCACTTGTAAATGCTTAAAAAAAATCCCTATAGTTCCTATATATTTTTCCTATTCCCTATATTCTTCCCATGTTTTTGAAAAAAGACTTTACATTTAACCCTATAATTTGGTAGGAGGCCACTTGAAGCCCTGTACTTGTCTACATGTCCGGATACTGTTTATGCGTCATTTCCTATCCTCCACACTAAAACTGTCGAAAACGGTGTCTTCAATTTCAAAATCTCCGTTTTCACCTGTCCACGTTCGAATGCGTTTTTGGGAAAGCTCCGTTTTCACCCGTTCACACAAAGACGATGCGTTTTCGTAAAGAATCCTGGGCAGGAACTGAATCCGCTGGCTGGATGCCATCAAGATTGAAGACGTTTGGTAGTTAACAAAGCAGGAAATGGGACACAGATCAGAAGAGAAATTGTGGAAATGGATCAGGTGCACGTCAAGAAAGCCACGAGACGGTGTGACAAGGTTGGCATCAATTCTTCTAGAACCCACAGGAAAAACGAAAGTTTGGCCGACCTAAAACTGGAGGAGATCTTGTGACCCAGAACTGTATAACCTGGGTCTGAGTTGGCAGGAGAATACTAGACTCATCCAGAATCGTGTTGGGTGTCAAAAAAAAAACTGTGGATGTCCTATATGCTCCACTGAGGGGCAAGGAGTTAAGTAAGTGTGGATGACAGGCAAAACGCATAAAAAAGTATTCGTTTCAAAACTAAAAAGCATAAGTGTGGACAGGGTCTTACCCTGCGAATACAGCAACCTCTCATCGCTCCCGGCCTTTTTGTATTGGCAGGCTAATAGGCCCTAAGACTAGTCACTTTAAGGAGAACGAATATGTCGCTTTTATTTACTGTAGTATGAATTGAACAGAGACTCACCATAACTTACGAAACTAATGTTTGCTTTTAATTTGCAGAATCTCAGAAGGATTGTATCGTGTGCATGGACAACAAAAGCAACAGTGTGTTGCTTCCCTGCGGTCATTTGGGTGTCTGCATAGAGTGTGCTAGCGCTTTGAAAACTTCAACAAAAATCTGTCCAATATGCAGACAGAGAATTACTGAGGTCACTCGTGTGTATCAACCTTAACCTTTCATTGCTCCAAAATGGCCGAGATAAAAACCCCCGAATAATTTGGTACAATACCGAGAAACAACAAACGACATTAAGGGCTCACGGACGGATTTCTCGCACGTTGCTAAGGAAGTGAAAAATCAATTCCGGTGAATGACGCAGGCATTTCGGCAGCCAATCAGAAAAACTCCGCGAGAACCCACCAAAGCACAGATCTCTAGTCAGACGAATAGCGCATGCGTTAATAAAAATGACTTCCGGTTCAACCTCGTTCCCAGTACTCTCGTTTCAGATTGCTTCCGGTTTGCAGAAAAATCCTAAATTCTTGGCGGTCTCTAACTTCATTCATTATTTTTCAATGTTACATTTATCTAACCTGGATAAGGAATATAACTTAGTATGCGTCTATTGAAATCATTTTCAATACAATTTTTACAATATTTTAAATCTCGCTAAAAAAATTTATTTTTCAAATTAAAACGAAATCCATACTTACGATGATGGGAAAATGAATAAATACCATAACACCGTCAACGATTTTCCGATAAAATGCGGCACATAAAAAATTTTACACTTTTTCGTTATTGGTCACGTGATCATGGGCGTGGTTCGATGACGTCATTTTTGGGTTTAAGACTGAGTTGAAGATTTGACCGTATGTAAACGATTAAAATTAATAAAAATAAATAGCCATTACTGTCCCTAGCAACGGGTCCAAAAATATACGTAAGTGAGCCCTTAAATGGAAGTACCGCTCAAGGGCTCTCAGATGTCTCAAACTATTTATTGAGCCGAGGTTCGTTTCTGGAGTGAAACAGTTCAAACCATCAAAAGGATACAGGGGGCCGGGGTGCGCGGGGGCGGGGGGGGGGGGGGGGGAGGTAGAGACTGAAAGGGGGTAGGGCTACTCGTTACCCCTAGATCCGCCGTTGTTTTATCTAATTGTTTGGTGTAAGTTATCAGCAGTGCTTATAACAAGGCTAGTATATATTTTTTAGGAATACATGGAGGTTATTTAGCGAGAGGTTGTGTAATACTGCTGGGTATTTTTACCAGTCAGTTTTTATTTTTTCGAGCTTTCGTATACAGCTATTTCAATTAACGTTGTCGGATGAAAGCTCAAAGCCTACAAGCCAAGACCGCAAGGTAGTGTGGATAGTTGTTAATAGCCATTGTGGTGAATTTATGCATATAAATCCCATACTACCTTGCGGTCTTGGCTTTGAGCTTTTTTCATCCGACAACGTTAATTGAAATAGCTGTATATGAAGTGCTTATGGAGTAATGTCATCAAATGGTGACTTTGTAGAAGGATTGAAATTATCTTTGCTTTTAGTGCTTTTAAATCACGAAATGCACGAGTAGTTCATACGATTTCTTGTTTATAATATTCTCAACAAAATTTTGGTGAGGCCGTCACGGTACACTCGCGCGACTTTCAACTTTCACTTTCGCGCCACTTTCGTATTGCACTTTATAACCTAATTTGCACTCTATAATCTATTTATGCATTCGTCATTGATTAATCAGAAACTGTATATTTTGTTGAGTATATTATAATTATTATAACTATATTTATACAGGAAATCGTCATCACACACAGGTGGTTTTCAGACGAGTCCTGTCTTAAAGAAAAGCCACTATATAAAATAAGCTAAAAATAATAATTAATACAAAATAAGAGAAACCACGATCACGGTAAAAAATTGTAAAATAGAATTCTGAGACTGCCAACAGTTTCACTGTTCCTAAATTCTAAGGGAATCTCATTCCAAGAGCGTAATTGGCCTTTGCTACAACGAGATCTATTAATCCTTAGGTCGTATTGTAGCTGTGAACAGCAGAGTCAGTATTAAAATGATAATTATGATCCAAAAGGCCTTTAAGGCATTTAAAAACATAAACAAGCCGATGAATGCGGCGTCTAACCCGAAGATTTTTCCACCGAATGTCGATAAGCGCCCGAGTGGATGAAGAGCATATAGGGCGATCGAGAACAATCTTAGCCGCTTTGCTCTGCAGTACCTGCAGTACCTGGAGCGAATCCATTAACACCTTGTTATTTTTATCACCCCAGACAATATCGCAGTAATTCAAGTTATGTCTTTGCAAATAATAAAAATGCCTTCAGTTGATCTTTGTCGTGTTTTTAATGGAATACATTTTTGTACGTTCATGTACATGTGCCCTTGTGGCGTTGATACAATGCACGAAAAAAAAAATGTGAATATTGCATATTAGACTATCATACCGTAAAGTCACGAAAATAACGACCCTCGTTAGTTTTGGACTTAGCAGACCTTTACTATCGCTACTTTCTGGGAGTCGCTACTTTACTTTCACTCGAGGGCCTTAAGAAAGAAATGGATGGCACTATTTCACAACTACTGGCTTTGAAGAAAAATCTGTTGTCCATTTTTAACACGTCACAGGGTTTACGCTAAAGTGAAAATCTAGAAAGATAAAGGAAAACAAAAGGCACACTAGTTTCTACTAGAAAAAGGCGACTTCAACAGTGCCGAATCAGTCAAATACTTAATCAAGATTGGCCCCCTAGCTACAAATCTAATAGCCGCCCCCACTGGTAAATAATGGCCCGCCTGTCCCTACACAGGATGTACCCTTCCTGTCATATCACTTTTATTACAATACAATTCGATACATTATAAAACTGTAGAAATGTATCTACATTGCACAATGACTTCCGAGACTCGATATAAAATCCATGCACATCCAAGTACGTATAATCTAATACAGACACTTGCTTTGGAAGCACAAGTTATAAACAATAAACTGAGTACAATATTGATATATAGACCGTATTCGTTTGGCCATGCTCGGTCAAGATTCTTTCACCTTCCAATTTTACATGATTCATCTTATTCACAAAATGATATAAAAATACAGTTTTAAACCGTCTTTGCACCCCGTATGCACAGTTTTTCTTACTTTTTATGCCGTATTTATGGACGGCTGACATTGCACAATGATTTCCGAGACTCAATATAAAATCCATGTACATTCAAGTACGTATAATCTAATACAGACACTTGCTTTGGAAGCACAAGTTATAAACAATAAACTGAGTACAATATTGATAAATAGACCGTATTCGTTTGGCCATGCTCGGTCAAGATTCTTTCACCTTCCAATTTTACATGATTCATCTTATTCACAAAATGGTATAAAAATACAGTTTTTTTAACCCGTCTTTGCACCCCGTATACACAGTTTTTCTTACTTTTTATGCCGTATTTATGGACGGCTGCCCTAGGTTTTTTTCCTTATGAATAATTAATTAATTAAAGTACATTATGATGGGGAATAACCTTAACTAATGAAAACTCAAAACATGATCAGTTGCTTTCCCATATAAATTCATTTGTTTGAGCAACACTTATGCTGTAACCATCTAATCATCGTTTATTTTTATCAAGATAACATTTTGCAGCGTTTGTTGACAAAATTTCGTATCCAAATCAAAAACCGTTGGACAGCCATTTGTGAATAAGAACTATATAAATTACACTATTTAAAAAAATTTACCAGTCACACTGGTAGTAAACATAAGCATGATTCTATCTAGAGAGGAAAATACTTTCTTATTGTTTCAACTACAAAGAACAAAGTAGCATTTGCAGGAATAGATCGCATTAAACAAGGTGTAAATCCTGTGTAGAATCTTTTCCAGCCACCTTCATTATGGTATAGTTGCTTTATACAGTCTCTTATGCCTTTGTAACGCCTCTTTTCCACAATGGAATCATCTGCTTGCATAGACGACTTGATGACATCCGTGGGATATGTGAGGAACCAATACAGGAACCCCCCTGTCCCCCCAGCTACTAGCAATCCCACGGGAGACACATCATGTATTGTGCCCCCCTTGGGTATCGCCATAGTACGACTCAGTTCGTAGAAGCCTAAAAACAATAGAATGACATGTGAGGAACTGATAGAGAAATCCCCCTGTCATCCCCGCCACTAGCAATACTAGCAGAAACACATCATGTATTGTGCCCTCCCCTCTTAGGTATTGCCATAGCAAGACTCGGTTCGTAGAAGCCTATAAAAAGCAATAGAATGCGTTTCCATTTGAGTGTCGAAATGTTACGCTTTGTGATTGGCCAAAAGATCTCACGCTGCTTTCTAAACCAATCAGAAGTAAAAACTGCTCTGAGGCTCTGTTATACATAACAATTTTTCATGCAACTTGTTTTACAAAACATCTTGATCTTTGATCGATCTTGTTGCAAGTTGCACGCTCGATTTTTACCTGTAACATCCCTCGTGCAGCTGCAATTTTTAAGTTGCACAAAAAGTCGTGCAATCGTGAATTGGTTTCTACTTTCTTCAACAAATTTTTCACCTTTAGTGTACATGTAGTTTGCGAAATTTGCGACTCTAATCGGCAAAATTTTCGATGGGAAGACCGCTTTTCACTTTTTATATGCTAAGTATCTGTATTTGTCAGGGCTAAACTCACCAAAGAAAGCAGAATTAGCTGGAATATTCCTAAGCCATGTAGCAGGCAGGCCTTGGTAAGCTCCACGAATTCCATGTTTCTTGACAATAACATAGGCGGCATGGAACACATTTCTGTACATGACTGGCTCCCCTGACTTTGCCCTTATGATCTGAATTTGCATTTTTGATTTAAACTGCGGGAAAAATTACATTAACTTTTAATGCTTTAAAAGGTGTTTGTGGAAATTTTCCTGTACCTTGGCAACACGTACAAAACAATGTTGAATGTTGGTAACACAGCAGACTCTAACCCTGCAATGTCTAGTTTCATCAGGCATGCCTTAACCCAAACAGTGGCTGCCTACTTTCCAGAGCAAATATAGGGGAATCTTCTTTTACCTAAAGAGGGACACCAATACTGTGGACGCATACTAAGTCTTGTTGTGTTCTGAACTTTTCTTTACTTTCCAAAATCTATGTTCTCGTGATGACTCACTGTTGTTTCATACAAAACTGTGGCTTTCAAAAACTGGTCCCTTGCATTTTCAGGCAACAAACGTTTATATCAAAACGATTCAGTCAGACAAAAAACACTTTCAAACAACAAAATTGGGAACGGCAATGCTAATATGTTTCGTTGATAATTTATCCTATACAGGTCAACAATAAATTAGCTTTAGCCCTCGTAACTGCTATCCCTTTCAATTGTCCTCGAAATGAAGCAATCTCTGTATCATATTTGTAACATTTACTGCAGAATTGTGCCTTACTTTAATATTAATTTGTACAAATTGTTAGAATGTTTATAATGACTTTAGCCAAGCCATGGAAAGATTTGTGCAAGCATGCACATAGTGTGATAGTCTTGTTTCTAGGTCTTGTTTATGGAGAAGCAAGCTTTTTTAATACTGTATATCATTGAAGAATTCCCATACTGAACAAGATAGAGATTGAAACAATGTAAGAAATGGCAAAAGCTGGTAGTACAAAGGGTAGTGATGAGAAAAAAAGAGTAGAAAAGACAAAAGGCTCAAAATGGCTATGTGGTTCAACAACAGTCAAAGGTGTTGGAAGTAAAAAAGGGGTTAAGCTGGGGAAGGGCAGAACCATCCAAATAAAAATAATGACTTTTTTCTTGGAGGATAAAGAGTTTTATGTTGGTCTCCTCAGCGCATGCGCACACTTCTCACATAGATTACTCAATTTATGGACTGATCATCTACATGTAGCTTGAAATAATTATTATTTTGAAGACTTAACATAATCATCTTACCAAATCAATGGGTCCCTCAACCAGAGCAGCAACAGAACCTGTAAACATACCACAAAAAAAGTACTCTGGAACAGTGAGCCGCTGTCCTTGCCGTTCCTTCCCAGCAAAAAATGCAGTTATCTGTGAAACAAATGAAATGTGATGCACATGTTATTTTTAAAAGGGTGCATTTTTTTTTGTGTGTGGGTGGGTCGGGGGGGGGAGGAGGTATAATAATAATAACAAGGTTCTCAATGCCCTTACAGTATCCATTATAACAGATGCCAACAAAATATAAAGTTAGTCAAGAATAATTAATAGTTTGCATAAAATAATTAAAAATATGATTTTTTGAAAAGAAATATTTTCAGACAACTTTTAAAAATTGATTGAGTTTCAGATGATTTGATTTTGATAAAGTGTGATTTTCAAAATCGTTCCAGATTTTAGGAGCATTGCATATAAAAGAGAAAGCATGGCACATTTACCATACTGTAAGTGTATGGCGTTATATCCCCGCCAAAATTCAAGCTTGTGTTTGCAACATTGTTGCTTTGAATTTAATGCTAGTTTTTACAATGCAATATTCGACGTCTATAATTCAACATTGCGCATTCACGAATCAATATCCATATTTCAAATTCAGTGTGCTTCGTTTGCATGCAACATTCGTCTGTGTGTGTTGCGGTGCATAGTGCAATATGCTTGCATCGCAATCCAACATTCTTGTTTCCTGTATTCACACACCAACATCCATATTTTAAATTCACCTTCCCTGCGTTTTAGTGGGACATTCATGATCTTTCATTGCTATGTTGACGCTTGGTATGTGTGTTGCGGTGCAGAGTGCGATATGCTTGCAGCACACTGCAACATTCTTGTTGGACGTTGAACTTCACACTTGAGTGAGCTGACCTTCAGATGGTAAGCCTCTGTACAAAACATGCGGGCTCAAGGGTGTCAAGATGGCGGCGTTCAAGATGGCCGTGAATGTCTTTTTTTTTACATGCCCTGTCCCCGCAGTGAGAGAACGAACATAAAAAGTACCACATTCTTCTTGAACTGAAAATTCAGAGAAGAAAATATCATTTGCACTCTGCAGTGAATTAACATCTTAGCTGCTATCATCACAGAGGAGTAAAACAATCAATGCGCTATTACTCTGTTCTATGTGCAGTTAGCACGTGTGACTTAATTTTCACATCTCCTCGCTGCGACGAAACATATGAAGTACAAAAATATTCATAAAAGCCGCAAACAGACATGTAAAAGCTTCGAACGGAAAAGGATCGAAAAACCACATCGCACACAGTTAGCTTCCTTTGAATAAGCCAATAGAAAGCCAGCATTTTCAATCCGCTCAAAGGGTATAAATAAACGTCACACAACGTATGAGCACACTGAATTTGAAATATGGATGTTGATTCGTGAATGCGCAATATTGAATTATAGACATCGAATATTGCATTGTAAAAACAAGCATAAATTCAAAGCAACAATGTTGCAAACACAAGCTTGAATTTTGGCGGGATATAACGCCATATAAGTGGCTGTAGGGACTGTAGGTACCCAAATGCTGTTACTTACCTGTGTTCCTGTGTCTTTGAATCATTTTGGAAGTGATTTGAATTAGATTGAAGACGGTTGACCTTGCATGTTTCAAATAATTATGATCTTGTCTGCTGCTTCATAAATACGATGCACCTATCATGTTTCAAGTGTCCATTACCATTAACTATCCTCAGGGGAGTATCTCGGGTTAATAGTTAATAATAATGGAAACTTGAGGTGTAGTAGGCGCGTCGTATTTACAAAGCGGCAGACAAGATGATATTTGAAATGTGCAAGGTCAACCGTCTTCGCTCTGATTCAAATTGCTTCCAAAACGACTAAAAAAGACAAAGGAACACAGGTAAATAACAATAATTTTATTAAACGATTATGTTATAGCTAATACAGCGTCTGGGTTCCCTGTGGAATGAGTAGCAGTTCTTATTAGTTGCGGGAGATATTGATCAGAAAACTGCGGAAAACATGCACGTAATAAAAATTATTGAAATAATAAATCTACAGAGAAAATGTTCCTATTAAGCTGAGGGGGGAATAATATTATTGTGACTGGCAAATCATGTTTAAAAAACCCACTCAATAAAAATTGGCTGGATAAAAATAACATCACTCTTGGCTTTCAACAACAAATAATCCCTTACATGTACATATTGTTATGTTAATTGAACTAACCTGATAATAGGATGTGAACAGAGTTGCTCTAAAAAACATTTGACCAACAATAGGAGAACCTGGAGCAAACAAAATAATTGAAATAATTATTATTATGAGGATTTTTGTGATTTGAATAATTTTCAGACATGGTAAATATTTCCTGCATGTGAATTTCTGTACTGTATGGGGACTCGTGTAGATGAGTGTAGAGGTACGGAAGAACAGGAAACGACTTCAAATGTCAAAAACTTTATTCCAAAATGGAGGAACCCCCAAAAGCACATGGCATCAAGCTTCAAGTATTATTTACTAAGCATGCTTTCCCATATACATGTATGAATATTAATGATATATAACAATTCCCTTTGTGACAAACAGAAAGATTGCTTGGGGAGTCATGATTTCATCAAAATTACACAATCAGTTTTAGCCTGGGCACAATTCAAGTGAGTGGTGGAATCTGTAATCAAAAGGAAACCTGATCATTAAAAACACAAAGATTTTGCATGCCCAAACTCAATTTTTAGCCTAAGCTGAATGTGATTACCTAGCTCTCATGATTCTTTTCGACTGTAAATTGTAATTGTACAGCTTCGTTAGACTGCAAGTTAGATCAGAATGATGATTTTTTTCTGACTCTTGTAGTTGTTTCACCCACTGGGATTAAAGACCATAGCAATTCCCAACTAATCACAACTCAGCTACCATACATGTATCCGAGATGTGGATTCTGTGGATAGTGTGTCGAGAAAAGTTTGTGAATTTTTCAGATTATGTAAGCTCAATAGCCTCAAGAGGATGCTGTGCAATTTGTTGTTGAGTTGAACATGATAATAATAAATTGTGAATCTAATTCCTACTGGATTTGTGTTTCAAGCTTTGCCTCTGATTTTGCATTTGTGATTTCTTATTTTACAGGATGAAATATGACAAGAACATTAGATTGATAGCTTGTGGTAATGCGCCGATCAATTCGAAACATCAGAATCCCCCCTCCCCCCACCCTGGGCCATTTGAACGTTTTCTGTGTCCGGGGAGTCGGGAATTTGATGTCCCGGGGAAGTGTCAAGTTCAAAATATCTTTTTGGCCGGCGCCCATCAAATGCACATGGCAGCAGTTCACATTCATCATGGAGCAACTTAAAGGAAAAAATAATGTTGTTTTTGTTAGTAAATAGCTAGTGAAAAAGGGGCCAACAAAGCTTTGCAGTGTTTTTGAAGATATGTACTAACATGTATAAATATAGTTAAATACGTTAAATATTTATAAATCATAGATTTTAAAAATATAGCTTCAATTGCCATTCAATGTGCACTAAATTACGAAGTCACAGTGGCTGACTGTATTGCCAGTGTATTAAATGTCCGCAGAGCTTGAACGGCCATTAATTGAAATTAATTATTTATTTTATTTATTTATTTTATTTATTTATTTTACTTATTTATTTATTTTATTTTATTTATTTATTATTATTATTATTATTATTATTTTTAATTAATTATTTATTTATTATTTACCTGATTTTACTAATAATTTGTGTTTGCTAAATTTGATTGTAAATTATACAACCTGCCTTGATTAGCTTTGCTATATGCAGGTTATATATTTCGTTAATTTGTTAAATTTAAACTATTGAAATAAAATGATGATGAAAAACACTATTAAATGAACAACAACCTCTCTCAAACAAAAAATTCAGTTGCTATGTTTCATAGGTGGCGGAGCAGGGGGCCCCCACCTTTCGGTGTGGAAAAGGTTGTATTTGACATTTACCTGTGGCACTGGTGACTTCAGAGCATACATTTTCTGCCCTCCAATGAATCAAGAACTACCTAAGAAGCACCATGAAGCAGGATTGTCTGAACAATTGTCTACTGACACACTGGACGCTGTTAAGATTGCAAATAGGTTTGCTTGCGCCAGTTAACGAACAATGCAAAGGACATTTTGGGAAATTTGAGCAGGGGTATGTGCTTGGCTTGGTGTACGATAAGCCCCCCCCCCCCCCCCATGTTTCAAAACGCTCTGCCGCCTCTGTGTTTAGAATAATAAACTTTCACCTCATGGCATGTCGCTTGCTAGCAACTTGCAACCGGAATAAATCCTGAGAACAACTGAATGCAAAGTGGATTTTTTAATCTCACTAAAAACATTTTATCTTTAGGAGGGGCATTTGACAGTCAAATCCAGTGCTAGGGTGGGGTACTTGAATGCAATTTTGGCCCAAGAAGACGGGAATTTAAGCAAGTCGATCTTCAAAAGTTCAAATGCCCGAGGATCAGCGCATAATCTTTACAGGGCGTTTTTTATCAGCCATTTTTGCACTCCCTCATAACTTATCATATACAGGGCAGTATCGGTACATGAGGTGATTAAGTTAGTCGCCTAATGTACGGATATACCTAATTATATACATATATATATACCTAATTATATGTTTATGGAGGAAAGAAACAAATAAACTACGCTTTCATCCCGACAAGCCTGTTTCGTGGTTGCCCACTCATCAGGGGAGTGGGCAACCACGAAACAGGCTTGTCGGGATGAAAGCGTAGTTTATTTATTTGTTTCTTTCCTCCATAAACATATACTTCGCTCTACATTAATGTATTGAGCACTGTTTTACGAATATCCAGTTCTACACTTTATATACCTAATTATATATTTACGGATATACCTCGAATCTCGATGTTTCCCGAGACGAAGTCGAACAAAATTCAAAATTCACTGTCTCCCTCGGGACCAGTCATTAAGTGTTTAGTGTTCCGCATGCCCAAATGCCAATGCCCAATTATATACACAATTGTTCCAAAGTTAATCTAAATCACCTACCGACTCCTTTGTACAAGCCTCCAATTCCTTCCCATTTCATTGTTTTTACGAAACAATCCAAAAGCCCTTTGTAGACCGGTCGGTCTACAGGCTGTGTTTGAAGACGAACTTTAAGCGTGTCGAATGGATGGCCGACTAAGCAGACAGCAATACCGCTAAATGTTCCGGAAACTAAATTTTTGATCGTTCTTCTGACAAATGAATCCTCGCTGGTGGGTACCATGACCTCAATATCAATGTTTTTGTCACCTTTCATTTTGGAGTTGCCCGAGTCCGCCATGATGGATTTAGTACGAAGAAATGGCATAGTGTCCCTCCTTTTGTCACGCAAGCCGCGCGTGTCTGGTTTTACGGGTCAATCCGGTCAATTCCCGTAAAGACCCGCAGGCTGCAAAAATTGTTGTTTTAGCTTTGTTGTTTATGTCTGATCTGCGTCAGCGGGGAGCCAATCAGAGCTTAGCTTGTTATCAAACGTACCAATCACAACGCTTCTCATATGGAGACGCAAAACAACGGCGGGAAAAACAGTCAGTCGCTTCCAATATGGCGGACGCAACAGAAAACGCACGGCTCTCCTTTAGAAATAATTCCTTTGAACAACAGTTTAACTGCTTAATATGCTGGGCACCAAATCTTCGGATGATTTACGGATCTTGTCAGCATCGTTTGTGCGAAAACTGCTTATATGACAGCGAGGGAAAAAGAAGACTAGGGCTCGAAAGATGTCCTACTTGCCAAAGAGAAAATGCTTTCCCGTCCACCCGACCAGATGTACCTGAGGATAACATAGAAATTCAAGTTCAGCTTGGAGTAAGGCGATGCCCTAATAGAGGCTGTATGCTGCAAATGTGGCACTGGGAATTGCCGGACCATTTACAGTAAGTAACTTAAATACAAACTTACACGAAACAAAATGCACAGTTGGATCTACACGTGCTTCCCTGCTAGCAGAGTCTCCTTTTCCGTTATTTGAGGCGTTATTGTTAAGCTATATATCACCCTGCTAGCAGGGAAATATAAGCTTATCTAGATATATTAAAGACGTCGATGGGTAAAAGCTATTCTGTGATTGTTAGTGGGCTCAAACCTTTAAGGCAATTAGCTGTTACAGTCAACTCTCTCGTAAGCGACCACCCTTGGTTAAAATCAACAAAATAAGCTCAAAAACGTAATTACATAAGACTTAAAGATATTACCTTATAAGCGAAAATTTTGCAAATAGACAACATTTTCTCTGCCTGAAACTTATTTGTTCTTTTTACAAGCAACACGATTTGTGAAAAGTGCAATACAGTTTAAAATGTGTTACTTGTTAATCAAAATCACCTGAAATTCAATTTTAACCAAACATGCATACATACTTGCACTCTAGATCAGACTGTATTTATCTGCCAGCACTCTGGGTCAGCGCTATTAAAAACTGAACTTTTGTGACATTCGAGTACCGTATTTATTCGATTAAATGCCGCCCTCGAATAAACGCCGCACTTCAGGGCAAAAATATTAATAAACGCCGCCCTCGAATAGAGACGCTGCATCCATAATGCGGCATTTGAATAATATACTCAAAAGCTAGTACAGTAATCTAGCTTCAGCAAGCATAAAAAATTATTTTCCTTGATTATAACAATGTTTATCAGTGCATTCAAAGCTCTGAAGAATATAATTGAATGAACTTTATTCTATGACATGCATTGCAATCGTATTAAAACGCAAAGTGAGAATGATAAAGTAAATGACATTTCAGACAAACACTGAAACATGTTTCTGTTTTTAAAAATTCAAATGTTCAGTTGCTATTGTTTGTAAGAAATGAATTGGATTTAAATAAACTCCGCCCTCCAATAAACGCCGCACCAGAATCACGGAAAATTTAATAAACGCTGCGGCGTTTATTCAAATAAATACGGTAAAGATTTTCTTACGATCATCATGCCGGGTGGTCGATTACCGGAAACAGAAAACAAAAGCATATGACAAATTTCTGGCCTAAAAAGTGGTCGCGGTAGCTTAAGAAATTTGAGTAGTGGTCGCTTACGAGAGAGTTTTTGAAACAGTATTTGACTGAGAAACAAAACAGTTATTTACAAAGTGGTTGCTTACGGGAGGTGGTCGCTTACGAGAGGTGGTCGCTATGAGAGAGTTGACTGTATTTATATTGCAATTGTTAAGTACATTTACAATATACAATGTCTTTTATTTAAGCTTAAACACAATAAAAATTAAAGCTGAGGCTTGTGGGGTCGTGTTACAAAACTTAAATATTAAAAAGCTAATTTACATATACTAAAAATACTTAAGCTTAATAATAATATACATACATAATAAATACATAATAACTCGGTTTCCTACTAATATAAAAATCATGCCCAATAAGTTCATGGTCTGAGGGGATTCAATATTAAAATCAAAATTTTTCAGTGTCCTAGAATTTTTCACTTTCTTCAATAATAATAGGCATGTTTGCTGTTTATGTCTGTTAAAATAAGGCGTTAAAGCGTTCCATAAAACAGAGCCTCTGTATGAGATGGATTTTTTCATTATAATTATGACTATTAAAATGTGGAACTACAGTGTATTAACTTATGGCTACCTTGTAAGTTATAACTCATACATGTGGACTTTTTGGTAATGATATTTGCCATGCATGGTGGAGTAACATCAGTGACTATGTTATATATTAAACCAGCCAACTTAAGCTTGTATACTTTAAAAAGAGAGTCCCACTTCGCCTTTTCAAGGACTTCTACTTTTCAGACTTTTGGCTTTTCACGAGGCATATTGAAGATGATCCTGACAGCTCTACAATGTAGTGACTCTAAGTTTGTGCAAATGTGTATAAGACTTATGGGGTCTTTCTCTTCAGACAGTTGCAAATTAGCATGTCACAAAACTGATTTTATTAAAACCAGGTAATGGACAAACACTCTAAAACCTTCATTGCAGTGATATGGTCAAACTAAAGGATTTCATCCACACATTCAACTTAAAGTAAAAACAATAAAATTATGGTAGAATTGTTTGTTTAACTTTGAGAGTCTAGAGTGAAGTTATCAGTTCACAAATGAAACATCTCATAAAATGCCTTACTGCCCATTGAATAGCCACTACAGTGGTTTCTGGCAGATTTGAGTTGCATGTACTTACTTACTTCCTGTTGTGCCTGATGATACATGGGCAGCAATGACATTTTTCCACCCCTGCCTGTTTTTTGTTAGTTTCTCAATGGAGTTCCAGCGGTAATTTAACTCCCTTAGTTCCTTCTCTATTGTTGTGCGCCAAGTTGTTTTTTGGGCACCTGATCTACTCTTCCTGACCTTGTCCATCTTCTTTCACTTATACCTAACACATAGACATTTGCAGGTTGAAATGTCTCATCTCTGATGTAACTTGTGTTTCTTTTCTTATTGTAGAGTATGCAGATTTGTTGCCAAGTCACTAAGTGGAACCAAAAAAATAAAAAGGAAAAGCTCACATGCTTCTAAAGGTGGTTTGGAAATGAACAATGTCATGATACTGAGAAGGGGAGCAAAGAATTCAGTTCAACTTGCAAATAATGACCTAGTGGAACAAAAAAAGACCACATACAAGCTACGGTCAAGAAAAGGAAAAACACATTAGACTGACACAATCTAGAGTTGGTCCAACTAATAACATACTTGTACATAAAAAATATTTATTTAACAAGAATAACAGTATCACTGTATGTAACTATGCCATGCAGAACAATATCAAATATTATTTATCACCGGGATAAATCTCTTAATGATATACATATGTACATGTGGCATTTACATGACATACATGTAGTTAGGTAAACGATTTTTCGTTTGTCTCACGATGGAGTCACTTTAAGATGTTGATCGCGACGTTTCGACTGCTATACTGCTAGTCTTCGTCAGGCGATGAAGACTAGCAGTATAGCAGTCGAAACGTCGCGATCAACATCTTAAAGTGACTCCATTGTGAGACAAACGAAAAATCGTTTACCTATCTTACACACCACGATGAACAACAACCACATTTTTAGTAACATACATGTAGTTGTTTATTAGGGGTAATTGTTGTTATGGATTTGACAAGACTGCATGAACCTGGGGGGTTGATTTTAGAGGAAAAGTATGGTTCTGGGCCCAGTTGTTCGAAAGCCGATTAATGCTAATCCCGGATTAAAAGTTAACCGAGGATTTCATTAATTCTCTGTTTAAAAATGTTTTCAAAAGGTCTTTTGTAGCCAGTTGTGAAGACAAGTTAAAGTCAAAACTGAAGGGCAGAACACTTTGGAAAATTTTCAGTTTATTGTTGAGTTGTTTAACTGGATTCAACTGCATATTTGAAAGACTGGGGGCAATATCAGCGCATGTAGAATTTTTAGATTTTTCACTCAAATTGTAGAGACAGCACTCTTGCTCAAGTAATGACAGGATCATGTATGTTTAAATATTAAAAATAAACAAGAAGCTGTTCACAGCTTGAACTCATCCCAAAGCAATCCTGAGAGGCATTCCATAACCCACCTGGGATCTCATAAGTAACTGTTGTTGCCTTATTCACCATGTTTAAACTGGCACTGTTTCTTTATTAAATTTTGTTGATAATTACAATGTATCATCAATTTGTAACAAGACTTTGTGACTCCCAGTAATTTGTCTGTAGTCATATCTGTGATTGATCTTAATCAGTCTTATTACCCCTAGAAAGGCACTACAGAAAGGGGCCTGATCTTGTCAATAAACCTCCTTACAGACTAACCCACTCTGCATTTTTGGTATCAACATGTCTCATTTAAACAGAACAAAATAGAGCACTGTTTAGTGTTTGCAATCGTTTTATCAGGGTTTCCAAATATGGAACAAGTGTGTGTTGTGTTGCATATATATTCACTATAAACCATGTTTTTGAAAAAAGGTATAATTGAGAATTAGCTTTTTTACTTAAGCAACAATGCGTATAAGAGCTAGGCAATGCTCTATTGTTCCGTGGCATTTCACTTTCCCCACATAAGATTGTATAGGTTTTTCTTACTGAGAATACATCAACCTTTGGACAACATGTTTTTTTAAATAAAATTTACTGTTACTTTATTCTAAAGGAGCTATGTCACCATTTTTGGTGTTATTTTAAAAAGCTAAAATGCATTTTTATATCGGTGGAAACACAAAAATAATGGTTCACGTTTGTTTAAAATTGTTTTACGGGTATAATGAAACTAAACAAGTGTCTCTGACTACAGATGGCCAGGATGGAAATGGATTGCAACTTGAAAAAATTGGCCAATTTTTTCAAGTTCGTTCAATGTGTTGTAAAATTTGCTAAAAACTGATTATGGTTTATTCTTTCCACAAGAATTTACTTGATATCTTGTTCTTGGTGTTCTAAGAGCATTTCGTGTTTGAAGTAAGATGCTCAGTTTTAATTCTCAAAAACACAAAACCGCCATGAGATAGCCCCTTTAAGGTGGCTCCGTTGTTATTTCGGGCGCAGTCGTCTATGACAAACTTTGTCTCATAACTTTTCCGGCTCTGAAGCGATGCTTCTAAAACTTTGCGAAAACTTACAGCTATTACCTAGCAATAATATGACAGAATCCGATTTTCATGGGAAAAATATATTAAGTGATAATCGGGCTTAAATGAACCCCACTTTTTGAACAAAATCGCACCCTGTGAAAAATTTTGCTGTTATATTAATTTTGTGTTAAATTTATGGAATCAGCTTACATTGACTTGATGCATACCCTTACCAAGTTTCAGGAAAATCGTTGGAGCAGAAATGCGGAAGAATTAACGCCATCGAAATTCAGCCCTAAAATTATCTTAAAATTTTAAATACTTTATGCTTTTTGGCTAAGCAATCTACGAACTCAAATTTCTGGGAGAAGCCTTCCCAATGCTTGCTAAATCTGAATTTTAGAAGCATCGCTTTAGAGCCGGAAAAGTTATGAGACAAAGTTTGCCATAGACGAGTGCGCTCGAAATAACAACGGAGCCACCTTTAAGGCTGGTTCTCATATAATCGTCCCGGTCGTCCCGGTCGTCCGAGTCGTTTCAAAAGTTTTTTGCAAACGACTCAGACGATCGGGACGACTCAAGCGATTTGGGTTCTGATATGATCGTCCCGGTCGTCTCGAACGTCAATAGCGCAGTCGTACTGTGTCCGACAACATGTTTTGGGCAATAATACTGCATTCTGGGCTAGATTTGGGTCGCTTCGATCGCCTCAGTCGTTCCGGTCGCCTGAGAGTAGTTCTCATATGATCTTCCCCGATTATTCACGATCGTCCCGGTCGTCCGGATAGAACACAGTTCTATCCAAGCGACCGCGATCGTCCCAGTCGTCCGGGTCGTTTGCGATCGTCCCGGGTCGTCTCAGAAGTGTTCTCATATAATCGTCCCGGTCGTCCGTGCACTTTTTGAAACGACTCGGACGACCGGGACGATTATATGAGAACCAGCCTTTAAGGTCGCGGGGGAGCGGTTCCGCTCATCAGTATGCATTTATGAAAAGAGTGTGCACGAAAGCCTGGTTTCCATATAATCGCAGCGATCGTTACGATCGACGATCGCAACAGTTGGTTTCCATATGATCGCAAGGGTCGTTGCGATTATATGGAAACCAGGCTGAAGTGCGACGGCTGATACCGAAAATGCGCGAAATATTCACTAACAGGCTCTGTAATGTTTCTGCACCAATAATTGCACGTGCAAAGCGCTGTCTGGTAAAATACACTATTTTTCAACGCATTGTTCTTTCTGCATGAAGTGTTGACAATAGCCCGTGTATTAAAATTAGCAAAATTACTATAAATTTATGTTTTTGCATTCGTGTTTGCTCGGGAAGCCTTCGGAAGCGTAAAAACGAGCAATTTTGTGTCCAAGAATTCAGCGCGGATAGAGAATTTCATGAGTTGACTCTGCAGGGAGGTAACAAAGGTGTATTGTAGATTGTTATATCTGACTCAAAATGTTTAAATAGGCTTTCAAAGGGAAGATATGAGGCTTCAAATTCTAACATGGACAATTTTACTCCTTTAAAAGCTAATAACTTTTAATTGAAGTTGAAAGAAAAAAATTGGAGTCAGATATGACACGATAGACGTTTTGACGGATCAGTGTGGTGAAATCAACTTGCTTTGTGTTCTTCTCGAGGAGCAAACTTGGACACAGAACCACGTTTTTAAAAATAACTTTAGTCACTTACAGCATTTTTGCAAAGCGCGAACCCTTCAATAAAAAACAATCCTTATGCACTTCCATTATTCGCCAATATCTGTTAAAATTTAGCGAAATCGGCTTTCAAACGTTCACGATATAACGTTTCTCAAAGTGACACCCCTGCTAAAATTTTGCCTTATGAATAGGCCATTTGCACGATGACGTCATTTGACTACTACTACCAGAATTCATTTCGTTTTTCCTTTCTTATTTAAATTTTGTAATCCCAGTGAGGTTTAAATAACAATAGCTCTTATTTGCACTACAAAACAAAAAACTGAAGGATTCTGGTAGTAGTAGTCAAATAACGTCATCGTGCAAATGGCCTATTGATTCATGCAAGGTATCCCCGCGACCTTAAAGTGATGTTTCTTTTGTGCTACAAGATTTCATTCAATCGTGAAACTCCAAAACAATGGCCAAGAAAGGCTTCTATTAAAATTTTACATGTTTCCCCACATAGAATTTTGGTTTCATTAAAACTCAGAATAGTTTTCACTAAAAGGGAACCAATTATTAAACAAGAGAGAAATAAATAAACTACTTGGTGAAGTGATCGTAGATTTTCACGTTTTAGCCAATTCAACAATATCACAATTAACACCTTTCTGCATTTCTTGCCGTTAGGTTGCCTTGTTCGTACTAGGACAATTACTTATGGTGTTGGTATTTTTATAAACTCTTGAATATGCGAAGCGTAATGAACAGATTATCAGAGATGATGGCAAATTCGCTCGCTCATGGCGTTCCATCACTCAGCTAAGGCCCCGTCCACACTAATGCGTTTTTGAAAACCTCCGTTTTTGGTTCCCTGAAAACGGATAAAAAGATTTGCGTCCACACTAGGAGCTGAAAAACGATGATCCAAAGATGCGTTTTCATCACCAAGCTCTGCTCGGACGTTTTTGTTCAATACGCATGCTCCAATAGCGTCAGCAATACTACGCCTTGCTAGTTGTGACTTAAGCGTTTTTGAAAAGCTCCGTTTTTGCCGTCCACACTAAAACGATAGACCTGCGTTTTCAAAAGTCTCCACTTTGAAAAGCGTTTTCGAAAACCTCCGTTTTCATTGATTTCATTCTCCGTTTTTGATCGTTTTAGTGTGGACGATCGGTATAAAAACGCATAAAAAAGGATGCGTTTTCAAACGAAAACGCATTAGTGTGGACGGGGCCTAATTCTAATTCTAATTGTGACGAAATGCTTTGTTACAAATGCATTTCGTAACAAGAACAACGTGAATCCAGCGATAACTAATTTGTTGTAAACGAATATAAACAACAATTGGCTTAAAGATGTTTTGCATTTGGAGTCTTAAATGTGACATTAAAATCGATCCAAACGGATTTTTCAACAGACACGCTTTTTGATGCGCATCTTCCAGGATGGTCAAGTGGTTCAAGGTTTCCTTTTTCCTTTTTGCTGACCGACGACGAGGTACCCAGGGTTCGAATCTTGCCCAGGCCTTTTTTCCTTCCCGAACTGGACATTATGAAAGTGATGTACTATTTTTTTTTTTTGCGTTCGTCAGAAGTCGTTACGCTTAATTTTAAAAAAACTATCGAACCGTGTCAGTATAAAAACATAAGCTTACCGCAATATTGCGTTATGCGTTAGCAGTTCTTATTCCCGGGTTGGCTCACAGGAGCCTTTGATTTGTCTCTGCTAATTTAGATCAGTCAGCAGTAAAGTAAAAACGTTTCATGTTTCTATGAACGATATTTGGTTGAAAAAACTCGAAAATTACAATAAAAACCCAGAATGTGTTGTTGCACAAATAAATGTGTACGGCCACCGAAAAAGTAAAAAGCGGCACATGTGCACTAGTCTTGTAAACAAGCTTGCATAACAGCATTAGGCAAATAGTAAATGCATAAACCAGAACATGTGCTGGACTTGAGAGTGCCAAACGACAGCCAGATACCGGCTAAAAACCAGGTGCTTTTTGTTATAGGGGATACAATATGACCATTTACAATCAACTTGCAGATTTAAGGTGTTTCGATACAGTTTTCTGGAGACCATACCAACATTTTTCAATCGGCTTTTAAGCGGCCTTCTCCAAGTCAGATCAACGTGAAATTGTCACCACTAACTGTTTTGAATTGAAGTTTGGCAAGATATATTTTCTGGTAAAATCGATATTACCATGACGACGATAAACAAGAAACTTAGAAATCAGTAAAAGTGAAATTTGGCGCGTTTAAGATTTCGCATTGAAAATCCCACATAGGCATCTTAAAATATGGTATATGGCATATATATTTTGCAAGAATAAAAAATGCTGTATGTTTGAATTAAAATAAATCGCAATAACATTTCAAACCTTACTATTTGTGTACTGGTATTAAATTGATCGAGAGAGTAACACTGCTTTTGTGAAATTACTTAATCATAATGTCAAAAAGTAGCTTGATGTTATGTTTGTAAACCTTGAAAGTTTTGTTTACTTTTTCTTTTGCGATCTTGAGAACTACCTTTTTCCCCTAACATTGCATCATGTGCAATTTTTGGATAATTTTCGATTTTAATGGCTTTTGCAAAAATCTGAGAAACGGCTCGATGGATTTTTTTAAAACATTCACTGTGCATGCTTACCGATGTGCAAAATATTATCTGAAAGTTTCATTGGCATTGATTTACTGGAACGCCTTTAAATTTAAAGATGAAGACGACGTACGAACCGGCCGAAAAAATGGCGTTACAAATTTACTTTTTTAAGTTATTTTCAGTAATGATTTCAAATCAATGCGCACTACATTCTTCAGTACTACATTCAGTTGGTGGTGAAAATTTCACGTTGATTTGACTTGGAGAAAACCGCTTAAAACCGATTGAAAAATGTTGGTATGGTCTCCAGAAAACTGTTAGTAACATGACCACTGATGGCCTTAAAAAATGGTCATATTTTGGGGTGTTTGTATTAACAGCATTTTCAGATAAGATTATGGCTGCATGAGCTTCTTTATTGGGCTAAAATGAAATGACTTTTGTAATGTAAGGTGCTTGCATATATTTAATAATTTTATTGCCACATAAGTAAAGTTACTGACAGAATTTGTTTTATTATAGTTTTCCAAGCAGATTGCTTTTAATGACGTCTGGAATCATGTCAATATACAAATCATGATCCTTTAATGATGCAAGCACACCAGTCTTGTTAACATAATTGTCCGCATGTCCATCATACTTGATGTGCTCACCACAGACATCTGTAAGAGTTCCACCTACAGCCTCCAATAATGCCTCGCAAGCGCATGTGTCCCATCGTTTACATCCAGCACTTGCAAACACATAGACATCAGCAGTTCCCTCGAGCAGCAGAAGCACTTTGTAGCCAGCCCCACCTGCCTTCAGTATCTGATCAGGCTTCATTGCTTCTATTGCATCCACTACAGTCTTGTTGGAATGCGAGCGTGTTGTGGTGATGACACGGCGGCCAATGGGTGGCGCGACATGAGTGAAGCCATATGTACCTAAACCTCTCACACCCCACATGGTTCTTCCCAGTTCAACTCCATACCGTTCTTTTTCATAGCCATAAAAAGGCTGGTGGATCACTCCCGCTATAGGCTTGCCATTCATTGAAATGCCAATAAGTACTGTGACATGATCATAGAGACCTGTTGTTGGTAATATGAATAAAAACAATACAAGTACATTAGCAAGGCTTTATTACACAAAATAAAGCAATTTTGAGTGAAAATACGACACAAAAAGTACATGTATGCATGAGACTTCATTGTATCTATCATACCATTGATCACA
The DNA here is from genome assembly GCA_022457155.1 of Cladopsammia gracilis. Classification (NCBI taxonomy): domain Eukaryota; kingdom Metazoa; phylum Cnidaria; class Anthozoa; order Scleractinia; family Dendrophylliidae; genus Cladopsammia; species Cladopsammia gracilis. Next base: position 428,610 of record JAJGOT010000248.1, on the reverse strand, counting down.
GGCAAGGGAAAATGCTGTCAATTGCTTAGATTGTTGGAAAGATGGTGTTTTTATACAAAATGTAGTAATTAAAGTACAGCTGCAGTAAACACTTACCAGTAATGACTGCTCCCGAGGGAAACAGTAATTTGTAATAATAGATAAAAACATCAATAGGTAACTCTCCTAGCGAACAAGAAATGATTCGAAAAGGAATTCTCTAAGTTTCTTTTTGAAAGTACACAGGCTGTCTGCAGCAGTAATCGCACGTGGCAATGAGTCATCATTAATAATTATTTGCTGAACCACACTGCAAGTATCTTTAACAGAAAATGACAAATAGAGTTTTGAATCGTCAACGTATGATTCCAGACAACCAAATTTCGGGATGTTGGGAAGGTCGTTAATAATGTCCTGCAGTTAACTCTATAATTTCTCAGACTAGAAAGTCATTGGGAGATATTAATTGACCTTCCAGTAAGCAACAACTGGAGTACTAGGAAATGAGTGAGGTAATTGAGGTTCTCTATAATGGTTGCAGGTTGTATGATGCCAGCTATAGTGTAGAGGTTTGTGAGAATTAGTTAAGAAGATTCAGTAAAGAAATAAAGAATAAACATCACAAAATATATAATAATATTATAATGCTATGGTATTTAAACCATTCATTAAATTGATGGGAGATGCAGGCATGAGTGAAAATTACCTTCAGTGAATTCTCTTGTACCATCAAGTGGATCCACCCAAACAGTCACCTAAAAGGTCAGTTATAATAGAGATAAAATTAATATAAATAGATTTTAATCAATATTTGAAATAAAATTATTATTGATTGCCACTGCCACAGTTCATGCAGTCAAAGGCATTTTGTCCCATAAGGTGATTTTTGTAATAGTTTCTCCAAAACCAAGAAGTATAAAGGGAAGCCTAATGTCACGTAAACTAAACAAACTTTTTTTTAATGAGGATGACATATAGGCCATTTCGAAAAATACCACTATAATAATCTTTTATGTGCAGGCTCAGCCTCACCGGGGTGTAATTATTCAAGTCTCCTTTGTTAAGAGTAAGAGTACATGTAGGAACGCTAGGATGTAGCATTATGACTGTTTGTATACAGCTGTTTCAATTAACGTTGTCGGATGAAAGCTCAAAGCCAAGACTGAAAGGTAGTATGGGTAGCTGGAAATAGCCATTGCATAAACATCCCATACTACCTTGTGGTCTTGGCTTTTTGCCTTTTTCATCCAACAATGTTAATTTGAAACAGCTGTATACAAATGTGCACCGTATGCAAATTGCCAAATAGTTAAAGCATTGCATGTGCAGTTCATGCTGAAAACAAAAGACATTTGAAAAATCAAGCATCACTCAAACCTGCACTTTAAAGAGTATTGTGGTATTTTTGAAGTGACCTATTATAAGAGTACAGGTATTGACACAGTAAAGTCTAGTAGATGTACCCTAGCCTTTGGGCTAAGACCTTGAATTTTCAGAATGACTCATCCCCCCTGGTGGGGGGAGGGGGGCTCCTATATAAAATGATGGGGCTGCTTGTCGTACCTTTTAGGGGCCAAAATGTGTAGATAGGTACCACTTAGGGTGCTAAAATCTGAAATGACCACTGTTAGAATTATATGACAGGTCTGGAACTATTTGCCAGTCACTTGCTGGTTTTTATTGCAGTTGTTTCATTGATGACTCGTCAATATAAGAGTGTACATATACATTCATGCCTTGTTAACTTCACAGTCAATTGGTACCTCTTATGACTTTATAGGGGTAAAAATCCATTAAAGCCACACCCATGAAACAGATACTGGCACCTTTTAGGGTGTTTTTGAAAAATACTCAACAAGCACCTCATAAAGCTCACTAAAATAAAGTGTTTTTTTATGTTGAAAGACTATCCTCTGTTGTGCAAGTTATATAATTTTTTATGTTCCAGGTTAAAATTATTTAATTTATGTTAAAAAATATTTCAAACTAGGTTAATTTTTATTTTCCTTTGTCTCAGATTCATTAACCTAATCTCAGACAAAGGAAAATAATTTTAACCTAACATAATTTTAACCTACAACATATATAAAACTATACCAGGGAAGCTTTCTGGAGTGCCCAACTGTGCACCCTCCAACCACATGGTTTAAACAAAAGATCAGAATTTAATTCAAGGAATAGAATTCATTATAATTAACACCATTGCAGCCCGCTGGTGACTATCACACTTTGGTCACCAATTAGAATTTTTTTACCCCATAGCTTTTATTGTTATTTAAGGTTTTAATCTTACGTAATTGTTATTTAACTTTGGATTTTTTTACTTTTAATTCACTGCAGCTATTGTTTTAACCTCCTTTTTTGTAGATATATATAAGATTGTTTTCTGTTGCAATTTTTTATCCAAGTATTTTTAATCGCTTGATGTACTGAGGAAGCCCGAACGAGCGAAACGTTTACATCACATTATTAAAGGATACGAGAAAAGTTTGCTGTTTCTCCGGTTAATTCAATACGTTTTTAACACGATGTGATGTTACAAAACAGTAACTCAAGTTTCATGCTCGGTGGCAATCATCAGACCAACGAGCGTGAAACTTGAGTTACTGTTTTCTAACATCACATCGTGTAAAAAACATATTCCTGCTCTACTATGTGTATCAAGCACTCTCTGTCCAAGTGACGACAACCACAAAGTATTATCAATATAGAACAATGTATAGAAACAAACAATCAAACTTACCTCTTCTGGCTTAATTAATGCTAGATCATCAGGACAGGATTTTGAAAGAACATCAACATCTTGAGTTGCTTCTATGAATTCATCTTTCATATCATCGAGATGAATATCCTGCAATAAAAACAATTAGAAATCAACAAAGTCACAGCTGAGCATGCCATACATAATTTCAGTGTGAGCTCTGGCCTGAAGTGTTAGTAATGTTGTGTTTCAAGGCAAGAGAAGGCAGTTCAGTCAGTCAAGTTTTATAACCTAGAGAATTGTCCTGGGGGGTGGGGTACTGTGATATAATCAAAGGCTCCTTAGAGCCAACCTGTGAATTTGAAATGCTAGCGTAACGCAATATTGCGGTAAGCTTATGTTTTCACTCTGTCACGGTTCAATTTTTTGTTAAAATTAAATGAAGGATTTTTGACAAACGCAAAAAATAAAAATACAGTACATCACTTTCATAATGTTCAGTCCGAAGAAGAAAGAAAGAAAAAAAAAAAACAAAAACAAGAACGTCCTGAGCGAGATTTGAACCTGGGCCTTTCGGCTGTAAGTCCGCGCCATACACCATTCGACCACCGTGACCACTGACTTAAGGTGGGATAAATTTTATTACTTGAAGGTAGATAACCATCAAAATGCGTGTCTCAGTTGAAAATTCCTTTTAGATTGATTTTAACGTTGCATTAAAGACTCCAAATGCGAAACATCTTTACGCTTATTGTTGTTTATATTCGTTTACACCAATTTAGTTATTGTTATCGCTGGATTCACGCTGTTCTTGTTACAAAAAACATTCGTAACAAAGCATTTATACGTCACTAAGTTTACAGCTGATGGAAGGAGTGAGTGAGTGAGTGACTCATTTGCATATCTGTCGCCGTTACCGATAACCCGTTCATTAGGCATGCGCGTATATTCACGCGTTAAAAATGATGAGGGTGATTGTCATTAACCTTTAAAGTGATTCCCTAGTATTGCATCACGCATCACTACTGTGCATAATATCATGCATTATTTGCGTGTGCATGAGCACATGCGCATTCCGAAGCAAGAGTGTTTTCTTTTGAGGATTCACTTCCCCTAGTAAATAAGTTTTTTTTTATTTGAAGATAATACTAGTCTCCATTATATATAATAAATCCAAATTTGAAGAGTTTTTCGTAGCAGATTTTAAAATACTCTCCCGGAATCACTTTTACAATCTTGTTTTTAGCATTTCACTTGGAGTGTGAGTACAATGCTAAAATTGCCCATTATTTCACTAGCATGGTGGCCGAGGACTGCCACTGGGTATCCTGGGCATTTTTTCTTTTTTTAAGCAAATAAAATGCAAATAAAATTAAAAACAAATGCAAGTGAAATGAAATGTAAAACAAAAAGCAAACTGAAATCAAAGTCATTGAAACTCGATTCAGATTAAAATCAAATAAAATGCAAGAGCGTCTGTCTGAGAAAACCAGGCAGAGGTCACGGATCAGGGTCGGCTGATTCCTTCCATATTTTGCCAGTTTAAAACATTTATCAACATCCCGTCGTTCTATATCGCTAAACCTTTTGCGCTATACCTTTTGCGTGAACCGTAAATAGGGCTATTTTTTATGGATACTCTACGTTTCAGACAATCTAGTTATTCGGATCTTTGCAAGCCTTGCTGGACATATCGATTCAAAGATTCTTAAAAAAAAATAGCCCTATTCACGGTTCACGCAAAAGCTAGGTATATAAGGGACCCTCATTACACTAGCCGGGGAACCGAAACATCTTTGTAAAATGAAACCTGAGCCCACACGGTAACTCGACAGAAGCAAATTTGTGAAAAGTAAAATAACAGTATTATTGAAGTACCTTGTTACCAATAATTTCTTTCCAATGCTTTAGAAAATCAGTTGAAATATGTATTGAAATACTGTTTTTTTTTTTATTATTTACAACATTCAACCCCATCATAAGTTTAATATTTGAAATAAGGCGACTAAGAGTCTGTAACATCAAAGTGTGACATCGTGACAAACTGTTGGGTAATTTTGTTGAAAATCCGGCTGAAATACATGCACAAATCGTTTCAGATTTTACAGGTCCCCAAAGTTTTGTTTAGTGATATAGAATGACGGGATGTTGATGAATCTATGGAACTCTTTGGCTCGCAAAATAACCACCGCTAAGGAGAAAACTACAACTGTAAAAATGGGGTTAAATAAGCATATGCAAATATTGACTTTATGTACCTGCATATTTAATTTTCGTATCTTGAACTGAGCATGATTTTATCAAGGCTCTGATGGCTTAGAATAACAGTTTTGGGGGGTGGGCAGATCTCGGAAACTAAAAGCTTTTAAAAACTAAGCATGCTGCCTTTGAACATCATTGATCGAATGTTTTAAACTGGCAAAATATGGAAGGAATCGGCCGACCCGATCCGTGACCTCTGCCTGGTTTTCTCAGACAGACGCTCTTAAGCGCGCGTAGCATGATGGTAGTGGCAGCACTCGGCCACGCCGAAATTCACTTTCACTTGCTTTTCGAATTTCGTTTGAAATTGATTTTTTTTTGTTTTAGTACATTCTCTTTTAAAAATGCATTCAATTTTAATCTGAATCGAGTTTGACTTTGATTTGCACTTTGCTTTTTGTTTTACATTTCATTTCATTTCATTTGCATGTGATATCTGGCGGCGGGTAAGTTCAAGCCATGTCTTAGACATGTGAAAATTTTTGCATCTGTCAAACTTCTCGCCATAAAAAATCTTCATCTTCACTGTCACTATATTTGCTGCAAACGGCCACGCCGGCCTAAAACTCTAAAATGTAAACAACTGACGCAATTTATCGTTTGCCGGTCTAACTTTTCACTGCTGCGGGTTTCATTTTGGCGGGCGCGCGAGCTCAAATTTTGAGTCACGTGATTAGTATTTTTGAAACCCGCAGAGTGAAATCAACGGTCCGTGAAGCGACGCAAAATTCAAGCCATTTGAAAGGACGTCTGGGATCAATAGTAATTACAAGGTGTCAAATGGCCTGCCAAATGACGGGTTTGTTTAATACAGCTTTCAAATTCCGACTCCCGTGAATTTGTTGTTGTCGTGCCGTTTATACGAAGTGAATGTCATTTCCAGTGGGGGCTACTACAGCCTAATTAATGAAAACGCAAAAAAACTGAACATTTTCGGACGTATTACGGTGATTTTCGACGCCCAAGAAGACAATCTCTCTGTCGGGCCGCATGTGCGTGTTATGCAAAAAGTGCTACCGCCGAATTGAAAAATGCGAAGCGACTATCGAAGAACTAACCACTTGAATGAACATTGCAAGGGAAATGTGGCCCGCTGGAAAACTGAAGTGGATAGCACGCGAACAAAGCAATGTTCCAGCTCGCCTGGTAAAGGAATGAAGAAGTACAAGTCTTGTTCGTCGGCTAGCGATACCCGTTCTGGCGAGATACTTAAAATAAACATCCTTTTGGCATATAAGATTGCAAATCCCATCCGTTTGCTCGGCGCTTAACATATCGAAACCATCGAAGGTTTCAAGAACCTTTGTTGTGACTTCCTCCATAGCCTTTTCAAATCTTTTAGTATCTCAAGAACAACCGACATTTCAACACATCGCAAAGAAATAATTTCTCATTTCACAGGCTTCTTTCCCGCAGTGTACTCTACTCTTGTAAACCAATCACAGAGTCGGTTACATTAGAAAGCCCATGGGAAGTTGTTAGCAGCCAATCGGCTGTCTTGTCCAAATTCTGGAATGCCTGTCATTGGCTCGGCACTATCAAAGCAATAGCACTCTGCTCCAGAGGTTTTTCGCGCGGGTCACAATAGAGACATAACCGACACCGGAAACCGCGCAAGAAAAACCTCTGGCACCCAGGGTATCCAAATGGCTGCCCCTATTTATTTTTTTCAGGGGCTCATTTCTGCGTCTCCATAATCTGTGATTACTGCTAGTATTGTATATATAGTTTTATAGTTGGTGTGATGCCTATTGGCTTTACCAACTTAATAAAGTTGAAGTTAAGTAAAAGTAATGGATGTTTCTCATTCAAGGCTAGGATTTTTAATTTATATTGCCATCACAAGCTAGCAAATTAGTTACATTGTATATACTACAGTGCTATAATGTGAAAATGAGCAAGGTCACCCCCTCCTTTCATTATATATTTTTGATGTACTAGATGTGCTAGAAAAATTTAATTTATATTACTTCTTTTTGGATGGAATCACCTTTAAATTAAGGGGATACAATTTGCGATTTGGTACAACTTAGGTTGTTTGACTTGAAAATGTCCACTGCCAGAGTTATTCTGATGCCATTAAGGAGGCTAGAAAGGGTTTTCAGCTGTATGTACGTGCAACATGCACTCATCATTCATTGACATACGCATCAGCTGATTTTACTATCAAAAGTAGCATGTGCAGCTCGCCAGAAATGAAAATACCACATAAAATTGTGCAAACTGGAAATAAATCATGCATAAAATATTCCTCTTTATCTCAAAAGTTTGTTTGGTGACCTAATATATCCTGATTTTTTATATACAAGCAGTATTCGATATTCACTATCTAAAACAAAGTTTGAGAAAAAATTATCTAGCAGAATTTTTTTCTTATCTGACAACAACCTTTTTGGAAATAACTTGATTTTTGTCAGAGCATCAAAAAGTAAGGAAAATTAGTTGTGCAGCTTTCCAAATTGAGAAAAAAACTAATAGGTCACCAAATTAGTTTTAAAGGTAATTAGTGAAAACTGAGGTTTGGAGGCTCTTTTCAGAGAGCTGTACTGTTTCCATGGTAATGGCTATGATGTCAAAAGCATCCTTTAAAAGTATTGCCTGATAATAAAGTAGTATAGACATCCAAAAGTTGTCAATATCATCGGTTGCATCAGTTTTTTAATATTTCACTATTTAGACACACTACTGAAAGCAAGAAACCAGTACGAGCCTCCTTAAGCTGAAAAAAATGCTGACAGGAACAACTTTTCCAAAACAAATGGTACCTCTTAGGGGTAAAAATAATATTTATTAATGTGAGGCACACCAAAAGGAAAAAAGGTTTCCTGATACCTTTCAGGGTCTGGGGTTCCTTTCAAAATTTTTTATGCTAACCCCTGTCAATTTCATATGGGACATCACCCCTGGGTGAATTGTCAGAAGGACAATCTGGAAAATAAACAGTGCTGGTTAATAGATTTATAACAACCCTTTCACTCCCATTGTCAATTGTGGAGACATGTTGTGCAGTTCTAACATTCTAGTGTGACCATTCAAATGAAACCTCTTTGGCAGTATGTTTGCATGGTACCACTTGTTTTTGAATATTTTACAAAATGAAATTTGGGATTTTATATGAATTTTTATCTTGGACACTCTTGGTTGTTAAAGGGTTGAGAACATTTCCATGCATATTAAATGATGACAAACCTCTTCCTCGCCGATAATTTGGAGAGTTGGATAGGTTTTGAGGAGTGAACCAATGATACATTTCTGAGATGCACGGTCTGCTTCAGTCTGCGGATCAAACTCACCAATTCCTCCCTGAAAATTTAAAAAAAAAAAAATCAGCTGTTGAAAATTTAGTTGTATTACAACTACAATAAACTAGAGCTGGTTGCTTATAGGAGAACAGATGGTTATACGTGACTTATACATGAAAGTGGGAGCTTGCAACATGCCAAAGGCCGGTATTACAGATATTAAAAACTATGAATCTATAAGTGCATGCATGGACAAAATGAAAACAAACAGAGATCCTAGCTTTTCAGTTTGACTGCAGGGCTTCTCCTATTAAGTAGCAGAATAACAGATAAAACATTCATGAGACTATGATATTCATATTCTGTTGGCTAACGTTGTGGTTCAAATTTTTTGTTGATACCAGTTTGATCTTCTTGCCAAGTCTCGTGCCTTAGGCGTGGGTCTCATACCTGCGAGTCCAATACTGCAATCTCATGCCTACGGAGCAATTTCATACACCTGACTTTCAGATTTGAGCCATCAGCCTTTTTAAAACTGATCGCATGATCCAATTAAAAATATAGTTACATTCATAAAGATATAGCACTTTTTTGTAGGTTTTTATTGTTCTGAACATTACAATTACAGCTGGATGTTATTTATTGGAGGTCTGAGGTCCATGGAAACTTCTGAATTCCTCGGAGCATCTACAGAAAAGATAGGTTATCTTCGGATTTGGTCCGGTCGCCTTTGGAAATCCTGGCACTCCCACCAAAAAATTCTCACGCCTAACACTTGGAAAAAGTTGGCAGGTATAGTTTGATCTTTGTTTTTCTTTGTCAGAGATTCATGCACGGTTGTAACCATATTCTGAGACAAAGGAAAACAAAAATCAAACTGGTTTGAAAATTTCAAACCAAAGGAAAATTTGAACCACAACAGCTAAATGCACAGTAAAAAAATACCTGATTCCCATTTTGGGATTTTTTAGGGTATTTACAGAACACTAACAAAATTCCCAAATTTGGCAAAGTGAGACAAGTCCCAACCTGGGAATTCCCAACCATGTTCCCTGTTTGGGACTTGTCTCACTCTTCCAAATTTGGGATTTATATGGGTATTTTTTAAATACCCTAAAATATCCAAAAATGGGAACCTGGTATTTTTTCCTGTGATGTAAGCAAAATATCAAAATATATATTTTCCTGGGAAAAGATGTGATGAAAGGCTGCAACAACATCTGATCAAAGTTTCCGTTTACTTCAGTTCTAACAGGTGCATTATGGTTTTAACAGCTGTGTATTACAATATAAATTGACCATTCTGGATTATATGATGCAAACCGCATAAACCAACATTTTTAAACTATGCATACAGTTTTTCCTAATATCTCTTGCTATTAAAAATGTATATGTTGCAGTTAATTTTTTATTTCAGGTAATTTTTGTTTTTCCTTTGTTTCAAATTTATTAGCATATATTACCATACCCAAAAACATGGAAAAAGAAAAATTACCTGAGATAAAAAATTAACTACAGCATATACATAAAGGAGGGCAGAAACTTTTATACCTAATGCATATTCAGCAACTTTAAGTACTGATTCAGCGTATCACAAAATTAAATTATTTTGTCATACAGAAATATTTTACATTCTAAAATAAACGTGATTTTTTTTAAACTTCATTATTACTGCAAAGCTTAGGCAAGAGTATAAACTTCTATTTTATGTGTTCTAGATAAACTTAAATAGCTTCTGAAGCTCTATTAAGCTTTAAGCCTTATAAGCTTTTATAACTTCAACATCAAAACTGAGTTGACTTTTTAATCGATTGCCAAAAAAAAACACAAAACCAAAACAAACCTTATCTACTACTCCAAGGCTGCCTGTTTTCATGATGTTTCGGATAATTCCACCGGCTCTATTCGCTATAGAAACCGATGAAGACACGAGCCGCATCAAGAAAGCACTGGACGCCATCTTTGCCAATATGCAAACTGGTCGGTCAAGTCACGTGAGAACGGTCACGCAGAAAGCGCTGCGTTTCACAAGAAAAGGGATGGACCATTAGAAAAGTGATTAGGGGGGGGGGGGGGGGGGGGATTGGAACTTTGGGAGAGGCAAGAATTTTTTTTTGTCTTCCTAAGGTGGAAATCTTTTTTTTTTCACTCGATGGCTGGAATATTTTTTTTTAATAGTTTATTTTTTAATTGTCCTTGGGCACATTTTTTTTTTTTGCGATAATGCGTGGGAATTTTTTTTCCTTAATAATTTACTGGGAATTTTTTTTTTTTTTTTGCTTTTGCCCCACCCCTCCCCCCCCATCACTTTTCTAATGGTCCATCCCTAAATAGACACCAAAAAGACACTCAAATAATTTCACTTCAGTATCAAAATTAACTGATGTAATTACAACACTCTCTCGTCGTTTTTCTGGAAGTTTTCTTCACTTTCTTTCTATCGGTATACTTTCGATATACATAGAAAAAACGTTTATTACAGTAATCCAAGTTCTAAGGGCAAGTTTTTTTCCGAGGTCGATCAAAGATTGGAACGCTCTACCGTTAGACTGATTAGGACGCTATAGAGACTCAAAAGTGTTTTCCAGAGAGATCTTCAAGGTTTCATTCAAATCTCGGACGTTACAAAGAAATATTCAAATGTTCATTTCAGTCTTGTGATTACTGGTCACGCGTGACGGAGCATGGCTGTAAACGTACTGGCGGGTTTTTTTTTCGCGAGAGTTTCGAGTGGCGAAAGAAACTCGCGGCTTCGCCGCTCGCGAATTATCGCGCGCGCCAACAAAAAAACCGTCAGCTACGCAGGCTATTCGGGAACATATTTTATCTTTTTAATTATACGATTCTATTTATTTGATTATTATTTATTTATTTACCTTGGCGCGATGGGCAACCCTTGCCAAGTATAAATATAGATGTAGATGTTTCTTTCTTCGATCTGTACTCTGTGTAGCGGACGTTGACCAGCGTTGTGTGACAAACTGAGGGTCATCAGTGTGAAGAAAATGATTCGGTAACACCACGGAAAAAGCCCTGAACTGTTTATCACTAAAATAACCTGCCACCTATGAACCGTGATTTTAACCATTTTATCAATTTTAATAACTTACTATTAAGTCGTACATTCATGCGTATTTCTATTTTTGCATGTAAATCCTTTCAAGTTTATTGTAGTTGTCGGTAAAGAAAAGTGCTTGGCGGTCCCTTGGGAAAAGTGGAAAAAGTGCACAAAATTTGCATATGTCAAAACGGTAATCACGCTGGCGAAAGCGAAATTCGCAAGTATTTATATAAACAGACTATGCGCTTCTACAAATTCTCCGTTTTCTTTGTAGTTTCGCTCGCCAAATTAAGATTAAGCTTTTCCAAACTCTCAGCCTTCATTTCCAAGTTTTCCACCGCGCTAAAAAAATCACAGAAAGTTTGGAGTGTCTCCGGGAATAAATAAGCCGCGTTTGGTTTCGCGAGCGTTCCATCGATCCATCCGCATAATCTCCATCAAAGTGAGAAAAACATTCGTCGCTTGATTCTTACTCGTTTTCTGGCTTGAATCTCGCCCGTGTCCGGCCATAAATTTTCGAACGGGATGGCTTGAATATGGTCCGATTCAAGCTCAGTCAAGCCATCCGAATGTCACGGCGGTACACATGTCTCCCTCTGTTCTTGCTCAATTCTCGTTTATTTGTCTCGTTCGTGTCAGCCGAATCATCGCCATGATTTGATTCTCGCTGATTAGCATATTTTATATGTTTTAGGACGCACTAAGCGTGTTGTGCCAGCGTGTTGTGAGCGTGTAGTTCGTGCGTCCTTTTGCTTCGAAAGCAGAAGGACGCACGAAAGCACATGGAAATACAGAATGTGAGCAAAGATGAGATGAATGACCTTCAGCAATCTTTTGAAGGATGAGATGAATGAACTCGCCACGTGAGTTAGTTCGTCAAAGTGAGGCAAAACGTAAGCAAGCGCCTCAAAGCGAGGCAAATGTGTGTCGACGACGAACCAAAGCAATCTCGAAAAAACTTCCCTTATCAGTTGCACAGGACACCCTCTAATGCACAGAAATCCCAACACAAATTAGGAGTTGCGTTCTCGTTCCTCGAACGCAATAAGGTGGGACGAATTCTCGAATTTATCACTTTTTACCAGAATGCATTGCATTTAACCACACTTTTTACCAGAATGCATTGCATTTAACCACACTATTCACACTGCATACATTAAAGTAACGCATATAAGATTAGTACATATGAATAAATTATCACTTTGGCTCAACTGCAGTGCGGCGTGGTTGTGCGCTGACGCGTCGAAGGATTTCTTTTGCCTCTTCGTTCCCCTCTTCTATTTTCTGATAGCAGACGTATAATATCCAGTACCTGGACGAGGAGGTCAAGGAGTTCAACATGCAGTGGGACAAGCAGTTCAGGGAGTTCAGCCAGCCGCGGAACAAGGAGCTCGAGGAATTCAACCAGCCGTGGGACATGCGGCTCAGGTTGTTCAACCAGCCGTGAGACAGAGACCTCAAAGAGTTCTACCAGCCGCGGAACAAGGAGTTCAAGGTGTTCATCCTGCTGCGGAAAATGCAGCTCAGAGAGTTCAACCAGACGCGGGACAAGGAGTCCAACATGCATCGGGACAAGCTTAACAGGGAGAGCTAGAGATAAAGTATATCTGTTTTACTCTTTTAAAGATATGTATAGATATGAATTGTGCGAGGAGGAAAGGGCTGCAACCCTCCTTTTCTGTGTGTTTTACTCTGCTTATTGCGTTGTACGAGTTTACTTGTTTTGGTTCCACGTTTCATCTGTTTTGCATATTTCAGTCAATGTGTTAGCTTATTAATTCATCGGGTAGCTCCAGTGTGCTACGAGCCTTTCTGCACGAGCGGTCTACATTCTATACAGTCTGGGATACTTATTTAAATGTTCACGTAATGTTCGGCGGTGTACACATTTTTTTAGCTGCCTTTTATCATCGCAAGGCACCTCTGTCAATTGTAGGTTTGGTATGCGTAATTAACATGGATGGAATACTTCATAATGTTGCGAATACAATGGATGAATGTGTCAACAAGCAGCTCGGCGACTCTGCATGGCTATTTGTTTTTGGAGTTAGGAGTAGAGTGGAACAGGTGAGTTCACCGCAGCTATGTGTTTTACACCACTAAAGCAGAGTGTAGTTAAAACAAATCAAATAAAATGGGGTGAGAGTTCACCGAAAAAAAAAAAATGGGGTGAGAGTTCACCAAAGGAAAAAAAAAAAAAAGAATGAGGTGAGAGGTCACCAAGGAAAAGAGAAAAAAAATGGGGTGAGAGGTCACCAAGGAAGAGAAAAAAAAAATGGGGTGAGAGTTCACCAAAGAAAAGAGTAAAAAAAAAATGGGGTGAGAGGTCACCAAAGAAAAGAAAAGAAAAATGGGGTGAGAGGTCACCAAAGAAAAGAAAAAAATGGGGTGAGATTTCACCAAGAAAAAGAAAAAAAAATGGGTGAGAGTTCACCAAAGAAAAGGTAAAAAAAAAAAGAAATGGGGTGAGACGTCACCAAGGAAAGAAAAAAAAATGGGGTGAGAGGTCACCAAGGAAAAGGAAAAAAAATGGGGTGAGAGTTCACCAACGAAAAAAGTGGGGTGAGAGTTCACCAAAGGAATAACAAATGTGGGTGACAGTTCACCAAAGAAAAGAAAAGGAATGGGGTGAGTGTTCACCAAGGAAACGAAAGAAAAAAAAATGGAATGAGAGTTCACCAAGGAAAAAAAAATGGGGTGAGAGTTCACCAAAGGAATAACAAAGGCGGGTGAGAGTTCACCAAGGGAAAGAGAAAAAAAAAATGGGTGAGACTTAACCAAAGACAAGAGGAGGAATGGGGTGAGAGTTCCCCAAAGGAAAGAAGAGGAATCAGGGGTGAGAGTTCACCATGGAAAAGAGAAAAAGAAATGGTGTGAGAATTCACCAAAAAAACAAACAAACAAACAAATGGAGGTGAGACAGCAGGGAAAAAAAATGAGAGAGAGTATTGAGAATTCAATGATATTTGAATGTGATGACAGTTTCATGTTTGAGATCTCACCGATGTGTCTCACCTACAATCTCAAGGTCCAGGATGTTGCAAGCGAAATGGCACGACTCCATCAGTCGCGGGTTTTATCTCGGGACGATCAGGACGAAAAACGCAAATTTTACCGCAAATAAAGTAAATATATGTCGAAAGGGTGACGTAAATATTTAAAATGTTTATATATTTCCTCAGATCCACCCCCATGCTCTCCCTTTGATCCGCGAGTGCTGTAAGTTTTCTTTTTCCCTATTTTACCTTCTGCCTGTAGTCACAGGGAGTCGAGAGTCTTGAAACCAGGGTACCTCAAAACCCTCCCGGTCATACTGGGTCATGACTTTCCTCTCTCTGCTGACTTCTACGGGGTTTTTTCACACGCGTATTTCGCCTTTTTTGGGGGGGGATCATGGGAAAAGCATGACGATTTAATACCTCCATCAATAATGCCGGTGATTGCACAAATGCGACTCAGTGGGTCAATACCGGGGGAAACCCCGTAGGGGTCAGCGGTGAGAGGGCAGGAAATGACCGGCTTGAAAATGGCTCGACTAGTAGAAAAAGGGAGAGGCTATTGGACAGCTTGAAGAATTAATGTTCCGGGATCCAGACCATTTTTGTCGCAGAGGAACTCCATAGAAATGCAGTTAATTGGACAGAAATAGCGAAGTTGGCACCCTTATTGAACCAGGAGAATGTGCTATCTTCGATAGCGGCATAATGTGTTAATATTACCATACTTTAGGCACTTTAGGGGGACGTTCAAGGGGAAACGTTGCGATTCCGACCGGCCAAGCCCCTGAATACTAACTGAGGAGTAACGTATCGTGTAAACGCTTTTAAGTCGCCTGCAAACCGGTGCGATCTCGCTCGTGGGTAAGGTTGGTCATGCGAAACCACCTCATTTAGTACTACCCGTAACGGCTGAGACCACCAAGCCGAGAGTGTGTCACGATGCTCGGTACTTGTGGATGCTGAAGAAGCCTTTTTTCGTTGGACACGGTGACGGATTTGCCTCGGTATGTCTTCAAGGACTTTTTACCAGACTGTTCTCGCTAACACGTCGGGTTACGGCCACCTATGGCGAAGGTTTTGATCTCAACTAGGGCTTCGTTAAGGTTGGCCTCGAACGCGGGTACAGAGCCTACCAGTACATGGAAAACATTAATTAGTTGAAACGGTTTGTATATATACGTTCGGACAGCCTTGGAAAGACACCTCATGAGAAGGAACGTATGTGAGTCAAGATGGACAATCTCTCCCACCAGGGCTATCGGGTTAGGTTTGGGTTTAGTTTTGGGGAGTTATGACTAGGTTGTAACGATGGCCTCCTTAGTTAGGTATTAGTATTGGGGAGGAGTCCATCGTTGGTATGGTAACAGAAGGACACTGGATGACACAAAGAGACGAGAGCCAAATTTATCCCCATATCTTATTGCGGTTCGACAATGGATGCAGTGTTGGATAGTTTACTATTCACACTGCATACATTAAAGTAACGCATATAAGATTAGTACATATGAATAAATTATCACTTTGGCTCAACTGAAGTGCGGCGGGGATTGTGCAGGTACGAGGCGATGCGGTTTACTTACGGGAAAGTCCTGGGGGCTAACACCGGAATTGGTTTTCCCACCCACCCTCCCATACATTCGCACTGTGACCATTGTCGGGTCGCCAAATTTATCCCCATATCTTATTGCGGTTCGACAATGGATGCAGTGTTGGATAGTTTACTTTTTACCAGAGTTCTCCGCGGCATTATAGCTTGTGTAAACAAAAGATATAGAAGTTCTGAGTTCTTTCGACACGAAATAACGAGGACATTGTTTTTGTAATCAAAGTGCTTTTTGTAACGGCCGTGGAAATATTAAGAATATTCTTCTTTGAATTAAACACTTTCATTGTGCGAATCAGGTCCGTGTTATTTTTATGAGCTCTGTCGGCATGAAATATCAAGGACACTTTCGTTACGCGAATCTGAAAGCGCTTTGTTCTCGGCCGTCTCGGTGTTGTGTGAATATCCACAGGAAATAACTCGGGAACTTATGATCAGGTTACCCGTGACTCTTGACACAAGGTCGATGAGAGCTTACAAGACTCCTACAAATTACAGCTTATCTGAAAGGCACTATATTGTCTTCTTGTTTTAAAGTAAACTCACATTTAGCCAAAATACATTTTTTGTTTGTTTTGGCAATTCAACACCATGAGTGTCTCACGCTGCCGAGAGTATCAATTGAATATATCCTATTTGCCGCAGCATTCACTATACATTGGATACACTAGTTTATGTGTAGTAAAATTTTAGATTTTTTGGTCGACGGCCTTCCAAATGGCCGCCCCTATTGGTTTTTTCAGGGGTTCATTTCCGCCGGAAATTCCTTCGACCGCGTCTCCATAATCTGTGATTACTGCTAGTTATTTAATACGCAACTTAGTAGTTTACAGTTCTGGTAACTTCTCATTCTCATTTTACTTTTTTATCTTTATTTTGTGTCGTACCTGCAAATTAGCTGATGCGTCAAATCTGCAGGAATAATTTAACTTTCCATTGTCTCAGTAGTGTAGTTGTCTATCAATTAGACAATAGACAAAATTTGAGTTTTTATTTAAATGTCAAGAACTGTCAACTAAAGTGTCAACTAAAGTGATCGTCTTTCAGCACATCAAATCTGAAGTGTACTCTGCATATTTCTTTTGCCTTACAGGCCCTTTGCTCGATTGCATACAGTATACCAAATTTTCTTTTCAAAGTTTCTCACCGCAGCCCGAGGACCGCAATGACCATTTGTCACGCGATCACCCTTGTTCTCTTCCTTGTGGGTACACTGGGTGTGATTCGCACCACCATGGCGGCAGGTACCCCAACTCGGTTCATGACAGAAACGTTACCTAAAGACCACAACAGAGTTACAGTCCGTCAGAGCACAAATGGAACCTTTATGCCATCTGTGGCGAATGGATACATCGGAACAGTGATTTACAGCGATGCGGTTCATGTGTCAGGGGTGTACAATGGCAAAGCGTTCCCAAAGAAGAAACCCATTTATCCAGTATA
Source organism: Cladopsammia gracilis (assembly GCA_022457155.1). Taxonomy (NCBI): domain Eukaryota; kingdom Metazoa; phylum Cnidaria; class Anthozoa; order Scleractinia; family Dendrophylliidae; genus Cladopsammia; species Cladopsammia gracilis. Next base: position 411,320 of record JAJGOT010000248.1, on the reverse strand, counting down.
CTTCCACCAACACGCCCACCGCGCTCGAATACCCTCCACCGCTTCTATTGATTTCAGCGTGTCTGGTACCCAGGGAAAATCTTCATACGCGCTGGATGTGCGTGAAGGAGTCTTCTACAAATGGTTCAAAACTAAAAGTTTGACTGTGGAGCAGAGGATATATGCGCATCGATCGCGGAAGAATTTATTGATTGTTGAGATAGCTGCAAAGAACAATGCTGCTAAAGAGTTCTCAATGAGTATATCTTCAAATGTCGGAGATTCTTCGGTGGATATTCAGTTTAAGAGGATCGAGTCAAACCGATCTGCGGCGTTGGCAGCCATTGGCACGGTATTAAACTATTCTCTGTTTTAACTATGCAAACACAATAGTGAATTGTCATTACCTAGCACATAAGCTGCATTTGTTATCCAGAATCAAAATAGACTGCTTTTCCTAGTTTCTAAGTAGAAATGTAAATAAGATTTAATTACTTGGGTTCAGGAGGTCGTTCTGGTTACGCAACATTACTATGACAAAATGCGTCACGAAAATCTCTCACAGCAAATGTTACGCCTGACCTGACTATCGGCTGAAATGTCGCACGTCCTGAAGCCACATATTCATTATCCTCTTTTACAGACATTTGAACCTCCAGTGAGGGGCACCTTTCCTTGTCCCGACGGAGGTGTTCACTGGATAGAGTTTACAAGTAGAAATTTGAACAAAAATTGGCAATGATCAATATTCCTTAATATGTAGCAATTTTAGGGCCCGATTATATATGAGCCGGGCTGGCCCGGTTAGCCGAGATGGCCCACTTTCAGCCCGGTATTACATGAAGGGAGCCAGCCTGGGCGACAACTAAATTTAGCATCAACGGTTTTGGCTGGGAGTTGTTGTTTTGAAAATGGTGCAAAGCGTAGAATGTTTCAATTAAGGCTAGGATTTTTTCTGCATTTTAGCTCATTTACTTCGTGCTTACGCACTCTTGTGTACCTCTTTATCATTTAAAGAGAAAAAGGGCCATTAACAGGCGAGTAGGTTTTCTCAGAGGCAAATTTTTGTGCTGTGCCGGTTAGTCGGGCTGGCCCGGTAAACGCGATTACATGGAAAATTTTCAGCCCGGTAAGCCGGGATACCGGGATCCCGACTATCCGGGTTGGCCCGGTTGTCACTTGATTTTTGTTGCGTTTAACAGGCGTGCCGAGATCTCGGCAAACCGGGCCAGCCCGGCTCACATAAACGCAGTAACACTATCTTGGAATTAGTAAATGGTAAATGGTACCATCACTCCTGATCACTGCACAAAAGTAATAAGTAATCTTAAACATTTCCCTTAATTGTCACATGCCTTTTTCATGAGGTCTGATTTGTTAATTTCCCGCACGCATTTCCATTCCACCAACTCTTCTACTACAAAAACTGCTTTTAATACTTCGAGTAGTTGTCCCCTTAATGCAGGTTAAAATAGCATTCGGGGCTGTCTCCATCCCCTTAAAAAGGTCTCCCATAAATAGAGGTAACAAATACAAAGGAGTGGAGGTTGTTGCACGTTGAGAATTAATGTTATTTGTAGCGTGACACCATGACACGAAATGATCTAGGAACACGCGCGATAATTGACTATAATTATATCAACAGTTAATATATATACATAGCCCAAGCCTAACAGCGTCGCACTTCGAACAAGCTTAACTAAGGTGAAACTTAACTAAGGTGAAACTTAACTAAGGTGAAAGGTTGGAAGCACAAGAATTAAGATTGACGAACGGGCTATTTTCAATTTTAGCAATTCTCAAAAACAGTATTACGCGACCGTCTGCACAGTACATTTTTATAGACCGTACAAAAGTTCACAAAAACAACTTTTCTCTGTCTAGAATAAATAGTACCACTAGTTTCCGAATAAAATACAGTTTATGTTTGTCAAAAATTGCCCGAGAAACTGATTTGAAAATCAAAAATTGCAAAAATACCGACAAACATATTTGCATAAGGCGATGCGAGTGAAGATAGAACTGTACTATAAAATCAGTCTTGTTTTGTTTACATAAAATCGCTTTTCAATCTATCTAATGAATGAACAAACACATAAAAATGGACAACACAATCTTCTTTCGAAAAAATTTATTCAAATCTCCATTAGTTTACGTTTAAAAGCAAAACGCGTACCATTTAATTATAGCTCATCGAGTTCAAACTTTCTTCGATGAAATTCAAGAGATCGATACAACTAAATTTAGGCACGTTTTAAAATCAATTCTCCAAAACTAACAATAACACTAATAAAAAGTCACTCACAGATTGATATCAACATAAATTCTCATCGAAAACTGATAAAAACGTAATACATGAAGTTCCTCGAAGCAAGATTTTATCCCTGAAAGCTCGTCTTTTTCCACTAAAGCGGCTTCTGAATATACCTTAATTAGTATCCCTGTCTTGAGTAGCAAACCGCGAAAAAATGCAGGAAAATAACGAGTTTAATTCTCCGCTAGACACAAGAAAACAACTAAAGTGTTTACCGAGCTCACGGCTGTGTGGCCGCGCGAAAAACAAAATTGCTAAGATCCCGGATGTTGTCCAACACGGGCGGGCACACACGCGCCCGCGAAACATTCCGCTAGCCATGACCATGAAAAATCACGGCACAGGTTCTATGAGTATGGAGCTGCGCAGCCAGGCCTTCGGCCTGGTAAGTGCTCCGCTATAATGTCAATTACAACAGTCAATTAGTTTATCGGACGCATTCCAAATATGTTCAGTAAACGATACATTGCAAAACATAGCAGCAACAGATCATGTTGACAGATCGCTTTGTACTTTTAGTGACCTTTGTTACTAGAAGCGTCAGTTGTTTTTGAGAGCAAGAAAAGGAGTCAACCTGTACTATGAAATTGCCGGAATAAAACCGCTGTGATATCGTAAAGTACGGCCGTCTAGGCATTCGCGACAGAGGTGTCCCAAAGTGTAGAAGTTCAACTGTAATTATTCATAAAATTAGTTAGTTGTTTTTTTTTTCTTCTATCAGTGTATAAAAGTTGACACTGTCACAATTTCCGGGTAATTTACAGACTAGCTTTTAGGGTCTTTGTTTGGTACGACGTTTGTGCCGAAACGAAATATTGATTAATTTCTCTTTTTCCTCACATATTGACCAGGTTAACGAAACAGAAGAGGCGGGCAGTATGAGAGCTAATTTAGCAACAGTTTGGAACAAGCTAGACAAAACATTAACCATAAAAGCGACCTCTGAAGAACAGACTTGGTATTACGTAACCTCCATAGCAACCAACCTTGATACCAAGTTCAACCCGCTCATTGAAGCTCTCTACCAATGGGACGAGGCGATGCTGTGAGTTGTCTGTTTATATATTTATATGATCAAAGTTTGTAGTTTGTTTACACAAGTCAAACGTTTTGATCGTGCACTTGCTAACTGGATCCAAGTTTTCAAACCCCGATCCTGGGCGTTTCTCCATCCTATTTTTTTTTCTCAAAATATGAGATATCATCGTTTGTTTTTTTTTTTGTATCGTTTAGCGTGCAAGATAGGGATACTAATTTATATTTGGAGATTAACGGAACGGATGTACAACATTTTGACATATTTTTCGCCTCATAAACAACAGAAACGTACAACCCCCAAAAAAACTTGACAAGATGCATGACTGGCTTATGCATCGAAACGAAACTGTTCGTTTGTGCGTGTGATGGTTTGTGTATGCTTTACATAGGTCAGCGGTTAGGCCGCTTTCGTCGCTCATGCGCGTTTTCGCCTCTCCTCGTGTCCAGTTGTGGTTGTAGTTTACCTTTTCTGATTAAAAGCCTTTTGTTGTGCTGTGTTGAAAAGCTTTGTTGACTGGCGTGGTGGCAGCGGCGATCGAATTCCTCGCCGAAGAGCGGACAAAGTCGTTCTTAAACTCTCTCAAACGAGCCAACAGAAGTCGACATCACTACGAGCTGACAACAAAGCCATGGCTAGTATCCAACGAGCGCCGAAACAATGGTGCCTATCCAAAACCGAAACCGTGAATTCCTTTGAGAATTGGAGGCAAAATCTCCTCTATACACTCTCGCTCGATCCCAACTTCGCACCGTTTCTAGTGGATGGCGCAACATGGGCCAAAAAGTCCAAAACTGACCCACTTCGAGGCTTCAAGACGATGGCGAGTCCGTTCCGACCACTATGCTAGAGCTCATGCTTGGTTACATGCAAATTACTGCCCGATTATATCTAGGAGTACCTTGGTAAAATACTCCACCTAACAGAATCCATATGGCACACCATCCGACTCCATTTTGGCTTCCAGGTCACAGGAGCTCATTTTATTGACTTTGTCGACATCCGATTAGAGCCTAACGAACGCCCTGAAGACCTCTACCAGAGATTAATGGCATTTGTGGAGGATAGTCTGCTACATAGCAACAACATCTCTCATCACGGTGAAAACTTGACTGAGGACGAAGAGTTGACTCCAACACTAGAGAACTTTGTTGTCCTCACATGGCTTAAGTTAATCCATCCAGAGCTACCAAGGCTAGTTAAACAAAGATACGGCACTGAGCTGCGATCTCGTACTCTAGCTTCCATCAAGCCTGAAATTTCCCAGGCTCTACAGCCCTTACTGGATGAAATACGTTCCTCAGATGACGCTAAGGTCATGCGTGCTGCAGCTTCTAACTTCCACAGACCTAATCGTTCCAGTCGACCCGTCAACAAGGTCCGTATTAGAGCCAGCTACCGTGCTAAAACCTGCCCCCTGTGCAAACTGTGAGGTCGCGCTGATCACACTCATTGTCTAAGTGAATGCCCCAACCTGCCAGAAGATGACTGCCGTTACATTGCCAAGGCCCGGCAAGTGGCTGATATTCTGGACAACGACCCATTGCTCGACACAAGCGATAACCATATTAGTACTCGTGAGAGCGAAATATGTGAGAATTTTGATCCTGACCCACCCTCCAACTGCTGCCCTCAGGATACAATTTAGACAGGCCCCTTACATGGACATGTTCTACCGCCACTATCCCGTCCGACTTACCATCGACAGTGGCGCTACAGGCAATATGATCCGCCTTTTTGCCGTTCAACGACTTGGTGCTGAGGTCTACCAGAGCGCTCAATCCGCCCATCAGGCTGACGGATCCTCTCCTTTAAAAGTTATTGGGGAAACCCGCCTGCCCCTTACTCGTGGGAACCACCAGTTCCAATTTGAAGGCCTGGTTGTTGAAAACCTGGACGTTGACATACTTGCCGGTACCCCTTTCATGGAGCTAAATGACATCGCTGTGCGCCCCGCTAGGCGTCAGGTCATCTTAGGTGACAAAACCACCTATTCCTACGGTTCAGCCTCTCCTAAAGCCAATGATCAATCTGTCCGTCGCGCAGTCGTCCTTCGTCGTATTTTGTGCTATTTTTTGCTATTTCCATACAGTTTCTTTTTTATTTATTTATTATTTATTTATTTTATTTCATTTGATACGTTTATATTTGTTCTGTAATCCCTACTCCTATTTAAGGTGTGTACATTAAATTTAGTTCATCTATGTAAAGCCACTTTTCTGACTCGCGTGTATATTATTTTTAATTAATAAATGATGGTTACCCAACTAGTTTAGCTTTTTAGTTATTTTGGGTAACCTGCTACTGTATTTATTTTTATTTTATATATTACGTATACATCCTTGTAACTTTACAGTGCGAATAAACGTTGTTGTTGTTGTTGTGCTCCTCCTACTACGACCACCGTATGGCCAGGAGAATTCCTGGAGGTAAGCCTACCTCCCTACACCCCAATGGACGCCAAGTACACCCTCGAACCACGCAGTGACCTCCCTCGTGTACAAATGTCCTCGGCATCTCAACCTTGGCCACCTCCCAGTATCGTGTCCAGTGACGCGGGCAGGATCCGCATTCCCAACCACTCTAGCGAACCACTTGTTTTCAAACGCAATCAGCATTTTTGTCAAGTCAGCCCCGTCTTTGTACCTTCAAGCCCCACCGATGGTGGTAACTCAGTCAAACCCATCCCGCCGATGACCAGGTCAGCATCGACCCAGACAACCTACTTTCTCCTGCAGTGTCGGATGAATTCCACTCACTACTGCGTGAGTTTGACAGCGTCTTCGATCCAAACTTTCCAGGGTACAATGGAGCGGTTGGTCCCTTTCAAGCCAAGGTAAACATGAGCCCCCTCAGCGCAAAGGCCGCCTACCTCAAAATGCCCTGAACAAGCTTGTAGAACTGCAACAGAAGTTTGATGAGCTTGAACAACTAGGTGTGTTCAAACACCCCGAGGAGGCCGGAATCTCAGTCGAGTACCTCAACCCATCTTTCCTTGGAAAAAAAGCAATGGTGGCCACCGCCTCGTTACCGCGTACGCAGACGTGGGCCGCTACCGCAAGCCCCAGCCATATCCCTCATGCCCACTGTGGATTCTACTCTGCGCCTCATTGCTCAGTGGAAGCATATCGCTGCAACAGATCTCACAAGCGCATTCTATCAGATCCCACTTGCAAGCGAATCTATGAAATATTGTGGTGTGGCGACTCCATTCCGTGGTGTTCGTGTTTACGCGCGCTCCGCAATGGGCATGCCCGGATCAGAAACAGCCTTAGAGGAGCTCATGTGCCGCGTTCTAGGAGATTTACTTCAGGAAGGCATTGTTGCGAAAATTGCGGATGACTTGTACTGTGGTGGTGACACCCCTACTGATCTACTTCAAAATTGGAAACGAGTCTTATCTGCCTTAGCCAACTGTGATCTTCGTCTGTCTGCATCAAAGACAGTAATCAACCCTAAATCTACCATGATCTTAGGATGGATCTGGTCCTCATGCTCCGCTCCCGACACTGTGGGTCGCATGAAGTCGTTTATTGGCGCGTGCAAAGTGTTAGCCAGAGTCCTTCCAGGATGCTTTAAGCTATTGGCCCCCCTTGATGATGTGGTCGCCGGCCGCTTGTCAAAAGAAGAAATCTTGTGGACTAATGACCTCCGCTCTGCATTCTCCACTGCTCAAGCCTCGCTCTCCTCACACCGCACAATCACATTGCCACGACCTAATGACCAGCTCATGGCGCCTCAAAAAAACCCGGAATTGGTGCCACTCTTTACGTAACACGTTCCGACAGCCTTCATCTTGCGGGATTTTTTAGCGCTAAACTGAGAAGTCATCAGCTATCGTGGCTCCCCTGTGAGATAGAGGCCTTAGCCATTGCTACAGCCACAAAGCACTTCAGTCCATACCTCGTACAGTCTAATCACAAGGCATGTATTCTCTCAGATAGCCAACGATCCGTTCAGGCTTATGAGAAACTATGCAGAGGAAAGTTCTCTGCCAGCCCACGTGTTTCCACCTTTCTTTCCACTGTCAGTCGCTATCAAGCAACCGTCCGCCACGTGTCCGGGTCTGCTATTTTGCCTTCAGACTTTGCCAGTCGGAACGCCCCCGATTGCAACGACCCAAAGTGCCAAGTGTGCAGCTTCATCTCCCGCACAGAAGACTCAGTAGTACGTCGTACATACATTCAAGATATGCTGACGGGGACTGCTAGGCTCCCGTTCACTAACAGACCAGCCTGGCTAGCCATACAATCTGATTGTCCAGACCTTCGCCGCACACATGCCCACCTGAAACAGGGCACCCGGCCATCCAAAAAAGTAACTAATGTTAAGGATGTGAAAAGATACTTAAATTTGGCTACGATCTCCAAAGATGGCCTTCTTGTCGTCAAATGCACTGAACCTTTAGCTACAACACGCGAGCGAATTATAGTTCCACGACAAATCCTCGATGGCCTTTTGGTGTCACTACACATCCAGTTTTGCCACCCGTCAGCCTACCAACTGAAGATGGCAGTCAACCGCTACCTTTTCGTCATCGATATGGACAAAGCCGTCAACCGTGTCACCAGCAGTTGTTACAGTTGCGCTGCCCTCCGCAAGACACCTCATGCCGCCATTGAGCAGTCCTCTTGTGCTCCACCAGAAGCTGTTGGAGTGTCTTTCGCTGCCGATGTTATCAAACGTGCACGTCAACTCATACTCGTCGTGCGTGAATGTATCACATCCTACACTTCCACTCTACTCCTGGAGGACGAACGACACCTTACCCTTCGTGACATACTGATCCGCCTGTGCATACCATTACGTCTACTAGACGGTCCACCTGCTGTCATCCGTACAGATCCTGCCCCTGGATTTAGAGCCATTGTTGGTGACGAGTTACTAAGCCACCACAGACTAACTGTGGAGCTTGGTCGTGTAAAGAATCACAACAAAAACCCCGTAGCGGAAAAAGCCATTCAAGAACTTCAACAGGAAATTCTTCGCTGTAATCCTTTGGGTGGAGCTGTATCTCCCCTAGACCTGTCCATAGCCACCGAGACTTTGAACTCACGCAATCGCTCCCGAGGATTATCTGCTCGAGAAATGTGGACGCAGCGGGACCAATTCTCCAACAGTCAAGTACCACTGGTTGACCAAGAGTTAATCTCTAAACAACACGAGCTGCGTGACAAGAATCATCCCCACAGTGAAAAGTCTAAGAGCCCGCTTAAACGCTATCCCCCTACCCAACACTTATCAGTGGGAGACTTGATCTACATCCACTCAGACCCCACCAAATCCTGCTCCAGAGATCGATACTTGGTCGAGGGTCTTGGTCGTCTCTGTCGAAGGTTCCTGGTGTAATGTCCAAAAGTTTGTCGGGTCCCAGTTAAGAAGCTTATCCTACCGCGTTAAGAAGTCTGAATGCTACAATGTTAGCAGTACCAACAACCATGCGAACTCATGACGATACCTCTGAGGATGAAGATGTGCCAGTAGCACCAACACCTCCTCCCCCTCAACCACCAGCCATACCGTGTGAGATTTCCATCCCAGCTTCCCAAATCGCCCCAACTCATCAGGACCTACCTGTCGTATGCGACACTCCCCTGATAGATCTTATAGCAAGTGATGATCCAGCCCATGAAACCACACCTCATAGACGGTCATCTCGACAACGCCGGCCTCCAGTGCACTTTGCAGACTATGTCACTAACTTTTAGTCAATAAGAACACTGCTAGAAATATGAACTCTCGTTCAGTCGTATACTGTACATTTACCGTGTTCTGGTATATAAGAGACTTGACAATGATTGTTTTTGCCTTGATTGCTCCACTGTAAAAAAAAAAAGGCGATCACGCCAGTATTTGTGTATGCTTTACATAGGTCAGCGGTTAGGCCGCTTTCGTCGCTCATGCGCGTTTTCGCCTCTCTTCGTGCTCTCGTCCAGTTGTGGTTGTAGTTTACCTTTTCTGATTAAAAGCCTTTTGTTGTGCTGTGTCGAAAAGCTTCGTTGCCTGGCGCAGCGCCTTTGAAGTTTTTTGATCAAAGAAAATTGGACATGTTCTATTTTCGCCAAAGTCCATTGATCAAAGAAATTTTGACGTTTTTTATAATCGTAAATGGTCTTGAAAATATTGGAGAAAAACCTTAGGGGGGGGAGGGGGGAGGGGGGGAATGCCCCCCCTCCTTGTACGTCCGAGGGTTAATAATAGTAACACAATTTTGACACACAGAACTGATTTAATCTGGGCCTGTTTTATTTTTTAGAGTCAAGGAACAGCTGCTCGCAGAACACAAGGCGGCTTGGAAGGCATTATGGGATACTGGCCGGATAGAGATTGAAGGCGACTTAGAAATGGCACAGGCTGTGTACGGCAGCATGTACTACATTCTAAGCTCCACCCGGCATGACTGGCCGTACGGGTTAAGTCCCGGGGGCCTACCGGGTGGGGAGGAATACATGGGGCATACATTCTGGGACCAGGATATTTGGATGTACCCCCCTCTAGTCCTGCTGCATCCGGACTTGGCCAGAAGCTCCCTGAAATATCGCAAGGACCGCCTGCCTGCAGCCCGCAGAATCGCTAAGAAGTATGGATATAAAGGTAACAGAACAAGCGTGTGACATCAAGACCCTTTCAATTATTGAATAGATAGGTTGGGCCTATCAGCGTAGCTCTCTGAATAGAAAGCCGATGATAAGCTTAACTAAGGTGAAAGGTCGGAAGCAGATTAACGACCGGGCTATTTTTCAATTTTAGCAATTCTCAAAAACAGTATTACACGACCGTCTGCACAGTACATTTAGACCGTACAAAAACTCACAAAAACTCAACTTTTTCTCGGTCTAGAATAACAAGTATGACAATTTCCGAATAAAATACACCTGTTGCGTATCGAAAATTGCCTGAGAAACTGATTTGGAAATCAAAATTGCAAAAAATACACAGACATCTTTGCATAAGGCGACGCGAGTGAAGTTAGAACTATAAAATCCAAGTCTTGTCTTGTTTACATAAAATTGCTTTTCAATCTATGTAATGAATGAACAAACACATAAAAATGGACAACACAATCTTCTTTTGAAACATTTTATTTAAATATCCATTAGTTTATGTTTAAAAGCAAAACGCGTACCATTTTTAGCGCATCGAGGCCGAGCTGTCTTCGATAAAATTTAAGAAATCAATACATCTGAATTTGAGCACGTTTCATAAACATTTTTCAAAAACTAACGAGAACACAAAGAAAAAGTCAATCACAGATTGTTATCAACATAAATTCCCATCGAAAAATGTAATTAGTTTTACCTTTAAGTGCCTCGACTGCTTGGAAATTCTTTTAATTTCCGCTTCTTCTGTTCTAAAATCCGTAGAAGAAATATTGCCCCGCATTGATAAAACGTATGAAGTTCCTCGAAGCAAGATTTTATCCCCGAAAGCTCTTCTTTTTGCACTACAGCGGCTTCTGAATATCCTTTAATTAGTATCCCTATCTTGAGTAGCAAACCGCGAAAAAATGCAGGGAAAAAGGATTTTCCAAACGGTTTTCCCCGCTATTATGATTTTGCAAAAGTGTTTGCTGCAGCTAACGTGACATCGGCTGTGTAGCCGCTCAAAAAATAAAGCCTCGCTTTGGTTTCAATATTGCTAAGATCCCGGATGATGCGTGATGTCATACGCATATGTTTTGCGACGTCATACGCGCCCGCGAGCTAGCCCTGCCCAACGGACACACATGTACGTGCGCGCCCGCGAAACATTCCGCTAGCCATGACCATGGAAAATGACGGACATAGGTTCTCTATGAGTATGGAGCTACGCGAGCGGGCCTTCGGCCCGCGAGAGCTCCGCTATAATCTAAAAAGTTTACTATATAAGGACAGAAGTTTAAGTCCGAACAAATAAGAATTTCTGAAAATACCTCCCGGAATTGCGGACTTCCCCTATTGCGGACACCAAATAGGGGTCCCAGGGTGTCCGTTATAGGGGAGTTGATTGTATAGGCCTGGATACACAGTGCTACATTACGCACAATAAAGTTTCTTTCAGCCTACGTCTGTCCCTGACTTTAGTTCGGGAATGTTGCGCATAACAATTTCAAGGTGGATACATGGTGCAGTTTTGACGTTGCGCCGTAGTGAATGGTGAAAGATTTGCGGGGGACCTAGTTTGCCTTGATATTGCACCGTGTAACCATGTATAATCATCTTCCTAAAGCACGTCATATCTTAGTTAATGGCGAGTCGGTTCAAAGTTCAAAACTCACAGAGTCCCTCATGGTGTAGGCAGACTCGTGGTTTGTAAATTTACAACATAAATATTCAGGTGCCAACCCATGAAGACATTTATAAACCTTTATATTCTTGGACTGATGTAAAATGTCGATGATTAATGTTACATGGTAAATCGTGATTGGGGTCTAAAAATCAGAGGTTGAGTAAATTATGGAAATACTTTGGGGTTGGAACAATTTGAATAACAGCAATGTTTGCAATGCGAGAGAATAATGAAATTTGAAGACAGATTTTTAGGCAACGAAAAAGGAGGTTATTGCGACCGCACCGATGAGATAATCGGAAACTTCTAACCCTCCACCCATTGATTGCATCCCCGTGTCAATTTGTCACCAAATAAAGTTTGTCTTAAGAGATAAAATGGAAAAGGAAAGCTGTTTGTTTGTGTTTTGTGTTCGTTTTTATTTAGGCGCCATGTTTCCTTGGGAAAGTTCCTACACAGGCCTGGAGACTTCCCCAGGGGAGAGGTATGGGAAAGCCCAGATCCACATTACCGGTGACATCGCTTTTGCCGCTAAGCAGTTCTGGCGCGCCAGTAAGGATCTAAACTGGTTGCGGGAGATTGGATACCCACTCGTCTACCAAACCGCGAAGTACTGGGCCAGCAGAGTGGAGTACGATGTCGCGAACGATCGATACGTCATCAATCACGTGATGCCACCAGATGAATATCAGTACCCAGTCAATAACTCTGTGTATACCAATGCGGTGGCTAAAATGAATCTTTTGTTTGCCAAAGAAGCAGCCGGAATCTTAGGAAGGGAAGTTCCAAACGAGTGGTTAAAGATTGCGAAAAAGTTGACCATTCCTTTCGATAGGGAAAACAATTATCACCCGGAATTTGAAGGTTACACCTTAGACAAGGAGGTCAAACAGGCAGACGCGATTCTGATTGGCTATCCACTCATGTACGAAATGGACAAGGAGGTGAGTTCTTCTGCGACTATCACTTCACTGTCACGTTCTGCCATGTGACTATAACGTGTCAATTGATTATCAGTTATTTGATTGTTACACCTGCTCAATTCATACGTCACCAGTTTGCATATATCAGTCTTGTTCTACTTAGTATCATCTTTGCTCACTATGTTTGTATTACTATTTTTGGCTGATCAGATCTTCTATAGATCCTACGTACTCCAGCAGCATTTTCGTTCGTGGTCCTTTGCTCCTTGTTTCTACTATTGTATTATTTGGGACCGTAGGTCTTTTCAGATCTGACTAATATGCTGCTCATTTTTTAAGACCTTTTAACATGGTATTGGCCATGTATTCGCTTCGGGATGGTTTATGTCTATCCTCACTTTCTTTATCGCGACAACGACATGATATTTCAAATTCTTTGCCTATTAATCATGGTCACGAGCCGCTGTGACGTGGGTCAATTGGCAAGCATTTGGATTCGAGCTCTGATTGTTGCCATCACTACGTGCGATTTGGTAGAGAATTGGCGTTCGCGCTAGTTTTTCTATCTTTTTGCTGCTACACCGTGCTGACGAGACCCAACCAGGTCGAAACAGCTGTCCACGGTTAAATTTTGGCTTTCAGTTTGAGCTCTATCATGTCGTTGTCGCGTTTATTGTTCTACATAGTATCAGCTTTGCTCACTATGTTTGTATTACTATTTTTGGCTCCAGCAGCATTTTCGTTCGCGGTCCTTTGCTCCTTGTTTTTGCTATTGAATGTTTTAGTTCTTATGTGTAGTGGTCACTGTTGTGCTTTTATATCTCTTTCTTAGCTTATACAGCACACACGACAGCATCCGCCATCTTGGCGTAACAAATACGTTTGCATAATTTAGAAAAAAATATCAGTGCCTGTTTTATCTTCAGTAACTCATGTAGAACGGCCTGATATGCCAGCGTCGTTTTAACTGTAATTCTGACTAAATGATTCCGATATAACATTCGTTTACCTTTGAATATTAACCTGAGTTTTTTTTTCTGGCGTTAATACAGGTCCGTTATAATGACTTGAAGCTCTATGAAAACCGCACGGACCCGGATGGCCCCGCCATGACGCATTCTATGTTCGCCATCGGATGGCTAGATTTAGGAGAAAAACAAAAAGCCGAGAAACCTTTTGTAAAGAATTACGCAAATATTCGCGGTCCATTTAAGGTAAGAAGTGTCTTTGACGTGCTGAAACTGAGTGCAGTCTGAGTTTTTTTAATCCCAATCTAATCGTAACCGTTGAGCATTTTCACATTAAACTTCAATTCAAGTATACTCCAATGGAGGATAGTTGAATTTGTCTCATTTCTTTCCGTTATACCACAGTTCAAACTTGTGTCTTGTAACAGGGCCTTTTGCCCTCCTGCTACTAAGTTTACTAAAGTTACTAACAAAGATCTTTTACATCAAATGGGTCAAATGGGTACAGGAATATGTTGTTCTATTGGCGATATTGACTCATTCGGTTACAAGCAAAACTCAAAGCTCTTACTGAAAGACTAATTTTCATATACAAGTTGTAGCCAATGGTATTCGGACAACTGAATTTTCCTTGCGTAAGGTTACCAAATACCTAAAGCTCATTTCATATTCCAAAGGCTTTGTTCTAACAGCAGGTGAAAAATACTTAAAGACTTGCTTTACGATCACAAAGATAATATAATCTTCAAGAAGAGGAAATTAAAAAAGTCTACTTTTTACTGAAAAAAATGCCTTAACAGTTTTTCTAACGACCACAGTCACAGTGGCGGATCCAGGGGAAGGGTCGGGGGGGTCCGGACCCCCTATCAGACCTGTGTCTCCCACGTGGTTCATAAAAATAATATAATAAAATTGTTTTATACGTAGTTGTTTCACTTCCACCAATTGACTGATTGTCAAGTTTTTGACTTAACAAACGCTTTTCGACTTTCAGGAATGCTGTAAATGGCGTTTTAGAGGGTAAAATCGGAAAAATTTTCCGGTGGACATGCACCCGGACCCCCTTTCAGAAATTCCTGGATCCGCCCCAGAGTCAATGCCGTTAGCGACCATCGTTATGAAATCCCGTTTGAACATTTCTAAGTCAAACGCCTGTCATATTGAAGCGACCACCTTTCTTCCACCCCAGCTCTTGATGGAGATCATTTACGAGAGAGTCAACTATATTGCAGAAATGTTGTGAGATAGTGGAATGAGACCAATAAAAGTGTGTAATTTAATCAGGGTTTTTTAAAATTTAAAAATTGGCCAGTATGACCTTTTCAATAAAAGTCGATTACAGTTCAACTATAATTGAACTTTATTAATATGAACAAGGCTTTAGCCGAGTTGTAAAATTCCGTAATTTTATCAAGTAATCAGAAATCCTAATACGAAAACTGACTTAGCCTATTTCAGGCCTTAAGATTATGGGGCAGAGAGCAGCTAAAAACCGGCCTATCCGGCTTTCGCCAACACTCGCGATGTTCTTCCTTCTGCGCGCCACCTATCCTTCGCAACGATGTTGGAAATCATCCTTTCTTGATTTCCAAAATCTGATTGGAGAAGTGGCCGTTATTTTAAAAGTGGAAAATGAAGTCAGGATGAGTTTGAAACGTTGTTGTCTTTTTTCGCCAATATTTATTCTGAATCAAATCGGAGAGCGAAGCTAAAAGATACAATTGGTGCTTTAGCTAAGCGCTGGAAATCGTGGCCAAAATAAGAATCCGAAGCAAGACTCGTCAGTTCTTTAGTTTTGTTTTATGCCCGATTAGTCAGTTGAAAGCTCGTTTAACAATACTTTCTAGTTTGTGACTGAATTATTTGTATAACAGGTGTGGACAGAGCGCCGGGATATTTGGGGTGCCGTGAACTTCATAACAGGAGCAGGCGGCTTTTTGCAGGCTGTAATTTATGGCTATGGAGGTTTTCGGCTGCAGGATTCTGAACTGGCTTTCAATCCCACTCTTCCACCAAACGTCACCAAGATGACAATCAGCGTTAATTACCTTGGAAGTCTGATATACTTTACGGTCAAAGACGAAAAAGTAACGATCACGGTGGAATCTAATGGCCCCATAGCTCCTAATTTGGAGGTTTCAACAGCTGAAGGAGTATTCAGTTTGGAGCGCGGTCAAGCTGTCACTGTTGCCAGAGTTCGGGGCGTACTGCGTATGGCAGATTCTATATCCCCTACCTGTAGCAGGTCATGTGACCACACTCCGTTTCACGTTTGCTTGTTGTTGCTGGTTGGTCTCTGTTTATATTTCCTTTCGTTACGCTGCTATCAGTGATAAATAAACCAAAAGTTACAGAATATATAATCACTAGAATCTCGATAAGTAGGATCTGGGCACCAGAATTTTCTCTTGCGGTGCATAACAGGCGTGTAATACGAGAGACACGAGAAAGTGAGAGAAATCTATTGTACCAAGAGTATCTAGCAGTAACTGTTTAATTTGTTTTACCGATTACCTTTACCAATTTACAGTTCAGAATGACTAATTACGTTTGTAATGTTCTTAGCAGTTTTCCTTTTAAATGAGCAATATCCTAAGGTAAAGAAATTGTGAAGAAGTAATGTTAAAAAGCGTCTGGATGGGGTTTAACTAACAGCTGAGAAATACGAACAGTTTAAGCTTTCAGATAAAAAATGTCACGCGTTATGAACTGACCGTTAGCTGAGATCTCAGATCTGTCAAAATTAACCGATAGCTGAGGAATGGCTCGCCTACGCAACAGGCGCTTCCGGCGTGCTTGTTGCTGACGCTTTGCTGTTTTGCCGGCTAAGGAATGGCTAAGGATTGAAAAGTTTTTTATCACTTAAAAGTGATAGCTGAGAAATGGCCGAAAATTGAACTGAAAAATGAGATTTCAGCATGCACCCCATCCAGACCTCGTATGAAGGCAGCCATCGCAACTGACTACCGAAAAACCTGCATGTGGATAAATGCCTCATGGTATTTTCCTTTTTAGAACAGTCAAGCTTCTTCCGTACCGTTACCAAAGAAAGAGAAGCAACCTATAATATAGAGGTTTTCGTGTACACCTAAATGAAGAAACGTTATCGGGTAATACAATACATTGGCAAAGTTCTGTAAACAAGCTTTACAAATTACTGAATAATATAAGCTTATACCGTGACTCGTGTTATCTAACTTGACAGGATGCGACGTTGTATTTTAGGTACCCCAGTGTAGCACATAAAACTCAGACATAAATGTTCTGGAAGTATGGGGACATGTTTGGCCCGGGACTACTCTACTTTTAATTTGAATATCCGTTTTTTTTTTATTGTAGCTGGACGAACGATAGTGTGTTGGAAAATAAATCTTCATGAATCCGGTTGTGCGAAAAACTAACTGGTGCGTTTTTTTTGAGAAAATTCTGAATTGGATTCTTGAATCTAAAAGACAACAGATTTTCGTTTCTTTGCTAAAATCCAAAACCGGATCATGAATACAATGATTCCATACTCAGACCGGATTAAATGGATTAAATCTGAATCCGAAGTTTTCGGATTTTGGATCCTGGTGTTTCTTTAGGAAAGGATTCGAAAATAAAATCCTAATGCGATTTATACTGGTCTCCCTGGGTTACACCGCACCGTTGGGTGTGTCAACTTACAGTACGATCGAATAAAATCCTAATTCCATTTATTCTTTCTATCTATGGGTTACACTGCACCATTGGGTGTGTCAACTTACAGTACGATCGAATAAAATCCTAATTCCATTTATTCTTTCTCGTCTAGTATCTATGGGTTACACTGCACCGTTGGGTGTGTCAACTTACAGTACGATCGAATAAAATCCTAATTCCATTTATTCTTTCTCGTCTAGTATCTCTGGGTTACACTGCACCGTTGGATGTGTCAACGTACAGTACGATCGAATAAAATCCTAATTCCATTTATTCTTTCTCGTCTAGTATCTCTGGGTTACACTGCACTGTGTGTCAACGTACAGTACGATCGAATAAAATCCTAATTCCATTTATTCTTTCTCGTCTAGTATCTCTGGGTTACACCGCACCGAATAAAATTCTAAAGCGATTTCTATTAGTATCTCTGAGTTATACAATACCGTTGAGTGCGCCACTTTACAGTACGATCGAAAAAATATCCTAAAGCGGTTGTTTATTCATTATTGAGTATCTCTGGGTTACACCGCATCGTTGAGTGCGCTACTTTACAGTACGATCGAATGAAATTTTAATGGGATTTCTATTAGCATCTCTGGGTCACACCGTTCCGTTGAGTGTGTCACTTTACAATGCCATTTAATAATATCCTAGCGCGATTTCTGCTAGTATCACTGGGTCACACACAAATACCAAAGGTTTGTTAAGACACTAGGAAAAAACGCTATACGATGGCAAGGAAAAAAAGCGAAGTACAGGGTTATCAAGTTTTGCCTCCAGGCTGTTAATGTTTATATGTATTTAGCATACACATCGGCGCAGGTCCTTCCTCCGAGTCCATCGCAAATCGTCACCGTACGAAAATTGCAATTCTGGGCCACAAGACAGAAGCAGAGGATTTGAAAGTTCTGTGTAAACAATCCCTTTGGAATCTGCATCATACCCCGGAATCCTATATCAGTATTATCTACTCTCGGGCAGCAGGATGGCGTTATTTGCACAACCCCACTTAGACCGATGACTATACCCGTGGCGCACCCATCCAGGAACGTGAACCGGTTTGACAGCGTTTATAGACCCACTTACATTACTGGCGTTAAACCTGCCAAACTGGTCATTTTTGGCGCCAAAACAGACAGGAACCGTGTTCAGCTTGCGCCAGGGGAATTCTAAAGGAAAACAGGTCGTGGTTACAGATTTTAAAAGCTAAGGTGACCCCTTTAGCTTTCTATTTGAATAATTACATTTCGGAGTACACAGCACCCCAGGATTGAATGGATTGTGCCTGATTTACATGGCGATGGTGTAAACTTGAATAACGGCGGCCCGACGATTTTCTTCAAACCTTTCCTGATTTGTTCTAACCAAGCACACTGTATCGAAAAATCCAATTAAAAAAAAAAACATACATCACCATGCTCGCGAAAGTGCTAGAGATGTGAAGGACGACAGTTTATCCATGTAGTTCTGCGACTTCTGCCTATCACGCGTGTGATTATTTGATCGGTTCACGCTACTTTACGCTCTAGTTTGAAACAAAATGGAATGCTTAAAAACTGTCATAGATATAATGCGTCGACCATTAGGAACACAGCCTGTAGCAACACTCGTTTAGGAAAACAATCTCTTATACAGTTCTTATTCATTTAATTTGGCCAACTTTATCCCGTGAAATCTCAGGGTCCAAGTAGGTAACAACATTCACGAGGACCAAGTTGATAAAAAAATTATATTGAAAAATCGGAACACTAATTGAAATGAAACCTGGTTAAAATTGATCGATGTATTTTAAGGCTTAATTTAATTTCTTAATTTAAGACTAAATTAAACTTAATCCATTTTTCACTGCATAGGGAAAGAATACAAAGGAACAACCATACTAAACTGAGTTTAAGCTGTTCCACCCTTATTATTACAGTTATTGTGATTATTAAATACACCTTATTATTCGACTGAAATTCTTGTATTTATAAGAGATTGTGTCTTGAAACGGGGGTGCTAAGGTGCAATACGGCAATCTACTGTGTAATACGCTCGGATATTTTGCCTGTTCTCTTTCCCTTATAAGGTAAAATGACGTCACAGTCGAATAATAAATACACCTTATTCGATGGTTTAACAGATAATACGCGCGGATATTTTACGAGTTGCGTAGTATTTTTTCGAGCCCCGCAGGGGCGAGAAAAAATGCGAGCAATGAGTAAAATGTCCGCGCTTATTATCTGTTAAACCATCGAATAAGGGATTTATTATTCGACTGAAATTATTTTATTTATAATATCTTGTGTCTTGAAACCGGGATGCTAAGGTGTAATACGGCAATCTACTGTGTAATACGCTCGGATATTTTGCGTGTTCTCTTTCCCTTATAAGGTAAAATGACGTCATAGTCGAATAATAAATACCCATATTTAACACTTCCTCCGGGTTCACTTTGGCTGTACCGCCTCTTGTGCACAAAAGTCGTCCCCTTGAGCCGTGTGAACAAGTTAGAAGTACACGTGTTCACGGAGATCACGACACTCAAAAGGACAGTTTTGAGTGTTGTGATTTCAGTGTCGTGATGCCGAGTGTCGTGTCACTTTTTAGGCTCGATTTTCGCCGCTTTCTCGCGTCCGGTCTCTGAGGCTCCCCGAGGAGGAGCGCGGGCTCGTTTCCCGAACAGCGGCTGGTAGTCGAGCCTAGCCACTATTAAAACAAACTTTCAGTTGGTTCCAGTTATATTGTACTCTTCTTAAAAAACAAAACAAAAAACTACAATACCTTTGCAAAAAAGAGCGTACGTTTGTAAACAAACACTCCAATTGAGCTTGATCAAGGAACAAACGCAGCTCAAATGGGACCGTGAGGGACTTGTTTCTAATCAAAATATGCTAATAAGTTATGATAAGCTGAATATTATACACCTTATTCATAAATGGCGACCGATTCATGTTTCTTTTATATCTATGTTAATTTGCCTCACTAGCCTCATTTTATCGTGTAAATTCGTTTTGAATTTTGCACATGCTAACCAGGCTTGTGAGGCTAATTAAAATAAATACAAAAGAATAATAAATCCGCCGCCATTTATGAATAAGGTGTATTGAGCGTACTTCTGAGCCGCGTGAACACTAACGAGTGTCAACCTCACTTTCTTGTCGCGTTCACCATGTCAAAATTTTATGGCAAATATCGCTGACTCTTGTTCCCCGTTCCTTGGTTTATCCGGCTTCTATCGAAAGGCCCTGGTATAGGGTAGGGGTTTTCAGTCCCAGAGCGGCACACCCCTACCGAACTTCTCTCTAAAGGCCCTCATTATCATCCTTGATTCCAGGATATTTGAAATTCGTTTATATTATTTTCTACTTTTCAGCTTCTGTTATTTTGAGTTAATTATCTATCAATGTGTGCTCCCCCCCCCCACCCACCCACTCAGGAGGTGAACCATCTTTTAAAAATAAATCTGTTAATCGTCAGCTATTACAGAGATCATCAATCAAAACTGACTTGTTTTGGGGGTTAGTGCGTGACGAGACATGAAGGCCTTGAAGGAAGGTCTGCTGGGAACGGAAAACACCTATTTACATCGACTGAAACCTGATTTGTGAGCCCGCGAGAATGAGCAACCTCACCAAACCCAAGTTTTCACTAAAACCGCTGGTCGCTAAATCTGGTTCAAGTGCCTTCTGCTGGGAACAGTACCTTTGCTGTTCAACAGGAAGGTAGTCGGGTCGCCTTAAAAATCTGTCATCTGATTTGTTGCGCGCGAAGTCAAGTTCGGTTTGGTGATTATTCAACTCACCATGAACTTGAGTCGCCGCGGAATGCTTGCCGTATTTTTGCTCAGCATTGTATCTTTAGTGTCTTTAGTACACTCGTATCCGGCAGATGGAACACCTACTCGCTTCGTCACAGACAAACTACCACAAGGATACAGTAGTAGTTCAGTGAGTCATAGCCGGAGTGGCAACTTCATGCCTTCAGTGGGTAATGGTTACTTGGGTACAGTGATCTACAGCGATACTGTGCATATATCTGGGGTGTTTAATGGTCCATCGTTCCCGAAAAAACAGCCCATTTATCCGATATACCTTTACCAACACACACATCGGGCGCGCGTGCCTTCCACTGCATCTGTTAATTTCAACGTCAAGGGAATCCTAGGAAAGTCTTCGTATGCGCTGGACGTAAGCGAGGGAGTCTTTTATAAATGGTTCAAGGCCACGAATTTAACAGTGGAGCAGAGAGTCTATGCGCACAGAACCAGAAAAAACCTTTTGGTTGTGGAGATCACGGCGAAAAACAATGCGGGGAGAGAATTTGCAATGGACATTGTTCCAAATCTGGGATATGTGACCAACGATATTAAATTCTTCATGACGGACTCTTTCAGAGGCGACGCTTTGGCCGCCACTGGCTTGGTAAGTTTGATTATAGCTTAACTATTATTATAGCTAAACTATTTTTCCGTCGAAGAAAATACGTGACCGTTTACCGTCTCGTGTATTGTGTACAACTAAATCCATTCACCATTGTTAATTCATTTCCGGTACAGCTGTGACTTGTCATCAAATGAAGACAACTCGGTACAAAGGATACTATTGTTGTTGAACAAATCGTAACTCTCCCCGGGTAACCCACGGGCTTTTGATCAGTTGTCTTGGTCTAGGTGGGAGGCGGGGGAGAATTTGACACCGTTTGTGACGGTTCTTGGATCAGGGCAAATATATTGGGTTAACACCCGGAGGGGGTTAATACGTAATGCATCAGTCATTTTCAGCAGTGATCATCTCCCCTCCCCCTCCCGGGCCAACCCCTGGAATTAGAAGACGACAAATTGATGTTTGCAATTTGCCTTATCGCGTTCGAAGAACGCAATCTAATTTCGTGTTGGCGACAAATTTGAGATTTTTTGGCAGACGGCCTTGCAAATGGCCGCCCCTATTGGTTTTTTTCAGGGGCTCATTTCCGCCGGAAATTCCTTCGAACGCGTCTCCATGATCTGTGATTACTGCTAGTTTTAATCTATATAATAGCATTTTACTCAATTCAAGGTCACATCGGGATTTCCGTGTGGTGGGCATTTCTGTAGATCTGCCATTTCATTTTTGGGAACTGAACGATAACGAAGCAGGGGATCAACTGCCCGCGGGTCGCCACGGGTTAGACTAATGCCAGACCTCCAGGCCGCGATTAAATTGCAAATGCCCTATCCCCCGGGGGGGGGGGGGGGGGGGAGAGATAGGCACTACTGGAAATGACTGATGCATAGTTTTGAGAAAGTACACTATAATTTGAAGAATTACATTTAGCCAACAGTTTGTCTCAATCTTTTAATTATTGTACAAAGAAGTGTCAGCTAATCAACAAACAAGTCGCACTGAACACTTATTGTCAGGAGCTGATTACTAAAAATTGCAGTGTCAAAACTAATACTTTTCTTCAACTCTGCAGGTAAATCAGACCGAAGAGTCAGGGAGCATGCGCCCGAACGTGGCAATTGTTTGGACGTACCCAGACCCCAGCCAGCCGCTGATTATCAGTAACAGCTCCGAAGAACAGACTTGGTATTACGTCACCTCCATAGCAACCAACCTTGATACCAAGTTCAACCCGCTCACTGAAGCTCTCATCCAGTTTGACGAGGCAATACTGTAAGTCCTGTTTAGCTCTTGTTACGAACGAGGAGCTTGACAAATATTAAAAATAACAATGATATAATGTGCCTTCAGAAAAACCGTGACCGCCGAAAAATTTTCTGCAATGTTTATTCACGTTTATTGTGTCAAAATAAATTGAGGTATTTTAACATACATAAACGATAAGTATTGTATCAAGTTTTTAGCAATACAGTTTTTATCGTAATTCCCACAGTATTTTTAAGTATTTTTATCAAGGTTTTAACTATTGTCACTATAAAGCGTTGCATGTGGGGTGGGGTTCAATTAAAGCATTGTAATGTATACACTGATGTGACGGAAATGTTACTTTTCGAGTGCTGTTAGAACTTAAACGTTTGATATAATTTTCATAATTTCGAATTTATTCCACTCTTCTACCAAACCTAAAGGTTTCCAAATAACCTACGGGCGTGCGATCCTACAATAAAGTTCACATAAAACCCAGAAGAGGGATCTGTTAAAATATTAAAATTTAAAGGTTACGATACATTTGTTAAGATTTATTCGCTTTTCAAGAAAACTTCTTAGAACAAAACTGTACAAAGCTATATATAAAACTTACACGACCAACTATCGAAAGCATCATAGCATATTTGTTACTCAGTAATCACTAACATTATTAATTAGACAGTCCATATTTTTGTGTGAATTGATTCAGTGAGCAAACGTACCCAGCCTGAAGAATAAAAGGTCTGGAGCAAATGTGAAAAGAGGGAACATAGACAGATTGGAAAGAGATTCTTGTTGCCGAGTATCAGCGATTTCCATAATTTGCAGAAACGATTAAAAAGGGAAAGAATCGATTAAACTTACGTCTGCTTTGTTTTTAGAAACAAGGAAAAGCTGCTCGCAGAACACAAGGCGGCTTGGAAGGCATTATGGGATACTGGCCGGATAGAGATTGAAGGCGACTTAGAAATGGCACAGGCTGTGTACGGCAGCATGTACTACATTCTAAGCTCCATCCGGCATGACTGGCCGTACGGGTTAAGTCCCGGGGGCCTACCGGGTGGGGAGGAATACATGGGGCATACATTCTGGGACCAGGATATTTGGATGTACCCCCCTCTAGTCCTGCTGCATCCGGACTTGGCCAGAAGCTCCCTGAAATATCGCAAGGACCGCCTGCCTGCAGCCCGCAGAATCGCTAAGGAGCATGGATATAAAGGTAATAGAACAAGCGTGTGACGTCTTAATCTTTACAATCATTGTGAAAATTACAGTACCTATGTTAACGGAGTTTTATGACTTGATTCTCGGGTTCACTGTCCCGCTTGATATACCGTGTTTTCATGATTATGGCCAGGAGTTTGCTTTATTATCTTGCAATAGATGGTTTTCACCCACGTGACCTTCAGTCCTGTGGGACTCAAATGACAAAGGCCATGGTGGCCATGTTGGTGCACATAACAAAAGAAGTTCATTAAAATTTTTTTGTAGGTGTGCACCAACATGGCCGCCGTGACGTAACGTGAAAACCACCTATAGGAAGGGAAAATTAGAGAATTATAAGCATTATGTCATGTAATAGGAGGCCTGGCTCCTCAGCGCCACGCTTCGTTCGCTCGTCATTCGGTGACGAGGCCTTGATTTTGTGATTAAAAATATCAGTCAAAAACGTCTGAAATGGATTCGAACTATAGCTGGTGAACAAGCCTGTGCAACATTTCGGCGTCTTAACTCGCATCAAAAGTGAAAAGAAGGCCGAAACTGCACGGTCGAAAGACACGTTGTTTGCCGACCGGCCGCTATCTTGGATTTTCGCGACACGAGAGACGCCTCCGTACCACGACGAATTGGCAAGATATCGCCAGAGCACAACATAAAACGGCAACAACAGCTCACCAAACATGCCAAAGTACAAATGCCCGTTCCCAGAATGCACATACGAAACGGACAACGTCGAAGATGCACTCGCGGCCGTATTGATTTCGGTACACTCCAATGGCACTCACAGGTCAGCACCAACCAATTTAACTGCGGCAACACAACATACCAACGCCGCCAAGATCGAAAAAGTCAGAAGACCAACGATTCTCAATTCTTCCTGGCCGGTACCAGCCACACCCTAATTGGCGAGACACATTAGCCGCTCGAGAGGAGGCACTCAGGAACAGGCACATGAAGCTAGCTGAACGTTGGAACGAACACACAAGACGACTTCCCCCGCTTAAGGTTGGTCATCTCGTGCGCATACAAAACCAAACCGGCAACCACCCCACCAAATGGGACAAGGCAGGTGTTGTAGTCGAAGTTCGTCAATATGACCAATAAGTCGTGCGTATGGATGGCTCAGGCAGAAAGACCCTTCGCAACAGGAAATTCCTGCGACAATACCTCGCTGTAAACAAACCACCGCCTCGACTCACCATCACGGACGACCTTCCTTTCACTGCCAAGTCCACTCCAAGTACCAGCTCACCCAATGAATGAACCAAACACAGAACCTGACCCCAGCAACAACACACCGACCCTATCGTCTCAAGAACAGCCCACTCCAGAAACAAGGGCACCCACACCAACAGACACAGCCCAACATTGATCCACCCTCTCCACCAGCACGTAGTGACACTCCAACTAACCCCACCGACACTCCGGCACCTACACAGAAGACCCCCCCCCCCCCCGCCACCCCTTAGCCTTACGGCGGCTTATGGATTTCAACAGCCCAAGACTGAAGGAGGCCTGAACACAAACATTAAACAATGGCATTAATTTTCATTGCCAACTATGTAATCATAGATATGTTTTGTTACTGTATGAAGTAATTTGATCGGTCTTCATTGTTCCTCCAGTTAAAGAACACTAAAGACTTGGGGGGAGATGGAGAATTATAAGCATTATGTCATGTGATAGGAGGCCTGGCTCCTCAGCGCCACGATTCGTTCGCTCGTCATTCGGCGACGAGGCCTTAATTTTGTGATTAAACATATCAGTCAAAAACGCCTGAAATGGATTCATTCCTATTTAAAAATCACCAGAAGTAATAAAAGCAAAGAAATATTAACTGAAGAGACAAAATAATGACTAAAAACTCAAAATTTCACCAGAATGGAAACTTTATTTTCTTGACTGCATGTCACTAAATCAAAAGCCACTTCCATCCTTGTAATCCTGCACTTTATCTCCAAACTACTGCTTCTGTTTTGCTCTATAGAATGTTTTTATCCAGTTTAGTTGTATATTTGGTAGCATTTGGCGATATAACATGGAGATCTGTAATCCACTTTCATCCTCGTAATCCTGCACTTTATCTCCAAACTACTGCTTCTGTTTTGCTCTATAGAATCTTTGTATCCAGTTTAGTTGTATATTTGGTGGCATTTGGCGATATAACATGGAGATCTGTAATCCACTTCCATCCTTGTAATCCTGCACTTTATCTCCAAACTACTGCTTCTGTTTTGCTCTATAGAATGTTTTTATCCAATTTAGTTGTATATTTGGTGGCATTTGGCGATATAACATGGAGAACTGTAATCCACTTCCATCCTTGTAATCCTGCACTTTATCTCCAAATTACTGCCTCTGTTTTGCTCTATAGAATGTTTTTATCCAATTTAGTTGTATATTTGGTGGCATTTGGCGATATAACATGGAGAACTGTAATCCACTTCCATCCTTGTAATCCTGCACTTTATCTCCAAATTACTGCCTCTGTTTTGCTCTATAGAATGTTTTTATCCAATTAAGTTGTATATTTGGTGGCATTTGGCGATATAACATGGAGAACTGTAATCCACTTCCATCCTTGTAATCCTGCACTTTATCTCCAAATTACTGCCTCTGTTTTGCTCTATAGAATGTTTTTATCCAATTTAGTTGTATATTTGGTGGCATTTGGCGATATAACATGGAGAACTGTAATCCACTTCCATCCTTGTAATCCTGCACTTTATCTCCAAATTACTGCTTCTGTTTTGCTCTATAGAATGTTTTTATCCAATTTAGTTGTATATTTGGTGGCATTTGGCGATATAACATGGAGAACTGTAATCCACTTCCGTCCTTGTAATCCTGCACTTTATCTCCAAACTACTGCTTCTGTTTTGCTCTATAGAATGTTTTTATCCAATTTAGTTGTATATTTGGTGGCATTTGGCGATATAACATGGAGAACTGTAATCCACTTCCATCCTTGTAATCCTGCACTTTATCTCCAAACTACTGCTTCTGTTTTGCTCTATAGAATGTTTTTATCCTATGTTTGTATATTTGGTGGCATTTGGCGATATAAACAATTTCGTTATTTCGGCGGGACAGTTTCCCTATAAGTTTGCTTCTAATCACTTTGGGTTCAAGCTGCTCTTGCCAGCTTTGCGTGCTAACAAATAAAGTGGGCACTCACCAACAGATTGGTCGTTGATCGATAATTCCAACACTTCTGGTTTACTTTGAGACAATGCTTTGGATAAAAAGAATAAAGTCCCTACGTTAAAGCAATGTGGACAGGGCCGTAGCCAGAAAAAAATAAGGACTGAGGCAATATCCATGGTTAAATTCCCCGTCTAGCTATTTAGGGTCTTTATGATGACTACAATTAAACAAAACACTGGGATCATGACTGAGGCAAGTGACTCGGTTTGCTTCATACTGGCTACGGCCCTGGTGGGCGGCGGAAGTAATCTTCGTGACTTCTTGTTTTTCTTCACGGTTTAGTCGATCATTTAAACTATACTTTTGCAACACCGCTCGCTTTCTAGGGTCAGAATTTAAATGGTAGATATTTTTACTGACATAAATAACATTTTTACATGCATTATTTTGCTTTCCTCAGGCGCAATGTTTCCTTGGGAGAGTTCTTTTACCGGCATAGAGACGTCTCCGGGAGAAAAATACGGCAAAAACCAGAACCACATCACAGGCGACATCGCTTTTGCAGCAAAGATGCTGTGGGAGGCTACCAAGGACTTTCACTGGCTAAGGGAGGTTGGGTACCCACTGGCATACCAAACCGCGGAGTACTGGGCCAGCAGAGTGGAGTATGATGCTGAACAGGATAAATACGTCATAAATCACGTGATGCCGCCGGACGAGTATCACTACCCAGTCAATAATTCCATGTATACAAATGTGGTGGCTAAAATAAATCTATTATTTGCCAAAGAAGCTGCGGATGTTTTGGGCAAGGAAGTTCCAGAACTATGGTCAACGATTGCAGAAAAGATGTACATCCCGTTTGATAACGAGCGTAATTTCCATCCGGAATACGATGGCTACACTCCAACCGTGCTGGTAAAACAGGCAGATGTCGTGTTGACAGGGTTTCCGTTGATGTATAAAATGGAAAAAGAGGTAAATGTCTGACCAAATTTTATATCTTCTTTCATAAATGCCAAGCTCCGCGCAGGCGAAGCACTATGTTCACGACATGTCTAAATAACAAAAAAACATCGCTCTACAGCATCAATAAAAGCTGTTATAATTGTTACAATCAAAATTTAGCACTCTCACAAGATTCTGATTGCACCATTGTAAAACAACTCACACGATTTTCTAATTCTAATTTTCTCCTCTACAATGAGCTATTCCCTGGGAGGTCTGCTTTCTGTCTACTTGCAGATTTCAACAACCTATTTGGCCCAAATTCGTCTCTCATAGTAGCGGTAGAAACGCGGATTTCGTAAGTGCAGTCGCTAAGTTACCTGTTAAAAAACTTAATTGACTTTAATCTGCATTTTATCACCCCTTCTCCTTAATTTATTTATTTCTATTACTGTATTAATTAATTTATTTGTTGTTGTAACTAATCATAAATTATCCATTCCTTATTTTCTTATCTATCGTTCTTCATTTATTTTATAGTGAGCTTCTGTAACTATTTAGCATGAGTGCGCACCAACCCGCCACGATTAACTCTATGGTTATTTGCGGGTTGCTACTATACTTTGTTTTATTATTTGAAAAATAAATTGTTGTTGTTGTTGTTGTTGTTGTTGACGTAACTTTCAAGACAGCTTCATCACAATTTTTGTGTTCTCGCTTGTGCTGGTAATACATTTTTAGATCAAGGCTAACAAAGATAGAAATTTCTTGGGGTATCGTTACGAGATCTTGTCGAGCATCATTGTTCACTTCAACTGAATAATATGGAGCTAGGTAATCTCGTCAGACCCAAATCTTCTCACTTTTTTGGAAAATAGAATCATTTATTGCATCTCTACTCTCATTTGATCTGATCTTCTCACTCTCGGAGAGCAGATTTTTTTATTGCAGCTCTGATCTCATCACATTTGCTCTGCGTGTTAACGACAGATTTCTTGTTTTGTTTCCAGAAATAGAGCTTCATTGTACAAATGATCAAATGCGGCTAATTTCTAAAGAAACTTTGGTGCTGTGTCGCTGGGATAGGAAACACTTAACTTTGATATTAACCTAGTTAATAAAGTAAATGGCCACTGTAAAAAGGGAGATTCAAACGCTGACTTTTCGAGCGTTAGCCCTTCGTCAAATCCGTTGAAAACGTTGTATGGGGCGTAAGTTTACTGGTGATGGCTCTGATGACTTTCCGCACCTGATCACGGCTTCGTGTTTCTTCCCTTAGTTTCTATATTGCTTCTTAGGTGCAAAAAACGTTTAACATCAGGCTTAACTTTTGTTTCTAATTAGGTTCGCTACAACGACTTGGATTATTACGGGCGCCTTACAGATCTTAATGGTCCCGCTATGACGCATGCTATGTTTGCTATTGGCTGGCTGGAAGTCGCTGAAGAGAAGAAAGCAGAACTTGCCTTCAAGAAGAATTATGCTAACATACAAGGCCCTTTTAAGGTAGAAAATTATTTTTTCTTTTAGACTGGGCTTCGAAAGCTGAAGCTAAGACCGATCACATGCTACCGTTTTCAGTGAAAATCGAGGTTTTTGTTTGAAAAAGTCTTAAAAATGTTAATTTGTGAGCCGAAATGTGTATATGTATACGGAAACTTTAAGAGAGAGAGAATTTGTAGATAGAGAATTTGAAGATGAAGACGTTTTCATTGTCAGCGAGGTTAATGAAGGCGTGCAGCTTAAACAATTTTAAATCACCCGGTCTTTGTTTGGAAACAGCACTTCTTAATCCGTCATTTTCGCCGTCCATGGAAAGTAAGCAGAAATAAAAAATTATGCAAAAAGTTCAGAATTTTTGCTAGTGAAACAATGTCAAATTTTGACCATTTTAAATTTTGATAATAATTTTTCTACAAATATAAGTCACTTTATAATTTCATTATAAAATATACAGTCAGTTTTCTAGTTAAGTTGTGGTGGTCTTGATACGGCGGAAGGCGCCAAATGACCTTTCAGCGGAGCACGAGCGGTCAGCGATCTGTATTATAATTCCTAGTCCCTAGTCAAACACCTAACTGTGCGCGTAAATAACTTAACAATCAATCACCTAACTGTGCGCGTAAATAACTTAACAATCAATCACCTAACTGTGCGCGTAAATAACGTAACAATCAAACACCTAACTGTGCGCGTAAATAACGTAACAATCAAACACCTAACTGTGCGCGTAAATAACGTAACAATCAAACACTTAACTGCGCGCGTAAATAACGTAACAATCAAACAACTAACTGCGCGCGTAAATAACGTAACAATCAAACACCTAACTGCGCGCGTAAATAACGTAACAATTAAACACCTTATAATATAGAGGGCAAAATTACTGAATGCTGATTGGCTGACGTAGAGGGCATTTTTCTTTAATTGAGGGCAAAATTACTCGCTCCTGATTGGTCGAGCATGAAAATTTCTCACTCGTGATTGGTTGAGCGCGGCGTTCTCGTTCCATTCAGTTGGCTTGGCGGGATTTTGAAGAAAATTTGCAAACGGAGCGCTCGCATGTTTCGCCAGAGATTTTGTTATAAAAAAGGAATGAAATCGGAAGATACCTAAGAAAGGAATTCTACAGGTGAATTACAGCATTTTACGCCAAACAGGAAGTGATTATTTGCATCAAATCTTGGATTAACTAGGCGCCTGTGGGCCAGTTTGCGACGTTGAAGACCTCGAAGAAATTCATTCATGGCGACCAAAGGTTTTAAAGTTCCATCACTTCATTGAAAAAATGCGGATTTCTGCGGACCTGAAGAAAAGAACTTTGACAGATTTTGCTGAAAGGGAAAATATACGTTTAACATCAGAAAGAATAAGGCTAAAAGAAGTGAAAGAAAGCAATTAAATCACCAAACGTGCAAGCAAGTTTGAACTCTCGCCATTTGTTGTCGTTTAAGCTTAAGCTTATATCAAAGCGGCAAAACCTTCAAAACACAGGTACGCTTAAATAAAACTTGCTTTGTTTTTGTCGTAAAGTGTCTATGTTTTCTAGATGTACATAACAGACGAATGTATCTTTGACCGATTAGAAATTTATTTAACCACAGTGAGTTGAAAAGTTTTTCTTGTCAGTTTGCGAGAGAGTATTTTCACTTCGGTTGGTTTCAAGTCTGAGTGACTCTTAAAAAGTCTGAAACGTTTCCCTATAATTTTGCCCTCTACATTATAAACAAGTAACCCATGCGATTACATATACTAACTGTGCGCGTTAATAACGTAACAATCAAACACCTAACTGTGCGCGTAAATAACGTAACAATCAAACACCTAACTGCGCGCGTAAATAACGTAACAATCAAACACCTAACTGCGCGCGTAAATAACGTAACAATCAAACACCTAACTGTGCGCGTAAGTAACGTAACAATCAAACACCTGACTGTGCGCGTAAATAACGTAACAATCAAACACCTAACTGTGCGCGTAAATAACGTAACAATCAAACACCTAACTGTGCGCGTAAATAACGTAACAATCAAACACCTAACTGTGCGCGTAAATAACGTAACAATCAAACACCTGACTGTGCGCGTAAATAACGTAACAATCAAACACCTAACTGCGCGCTAAATAACGTAACAATCAAACACCTAACTGTGCGCGTAAATAACGTAACAATCAAACACCTGACTGTGCGCGTAAATAACGTAACAATCAAACACCTAACTGTGCGCGTAAATAACGTAACAATCAAACACCTAACTGTGCGCGTAAATAACGTAACAATCAAACACCTGACTGTGCGCGTAAATAACGTAACAATCAAACACCTAACTGCGCGCGTAAATAACGTAACAATCAAACACCTAACTGTGCGCGTAAATAACGTAACAATCAAACACCTGACTGTGCGCGTAAATAACGTAACAATCAAACACCTAACTGCGCGCGTAAATAACGTAACAATCAAACACCTAACTGCGAAGGTAAATAACGTAACAATCAAACACCTGACTGTGCGCGTAAATAACGTAACAATCAAACACCTAACTGCGCGCGTAAATAACGTAACAATCAAACACCTGACTGTGCGCGTAAATAACGTAACAATCAAACACCTAACTGCGCGCGTAAATAACGTAACAATCAAACACCTAACTGCGAAGGTAAATAACGTAACAATCAAACACCTAACTGCGCGCGTAAATAACGTAACAATCAAACACCTAACTGCGCGCGTAAATAACGTAACAATCAAACACCTAACTGCGTAAATAAATCAAACACCTGACTGTGCGCGTAAATAACGTAACAATCAAACACCTAACTGCGCGCGTAAATAACGTAACAATCAAACACCTAACTGTGCGCGTAAATAACGTAACAATCAAACACCTGACTGTGCGCGTAAATAACGTAACAATCAAACACCTAACTGTGCGCGTAAATAACGTAACAATCAAAACACCAACTGTGAAGGTAAATAACGTCATAATTAAACACCTAACTACATTCCTCCGGTCAACTTCATAGGTTTGGTCTGAAAAGCGATGGGGCAGGGGTGCCGTGAATTTCATCACTGGAGCTGGAGGCTTCCTTCAGGCTGTTGTCTATGGATATGGTGGCTTTCGTATAAAGGAGGATGGTCTATACTTCAATTCCACTCTCCCCCCCAGATCAAACAAGCTTACCCTTACTGTGCACTATTTGGGTAACGCCCTCGACTTCCAAGTGGGAAGCAGTGGCGTGACCTTTACTATAGTCAAAAGTGGGCCCATATCTCCAGACCTGGAGGTACTCACAGATGAAGGGGTGTACCGGCTGAAACGAGGCAAGCCTGTTACCATGGAAACAAAGAATGGAGTGGTGCGGAAGCGCGTAAGTTGGGTCAAGTGTAAAGTATCATAAAACGCTATAGGACGTCATGATAATTTACAAAACTGCCGGGTGTTATTTATGATATACACAGGAAAGTTATAATGCTGTCGAGCATCCTGTAAATGGATTGGGTTGTCTACACAGCAAAGTTGTCCACTGGTAATAGTGGGAAAATGGAGGCGCGGCATCTGAAGCCACTGAGGAAAGTGAGATGAGGGCTTCCGCTCACGGTCAGACTCCCAGTGAAAGAGAGTGCGATTGCGCTCTAGGGAGAACCAACCTATAACCCCGTTTTTAACTGGCTCAGGAGACAGTAACTTGAAGGAAAGTATGCCAGACGTCCTCTGCTTTTCCATCCAAACGTGCGTTCGATCATAGTCAAGAGTGGTAGTAATTCGTGGACAGTGCTCGACTCGCACGGATTGTATTATCAATATATATGTAGATAAACAAATTTGAGGTTTATTTAACTTTTTGAACGTTGTTTATTTTTGTATCTTAACAGATCGGGCTAAAATGATTTCAACCGTGCGTCTGTGTGGGATGATGGGATCTGGGACACAGAGTGGACTCCAGACCCCTGAGGCGCGATTTGTTTCCTTGTTATTTGATTAAAACTTGTAATCGTGGATTGTGACTGTTTGGCTCAAACAAACGGGGGAAGGGGGTAAATAGTTGTAATTTTTCGGGCTCTTTGATTGAACGCGAAGTGGTGTAGAAAAAAAGAATTATCTTAACTTTTAAATTGAATGCATAGAGTTCCTCCAAGGAAGTTTTAAAATTCCACCGCAGTCACGGTACGGAAAGCCGTTTTTTAAATTGCCGCTCTCAAATAGCTCTTAAATTGCAGCTTAGAAAAAGTCTTTAATTTCCACTTTAAATAGTTGTGAATATTGTCACTTTTAAAAGAGATCCTAAAATCGCCTCTTTTAATTCTTGAAACTGCCATAATTTTTAATGCCACGAGGGTACCGACGGGGTACCGACGGGGTGCCGACGGGGTACCGACGGGGTACCGATGGGGTACCCACGCTGACTTGAGACGTTTATAAATTAAAATTTAAACAATACCCACCAAACTTTGCGACTTTTCCTGCAACTTTTTTGAGACTTAGCTCAGATTTCTGTTAAACAATTGTTAAACCCTCCAAGGTTTATTTTCATAGAGTTGGGGAGGATAAAAATAGCCAGGCTTCACATGCACCCACCGCTGAAATCCTTGATTGTTGAATAAGAACAATATTTTTAACTCTACGCTCTCAAATACCTTCTTGTTTACCGCGAGGACTATTGTCTAAACGACGGCTTGCTATTGGTCAAATCTCGTGACGCACACCGCCTGACATCCATCCGTTTAGTGATGTGGACGTATTAAAACGGCTGAAATTCGAGCCTATCAGTGGATACACATAAGGAGTTTGACCGTGTCGCGCATACAGCCCCATAAGCGCTCAGTTTTAATACAAAGTACCTAAACGTATATATCATATTAAAGCTGATAAAATGGAGAAACAAATAAAATTAAAATGACCGATGTTTGTAAACATGAATTACCCGCGCTACCATTTTGCTCCAAGAAACTACCGATAGTTGCATAATATTAAGCAGGAAGCAGAGCTTCTGGTAGAAACCAGACAAAGTACAATCCCCTGGCCTTCCTGGTAGTTGGTTATGCATCAGGTTACCAACCTTGTCATGTAAAATAACATATGTTACCGAAACTAAAGCGAGTATTACAACTTTCTTTTGTGGCTGTCAATCGTAAGGAGTGGAAAAGAATCCCTGTGTACCACTTTGGCACTGCTAGGATGACGATGAAACACAAATACTAAATACCAAAACACTATCAATTGTCATTCCTTGGTTAAGTGTGGTATTTATGGCACCTCGGGAGTTTGAAGTGTAGCTCGACTAATGATCACGCCTGCGCACTATACGTAGACTACCGCGCATTTACCCCGGATAAAAGCTGGATAGACGTCTTAGGACAAACACGATACCACACACGACTGCATTGCCGATGCACACACGGCCAAAGCAGTTGATGATAATCTATAATAATCAAGGAGACTTTCATTGGGGCTATCGATTTTCATCGATTACCAATATCAACTAGTCATATAGATCATTATTGATTAATACGATTGGTTTTCATCGACTGGCTACGCAGGGAGAAGTTGAAGATAAAGTGTCAGTGTATTTTTTTACGCATAGAAAGAAATCATTAATCAGTCACAAAACGGTGTAATAGTGACATAGCTAATATTACATATAAACATCAAAGCTTATTTTGTCTCAAGCTGCCTCAGTTATGTTCTCCAGACGCAATGACATCTTCATGATTAAATGCTAGCACGGGGAATGAAAGATTCTTCAAATTCACCGTTGAAAGGCGAGAATGTTTTTTATTTTGGAATTTCCATGTAAGATTTTGTTTGTTGCATTTGAAAACCGGAGTTACTTTCATATTATTCCTTACAAATAACAAAACGTCCACAGAACGTTCAGTTAAGGTATTTAGAAATATATGGTTCTGCTGATCGACAGTTTGTACTGACTGGTTGGTTTGTCTATCGAGCTATCACTACACCTGATTTGTATCAGCAACCACATTCTTCTTTTTAACGACTGTTACTTCACTGTTGGGCGAATGAAACCGCACAACAAACCCAGGTTCCTTTGAGAAAACGCCCTTCAAACCGTCAACATTAATAGTATAACCATGGTGGTCTGTCTGTGTCGGTGAACTGGCACTAGGAGGTGGACCTAAAAAGGCAACCGGTCGATAGATCGGAGCTGTAGGGACTAAAAACACAGGGGTATTGATAGGAGCTTCGGGATACTGGCGCCAAGCCTGTGGACCAAAGTATTGACTGGGAAGCTGAATGTTATTTTGAGCCATCGTATTTTCATAACTGAGCCGTAAACGCTGAAGCATTTGTTGTTTCATCTGAGCGGAAAACTCCCTCAGTGCTTGAAGCCGTTGTTCTCTATTGACGAAGGCATAGATTTGATCTTGTTTCTCCTCAGATTTGGGCATCACTACTTGACTTGTTTGATCCGATATTTCCAGAGGTTCCGTTTTATGACGTTGCTTCAATCTATCTTCAATCTCTTCGTCATCTGGTTCTTCGTCTTCATCATCGTCGTTGGTTGCTGCTTCATGCTCTTCATTGTCCTGTTGATTTTCATTCTCATCTTCAATAGCACTTTCCTTGTCATCTGCGTGACGTCCTTCGTCACGCACAAGCACCAAGTCACCTTTGTTAATGTCATGAGCCTTTGTAACACGAACACCACTCGGGGAAGAGTTGACCTCCCTTTCATCTTCATCAGAGTCGCCTAGGATTGGCTTTTCTGTATTCGAATCGTTTTCGTTCTCCCTCATCTCCTCTAGCAATGCTTCATCTTGTATGGTATTCCTAGTCGATGCACCTTCTTCGGTGAATACTTCGTCAAAATCCATACTTGAGCCACTAGTCAGGTTCTTAATCCACCTTGCCTTTTGAATGCGTCCATTCGACTCTTTTGAGGGACGTTTTGTGAAAAATTGCAAAGAGGTCTTCTTTATCAAACTGATACTTCTGTCATGCTTTTTGAGTGGCCATTTTAGCTTGTTTTTCAATGTGAAATTGTTTCTTACGAAAACATGCCGTCCTTTACTTGTCCCCTCAGCGTTGAGCTTTTCAATAAGGCTCTGTCTGGTTGAATGTTTTTTCACGTTTTGTCTTGCCTTGTTAATTGTCGTCAACTCTCTTTGCTTCAATAGCTTCTTCACGTGATGATGTCCTGAAAAAAAATATTGCAATTTTAGGTTAATTGTTTTAGTTTGGTTGGTTCAGTGCATTGCTATACTG
Organism: Cladopsammia gracilis; assembly: GCA_022457155.1. Taxonomy (NCBI): domain Eukaryota; kingdom Metazoa; phylum Cnidaria; class Anthozoa; order Scleractinia; family Dendrophylliidae; genus Cladopsammia; species Cladopsammia gracilis. The sequence goes on along the minus strand of JAJGOT010000248.1, from coordinate 374,491 downwards.
TCTGCCAAGCGTCTCCAAAACAGAACATAAAAGCTATGGGCCGAACATTGTTTACAGTCAATAGAGTTTAAATATTAGGGTTGGCAAGATTTAAAGCTATTTAAATTGGTTTAGACCGCGGTTTTGTTAAACACCGTCTAAACTTCGTTTAAATAACCGGCAGGGGCGGATCTAGGGGGAGGGGGGGGGGGGGGGGGTGCAGGGGATGCGCACCCCCTGAGATGACCTGCATCTTTCTAATATAACTGGTATTCTGCAAAGAAAAAAAAAAACGTGGTTACGTCATTCCTTAGAGGTGCACCCCTCCTAAGAAAAATCCTGGATCCGCCTCTGACCGGCCACGGGTTCATAAATTACCAGGGGCGCTTTCCATTCGGTCAAAATTTCCGAAAGTTTTGGCCGGAAATCCAATGGAACAGAAAAATTTCGTGAGAAAATTCCGAAATTTTAGGAATACGTTTTGAGGTTGTCCTCTTTGATGGAAATTCCGGAATTAACAGAACTTTTGTGTTCCATTCGTAATTTGTCTCGGCCCTAGTCTCTCAAGCTCAAGTAAGCTGAAAACTCGGGAAAGATGGCGACCGAATAGTCTTTCATCGTGTGGGTATTTCTGTACCGATCTCCAATTATTATTACATCACTCGTGCTTTGGAGCTGCAACTAGCAACGGTAAGATCAACTGTGTTTATAAATTTTGTCTGTTTACATTCGGTAAAAGTCCGTTATACTCGTCGGTTTTGTTCCCGCCTTTTTTAAAGGATACTCGGGGCAGAGAGTTCATGTTCAAAATATTGTTATTATTATTATTCAGACTTGTCTATAGCAACGACTGGTGTAGAAGCAGAATTGCCCGCTTATACGAGCAATGTTTCGGAATCATCTTGTTCTAAAGCCGCGAAAACATTCAAAAAGTTCGTCATTTTGATATGTCACGCCGTCCCGGTATCCAAGTGTTCTAAACCCGTTCCATTCGACCACCGAAAATTCCGAAAACTCCAACCGGAATTTTTTACCGAATGGAAAGCGCCCCAGGTAAATGGAAAGTACATTGACTTGAGAAAGATGTAATGTTCCCGACAGGATTCGAACCTTTGACCTTCTGCGTACCGGTCGGATGCTCAACCACTGAGCTACAAGAGACTCGTGGCGAATTGGGCCGTATACTAGGTTCATATATGACACGCGTCCTGCGTACTGGGATCGGCAATGTTGAAAGTGTCATGTGAGGTGATAAATAAAGATGGGAAATGTTAAGCTTGGTAATGAAATGAGAAAGATGTAATGTTCATAATGTCACAAGCGGGGGGACAAAGAAAAAAGTCTGAGTCTCCGACAGGAATTGAGGAGTCTTTTATCAGCTAACTGCTACATTCTCTTCTGAACATTTCACTTATTTCTTTGGGGGAGGGGAGTGATAAATAACGGATCTTTATCGTGAAGAAACAAATTCAATGAATGTTTGCTTAATGAAACGTAAGTAAAACATGAAGGCTTGGTTCAATTGGGTTACTGAAATGGTGTAAAATGTTAAATAACAATCTCATCGGTGTCATTTTACTAGTACCATTGTTTCTTCGTTGAATTAATCAAATAAGAGAAAATAGAATTGAAAATTAAACCTCATAACATACACATCTCTTTAGTGGTTGTTGGAAAACGGAGAAAGATGTGCTAGTGTTGTAGGAAACTTGTCGAGCTGTAATCGATTTTCTAATTTACAGACATAACATATATTATGGTACCTTGTTTTGTTCCCAGTCCTCCCGCCACCCACAGGGAAAGCGAAATGACTACAAGAGGTACAAATAGCCGCATGGAGGCTTTCAGTTGGTATCAAAACAAGTGCGACTTTTACAAAAGGAACGCAGTCTGAATAGCATCTCAGAAGCGCTATTTCATAACCATGTGTTTGGAGAGCTTTTCACGCCCTGTTGAACTCTACGCATAAAATCTGTTGGCGGTCACCTGTAGGATCAAATACTACCTGCTGTGTCTAAGTAGCTTGGAGAAACATGCAAGAAATCTGCGCTGTAATGTCTGTAATATTCTGTACAGTCAAGCCTCTCTACAACGGCCACATCCGACCAGAATTTACGGATTATTATGAAGAGGTTGTTGTTGTGGTTTTTGTACCTTTGCCATTATTCATGCCCACTTTTATATTTTGTGCAACTTTTTTCAATTTTTAGATTGACTTTTCAGAGTACCAACTAACTTTGTAAAACATCGAGACGATCTGTGCTTTTAGAACCTTATTCATTTTATCTCGTTAATACGCGAAGCGTAAACGAGATATAGTGTAGAGTACAGATATGCAACTAAATTAGTCACTTCATGTCCCTCAACTGTAAACTTTTATCCGGGTGGGGTTGGGGGAGTACTCTTTCACAAGCCGGCTAATCCTTAGCTTCCCACCATCAGGCTACATTTGACAGAAACAGAACACTAAATGTAGAATATTTATACAGTATTTCCTCATATAATTTGCCTTTTTTTAATTACTTTCCCGTAAGAGCTAAATGGCCTCAATCCTCACTGTTCTCTAGAATTGACCAGTTGTCTTGTTTGTAGGCTGCGTAGCAGACGCTGGTGTATTTATGGGTTGTGCCTAAATCATACCGTCCAGAAGGACGTCGGACACCTTATTGAGACTTATATAACGTAATGTCGACACTTAGGATTTTATTTTATCTTTTTAAATTTTAAGTGTAAAAAAAAGAAAATCTAAAATCCCCACTCAGGATTGAACCTGTGACCTCAGCTAGGCTTAGGCTTACATAAGAAGTTCTGCAGCTGCGTGGCACTTGGATTTCATGAAAAACTTTTATAAATGGTATTTTAAAGTGCCAAAGTTTTTGAATAAGTTCCAAACGTTTCGGGCTTTGCCCTTCTTCAGTGGAAATATGTTCGTTGAGAAATACGCCACGACATCTAAAGTTTAAAATGATTGTCTCTTGCATGCGCGCGCGCGACCTTCAGAAGAAACGAAAGTCAGAATTTAGGCCGCGCGGTTGACAGGTACCAAGTTGGAAAATAAGGCGCATCTCCTGCCGTTTCCTTTGCTTGTTTCCGCCGCAGAGCTTGACGCCGCAAACCAGCACGTCATCCACAGAGTGTCCATTGGAACTGAAATGCTCTGCGACTGGAAAACCGGGTGCACTCTTGGTAATACTCCTGAGATGTTCGCCAAACCGTTCCCTAAGAGTGCGCCCAGTTTCGCCGATGTAAATGGCAGGGCAGCGACGTAATCTTAACACTTTCATTAAGGATACCAACCACGCGCTCCAGATCTTTAACGGTTTTCAATTCCACAACGCTGACGACGGCCAACGCTTCCTCAATACCATGGACATCAAATCTCTATACACCGTGATCCCACACCACACTGGCCTGGAAGCGTTGACCTACTTTCTAGACAAACGCACCGTTCTCGATCCACCTACAGCCACACTTACACGTCTTGCTGAACTTGTGCTTACCCTAAAGCCTTCACTTTCAATGGCGAATTTTACCATCAAACAGGGGGAGTCGCCATGGGCAGTAAGATGGGCCCTAACTATGCGTGCCTTTTCGTGGGATATGTCGAAAACCAAATCATGCGACAATACACCGGCTTGTACCTCAACTCCACAAGTGATACATTGATGATATCGTAGGGGTTGCGAATTGCAACCGCGTTCAACTGGAAGAATACATTGATTTTGTTTCCAACTTTCACCCTGCACTTCAATTCACTCATTCTATCTCTGAAACCGAACTGCCTTTCCTTGATATCAATTTACGCATTTCTGGCAATCGAATCTCTACTTCCATCTACTACAAGCCCACAGATACCCACAGTTATCTTCACCACCAGTCATCGCATCCTCGACACTGTAAAGAAAGCCTACCTCACAGTCAGCTCTTACGCCTTCGACGCCTCTGCTCTGACGACGCCGACTTTCTAGCAAGAGCACACGAAATGGCCTCTTTCTTTGAAAGGCGTGGTTACAATGCACACACTCTCCAACATGATCTTGAGGAAATCCGACATGTCACACAGACCGACGCCCTCAAACGGAACACCTTGGCCGATGAAAAGGAGAGCAGGATCCCTTTGGTTCTTACTTACCATCCTCTGAACAACAGAATCAAACGGATTTTGCTCGACAACTTCAGCATCATATCGAACGACCCTGAAACCAAGGAAATATTTCCTCAGCCGCCAATGATCGCTTATCGCCGAGATCAAAACCTACGAAACGTCTTGGTCCACACGTCCGACACAAATCAAACTACTTCGCCCGCAGGTTCTGCTCCTTGTCGACACCCCCGCTGCCGTGCCTGTGACCACATCTCAAATGACGCTACTCTACTGGCTCCAAAAGGCTCCTTCACCATCAGAGAGTCCTTTACCTGTCTGTCATCTGGCCTTATATACTGCATCTCCTGCCGTCGCTGCCCTGCCATTTACATCGGCGAAACTGGGCGCACTCTTAGGGAACGGTTTGGCGAACATCTCAGGAGTATTACCAAGAGTGCACCCGGTTTTCCAGTCGCAGAGCATTTCAGTTCCAATGGACACTCTGTGGATGACGTGCTGGTTTGCGGCGTCAAGCTCTGCGGCGGAAACAAGCAAAGGAAACGGCAGGAGATGCGCCTTATTTTCCAACTTGGTACCTGTCAACCGCGCGGCCTAAATTCTGACTTTCGTTTCTTCTGAAGGTCGCGCGCGCGCATGCAAGAGACAATCATTTTAAACTTTAGATGTCGTGGCGTATTTCTCAACGAACATATTTCCACTGAAGAAGGGCAAAGCCCGAAACGTTTGGAACTTATTCAAAAACTTTGGCACTTTAAAATACCATTTATAAAAGTTTTTAGGCTTACATAGCCTACCGTACCACTGTACCACCTAGCATCTCGGGTTGCTTAGTCCTAAATTTAACTATATAAACTGTTACCCCCAACCTCGACTGAAAGCTAACCAGTTACTCCGTTATATAAGTCTTGATAAGGTGTCCGACGTCCTTCTGGACGGTATGATTTGGGCTTGACCGTATTTATGGGACTCAATTTCAAAGACGCGCGTGCGCGAAGCTTCAATGAACACCTCACTTTGGCGCGCGTCCTTGATCTTGCGTCCTGTAAAGTTTGCTTCTCTAAGGAATAAAGGTTATTTTGGAGGACGGACACTGCGTGAAAAGTACTCCCCAACCTCAAACACACAAAAAATAGTACTCCCCAATTCATATCGTGGCTTAGTCGATAAATTGACCTGCACGGTTGTCCTTTTGGAACTGGTGTTTTCAAACGTCAGCATTGTGTGAGGCGAAACAAAGTCTATCTCAAGCTCCGATAATGTCCGATGATATTCCACTGTTGATAGTTTAAAATCGCACTCCCATTTGAATACAAACCATCACGCACTATATAATATCATCAACTATCATGCGCTATCATTCAATTTGAACATGTTCAAAAATTTTACAACAGTTGAAGACAGTTTTGATCGTTTGGCCGAGCGCGTGATTTTTTCGGTCAGCTGTTGTCACCTCAGATGTACAAAAAAGTCAATAATCCCTTTGGGGACCCGAAAACAAAGAAAATAACAACCAAAAAGGTGTTTATTCGTCGTGCAATAACAGCTGTGGGTCAAGAGGAGAGACTTAAGGTGCGGTTACACACACAGCGGTAAATGGCATTTCCCATGGTATAGTCTAGGAGCCAAGTCTGAAAAGAGGCCTAGAAAATGAATTTCGTTGCACCCCCTTGCTATATTTGTCTGAATAGCAAAAAATGATAGAAAATTATCTAAGGAATACAGAATGACACCTTTTATTGATAGGCCAGCGGGACATCACCCCGATATCAGGCATTTTTTACCGGGTACATTTTCGCCGCATTTCGCTAATTAATATGCAAATTTGAATTTTGCAATGGAGTTTCAAATAATTGCAAAGTGTACAATATTTGGTCCAAATAAGCCAAGTTTGGACATAACATCAAACATACGTCATTCTTTGATTTGTGGGTGTTTTGGGCTGTATCCTTGGAAACTGTTCCTAGGAGGCAAGATTATTCCTGTGGGTACAGTTACAGCAATTTTCTAGGCTTCAAACGGAAAGACGTACGGATTTTCTTTCCCATTTTGTCAACTGAAATGCCCTTTTTAATTGTTTTCAAACTTCAAATCCCCGAGAACTTTTCAAGACACACCACTGCTGATTTTTAGTTCCCGTTTTAGTCACACGTGAAAACCAGAACTTCCCTGAAAAGATTGCAGTAACCATAGCTCCTGCAAGAGCAGGCAAATACAACACAGATAGAAATAATCAGCTCGACTATTTTTTTTTTTGGTTTGAATGCATTGCAATATCCTGTATCCATAGTTTTCTTTAGAATATAAACTTGGAAGCGAATGAGAAATGCGTTCAAATTCGGTTCAAATCTAAATCAATTGGTGTCAAGTTCAGCTTCAGGTCCAGTTTTCAAGCGTGAATTTAGTCTATATGTACATCCTTGTTAACTTTCTTCTTCTATAAACGTATTAATGCGCCGTTGTTTCTCCTAAAAAACTCAATTCAGGTCAACTCAGTGTCTGCAGTATTATTTTTTAAACAAGTTAACCAGGAGTAGAAAGTTTGGCTTATCACTTAATTAAACGGAGAGGGCTGAGCCAGTGCGACGCGACGATAAGTATACAACGCTGCATCATGCCACGATTGTTCGTTATTTAAAGACATCATGGACACCAGTACTGCAAATGGAATTATCGCGAAGCCATCACAGCAAAATGGTTGCGATGCGCTGTAATTTATGCCTGGCCCATTAATATAGCTTGTCGGAGATAACAACTACATGGGAAGATGGGAATCGGGACAACGCATGCCAAGACTATGGTGTTGTTTCAAACGAAATAAATCAGTTATACCGGCCGAAACAAAAGCAGCATTTTTTGCCGATCATTCCAATAAAAGAATATCTCTGCGAAGTCAGTTGTGAAGCCTGTGCTCGTGTTCAGCACTCATGGACGACGGCCAACAGTGGTGTTGTACAGAGAGAAGATCCGGCAGCAATGGTCTGAGTGACTAGGTGATCCTCTCCGATCCCGGCTTTCATCCGAATTGACTTCACTTGGATACTTTGTCTTCTAAACAGCAAAGCATATTTCAAAGCAGCCCTCTGCGTCAAAGTGATCACCAGCCCCTCCCAAGCTGGAGTACGTTTAATGCCAGAATATCCTCTCAGTCTCTACCAGTCACATCTATTGGATAGCGGCCCATGATAAACGCTTCAGCTGTAGATTACAGTACCATATATACGTTAATGACGAATGCCCAGAACATGATGGTCAGCACATAACAGAAACACGGCGTCATTACCTTTGTCTAGGTCATTTACGCTAAAGTCTAGGAAATATACTGTTATGCCTTTGGAAATGAGGCTTTCACGTTGCTGACTTGCTTTGAAGAAAGTGGACTGTATGACATCGTGCTGGAGTCCTGAATCTGAGGCAGTCACCCGGCTTCGGTACTCATTCTAGGGTCGGATGGGAACCCTCAGGGCCAAGTGCGTAAGCCGGCACAGCTGCAGATGTTGCCGAGGACAGGCCCGGGCGATGTAATCCTTGTTTTCTTATATGGCTTCCAGTATATATTTCTGACATGAGGTCACTACCAACTATGGCTCCATAAGTGCATTGAAAATTTGAGAAGGGAAACCACGCTATCGGCAACCACGCTATCAGCAGATTGGAACCGCCTTTCTTCCAGGTTTGGACAGACGTGGGTTTGGACAAACCGCATATCATAACAGGAAGACGCGGGGGATAGTTGGCATTTCCACAAATTCTGCTGCACTCGATAGGTGGTTTCTTACAAGCCACGAAAGGACTGAAATTAATGCTGCTACCAAACACTACTCAGAAAAATTAGGGATACGATGGATGTCCAGAAAGTAAACCCCTTTCATCTGGTTTGGGAAAACAAGGAACCAGCAACATTCCTCAATATTGCGACTAGCTTTGTGATGCCTACTGAGAAAGCAGACTAACTTGCAAGCGCCAAACAGACGGAAGCAGTCTGAGTGTAAGAATTTGCATCCAAAAGGCTTCCCAGCGATGCCATTGATTTTTAGGTTAAAATCACAATGGCTAATGTGATGACGATTGCGTCTTGGTCCAAGAAGGACAGAATATGAAGGGCAGAAGAAAAGGAAGTTACCATGCTGACATAAGCTGGTTTGGTCGTCTATTAGCCTACTTTAGTATAGGCAAGGCTCCCTAGAAGTGAGCTGAAAGCGGCCTTAATCTTCGGTGGCAGGGGATCGCAATCTCTGAAGTCAGCTCGATGAAATATTTTTGAAGAACCTATTTAGAGTAATCACAGCGAAACTTAGCCAGGAGAATTGTTCAAAGCAGCCAACATTCCAGCAAAGGAGTAAAAAGAGAACGGCGAGGAGTGAGCAGTTCGCTTGAAATCCATATCAACTCTGACAAGACTCCAATCTCGAAGCACTGGATCAAATAAATTAGTAACGCTGTGGACAGAACGTCAATAGTTCATTTCCTTTTCTATACATGATGTGCGATGGCAAAGTAGTCCATGATCCGACCTGGAAAAAGGGTTATTGATCGCTGGAAGCTTCTGCGACCAAACCAATGTAAGTGAAGAAATGTAACCATAAGACGTCCTTGACAGTCTTGTCAGAGCTTCAGAATGACCACGAATAAGCAGATACAAGTATCCTTCTATATGTTAAGCACGCTTCCGAAACCTGTGGAAGGATCGTCATCCAGTCCCGTGACACAGATTTCGCAGTGTTTTTCGTGTACTTCTTTACATCTCTGCCGTGCAACGAGCTGTCGTTAAAGACCAATACATACAATACAAGATCCGTTACATACCTATTCACGATCTCCACAATAAGCTCTGCAGTGCAGTGTGTGACGTGAGAACACGAGCGGGTTATCTTCCATCGGCAAGGGGAAGGCACTGAAGACACTATGCAGTAATTCCAGGGTCCCAGAACAGCTATGCGATCCCTCCAACAAAACTTACCAAGTAATCTCGTGAATTACCTTTTGTGTTCTCTACACCAGTGACAGTTTTGATAGAACCGCCACAGCATACCTTGCAAGATACTGGATGTTCTGTCAGAAACAAGAGAACAACGAAAGTCCTCCTTTCAAAAGCTATAGTCTGTTACAACATATCAGGACGCCGATTGATGACGAAAAATCCCGCACCGACGGGTTTTTTACAGCTGAAAATCCGGCTGTAAATTCAACCGTTCAGCATGCAAGAAAGACGATTATGTGTCAATGCAAGGCAAACTGTATACCCTGCACAGAAGCCTGCTTGTGTATGAACAACGAAACCTGTCAGAACACTCACTGCTTAGAGGAGACCAGTGATGACTAGGATAACGATTAGAAAATTTCATAAAAGTGGTGCTTGTTTTGGAGGAATAAAAGTTTGACGTTTAGTTGGGATTTTGGCACTTATGATTACACACAAGTATTGTTTAAGAAGTACTTCATATTTGACTGTCATTTGTCATTTTCATATTACAGTCAACTCTCTCTAAGCGGACACCTCTCTATGGCGGACACCTCATTTAAAGGCTGAGAGAAAATTTAGTCCCTGCCGAATTTCACTTGTTTCTCTGTAACTGAACTCTCTCTAAGGCGGACAGCGGACACCTTTTTCAACATGTTGGTTCAAAAACCTTTCAAAGCGGACACCGGATGTTTATGAAATTTTTTTAACAGGTCCAAAATTCCGAAAAGTTAACGCAATCTGATAACAGTGGTTTTAATAAAATATACCAGACCTTACAATATGTCTTAATACAATCTTAAAGTCACTTTTCCCGTCAGTTATACAACAACACATTTGCGCTGACTACATTGTACACTGCAATTAAAGTAATAAAGCATTGGTTTCAGTTTTGATGTTCGGGTATTAGGTTACATGAACTCTCTCTAAGGCGGTCACCTTTCTACGGCGGACAGTAAATTTGGACCGAGGGTGTCCGCCTTAGAGAGAGTTGACTGTACTTCGTATGTAACAGAATTATGTGCCTGTTATGGGGAACTTTTATAGATGAGGATACTTTGTGATGCCTATCAGGGAGTAGCGTGGCCCCCTTCTACGTGCAATCCTGGAAATTACTTACTCTTCCTGGAGCTATGGTTATTGCAATAACTATAGGATTACGTTCTATAGTTTTCATGTGTGACCAATACGAGAAAACGAAAACGACTGTGGCGTGTCTTGAAGCATTCATTGACCAAACTTTGAGGTTTGACACTTGGAAATAGTAACAAATAACGTCTATTTTTAGCAGACTATGATATAAAAACACTTTAGTACACAAAATGTGATAAAATCGTGCTTCAAAACTCTGGTAGACAACATTTCCTAAAATCATTTTCGATTTGAAACATGGAAAATTGATGTAACGCTACGAACTGAATTAATTACGTCTCGTAGCAACAGTTTCCATGGAAACAACTTTGATATATGCTTAAATCTAAGAATGATAAATGTTTACTGCTGTGTCCAAGTTTGGAGAATTTGGACCAAATTTTTCTATACTTCACATTTATTTGAAACTCCATAGTAGAATTAAAACTTGCATAATAAGCAAAGGGGGACTAAAAGGTACCCGGTAGAAAATGCCCGATATCGAGGTGATGTCCCGCTGGCCCAGCAATAAAACATGTCATTCCGTATTCCTCTGATATTGTGCTATCATTTTGTGCCATTCAGACAAATATAGCAAGGGGGTGCAACGAATCGACATTTTTTCGGAGCTGGCTCCTAGACTAGTAGATCATCCCGCGGTGCATCACACTTGGGTTTAGTATACCGTGTTAACCAGCGGTTACATGCGATTTGTGATTTGCCAAGGTAAAAAAATTTCACGCAGTTCAGTGAATCACTGCGTGTTGAAGTCAAACGGAGCATCGTGATTGGCTCTTGTACCTTGGGCATCAAGACACCATTGCAACTTACTACGTTAAATGTCATGGGCGCTTCGTGTGATCTTTTTTATGTATCCATGGATATTTACTGCGGGAAATGTCGGTCACTCACTAAATGTTTCACTAACACTAAATGTTTCCCGTGGTGAAGGGGTCATTTACCACGGTAAAAGTGCCCCGTGTCACCGCACCTTTTATTGAAACTTCTGGGTAACTTTTGTCAACTTTCATCAACAGTCATGTGCTGCAGTGCACCGTTTTGATCGCAAACATAATAGTCAACGATAGTAGATAAGTTGGATCAAAACTCTCACCTCACACTATCGTCAACTATTATGCACCGTGGATTGGGGCTTTAGGGGACGATAACTTGGCGAATTTCAGCCCGGTTTCTTGAACAAATCTTCTTAAAATGACGTTTGCGATTACATGAAGAAATTTCCAGCCCGGTTTTCGAAATCGGGCTGTAGGGCCCGATTATATGAGCCAGGCTGGCCCGGTTGGCCGAGATCTCGGCGCGCCTGTTAAACGCAACAAAAATCAACTTTGCGATTATATGATAACCGGGCCAGCCCGGTTAGCCAGGATTCCGGCAAATCGGGCTGAAAATTTTCCATGTAATCGCGTTTACCGGGCCAGCCCGGCTAACCGGAACAGCACAAAAATCTGCCTCTGAGCAATCCTGCTCGCCTGTAAATGGCTCATTTTCTCTTTAAATGATAGAGGTACACAAGAGTGCGTAAGCACGAAGTAAATGAGCTAAAATGCAGAACAAATCCTTAATTGAAACATTCTACGCTTTGCGCCAACAACTTTCAGCCAAAACCGTTGATGCTAAATTTAGTTGTCGCTCAGGCTGGCTCGCTTCATGTAATACCAGGCTGAAAGTCATCTCGGCAAAATGGGCCATTTCGGCTAACCGGGCCAGCCCGGCTCATTTTATCGGGCCCTAAATTTCAGCCCGGGAACCTCATGTAATCAGAATGAAATTTCAGCCCGGGCTGAAAAGCGAGGTCACCTGGGTAAAAAAGTGCGCTTGGGCAAGCGCAATGATTTGTTTTCAATGAAACAAGGTGGCGGCGTGGGCAGTCAGCCCGGGCTGAAATTCGTCATGTAATCGCAACAAAATTCCAGCCCGCCGACCGGGCTGAAATTCGCCATGTAATCGGCCCCTTATTGTCACAAATTTTCGCGAAATTCACATCCCCCCACGTCATTCGGACATTCGTTTTGCAAATTCAGAGATAAGGGAAAATGGTGAAATTAAGACGGAGACAGTTAAGAAGCATTTTACCTGCAAACACAGCCGCCTCCCATCCCTCCCGGTTCGCGCAAACGCCCCAATGGCCCTGGCGATGCGAGGAGCTGTATGCGCAGGCTCAGTAGTAACTTTTGGATGATGATGAAAGATATACATCAACTATGATACTGATGCAAAACTGTGACACTCTTTAATGTTTGATACTTTATTATATCACGGTCCAATGTCGAAAGAAACACAGGAACAATAACTGATTCCTTCTCTTCCAGCGTAGGAAAAAAAAAAAGAACCAGGAAAGAGATAATGGACTGAGTTTTTAAACAGATTTATTCCTGGGCCCGGCAGTCCATCGCTGGATTAACATAATCCCGAATTAATTTCGAATAACATGCTATAAGAAATTACTAATATCATCTAATTCGCTTTAATACTTTAATATATCTTAACAAAATAAAGGGAAAAAAGGTTGTTCTGCTTTTAATGCCGGATTGGAGATAATCAGGTTTTGAACTACCGGGCCCAGATCGGAAAAAAACTTCACAGCATGCAACTATCATTACACATCTGTGGGCTTTTTTGACACTTGTTAAATAATTTCTTTTTCTCTAAAAACAAAACCAGGATGTCCTTACGAATCTTCACTTGGAATCCGCCGACAGAATCTGACGACTCCCCGTGGAGAATTCATCATGCAAATCTGTCTTAAAACTGCTATAAGAAAATCTCCATGTGAATTCTCCTGAGACCCCCCCCCCCCCGCCCCCCCCCCCCCCCCCCCCCCCCAGATAATCTTTAGGAAGTATTGGACACGGCTAGCTTCTTGAGATGCTCCATAAACACTTGTAAACTGACATCATCAGTGAGTACGGGCGCACCCGCTGCATCTTGGCCCCAAGCGAACATGTTGTTATGGGTCTGTGAAGGGTTCACTTTCGACAGCAGGAAACGAGCCTGTAAATGCGAACACGACAAAATCATTAACATAACTAAAGGTTAGAAAACGATTTCTTATCTCTCACTGGAAGTTTCTAAAATTTCCATATTTATTCTGTTATGCCTCTCTTTTAATTAGCTCACCCCTCCTTCTCTCAAAGCATCTTAAATGACACCTTCCCTTTCTATTAAGTACCCATCCCATCTTGTAGCATTTAATTAGACCACAGTGCAACATAATCCAGAACTACCTTCCAAGCGAAGCAAAGTGGTAGCCTCTTTTTTTCAAACTAACTCGTCAACTTTTTTTTTACAACCGTACTTACATTGCAGAACGTGTAATGTCTGTTTTTTTTTTGTATTTTATTAGTTTTTTTTTATTAACCTGCAAGTGTACTACCCACCCCAGTTCCCCAGTTCAGTTCCTCACATACAAGTTGAATTCCCACCCACGTTTAACCAGCCCCTCCCGACCTTACCAAGTACTATACCCCCCACCCCCCCCCCCCCCTCACTACTCTGTTTTTGTTATGTGCGTGTGTGTGTTTTACGTCTTGTACCGTGGCAGTAACTTTACTTAAGTAGCGTTATCTATGTTAACAGTATTAAAGCCAGAAAAACATGCTGACAGGGATAACTTTTCAGAAAGAATTAATTCCTCTTAGGGGTGACAATTAAGGGTGGTCCTGCACTTGTGCAAACGATGTCTGTGATTCGCTAAGAAAACAATAGATTCGTCCCGCTGGGATAGGGATTAGGGATAGGGGCATTGTTCTAGTGATATGTCAATTGTATAGTTCGCCAATCACAGACATCGTTTGGATAGCTACGGGGTCGCCCACAATTAATGAGAGCCACACCCTCAAAACAGGTGCTATTCCCTCCCGCCTGGGTAAATAGTGTTACCTGTGAGCCGCCATGTTCAGTTTCTATGTAGCGCGGCATAGGGAAGCGGACCTGTAGGATCTCTCCAGCGTCATCAACAGGACCTTGCAGAAGACTCCGGAAGCTTTCATACTGTGGATCATTATGATAACCGGCTTTCTTCCACTGGGCAATTGTCTGTGAACATAAAACGAAAAGAAATTTAAATAACAGTAGAACTTCCATGTGCGAACACCTCTTCCAAGCGATCACTTTTCCAAAAAAACACATTTCTTCCAATAAAACGAAAATTTTGTTCCTTGAATCAAAATTTCAATAATTATGAAATAATATTTCGGCTGATAGTTACTTTGCACATTGAAATTACTACAGGTTCATAATTCAAAGTTTAACCCCCTGTGGCCTGACCTCGTAAGCGACCACCTCCCATAAGCGACCACCTCCCACAAGCGACCACCTCCTACAAGCGACCACCTCCTACAAGCGACCACCTCCCACGAGCGACCACCTCCCATAAGCGACCACCTCCCACAAGCGACCACCTCCCATAAACGACCACCTCCCACAAGCGACCACCTCCCATAAACGACCACCTTCGGCTTTGCATTTGGTGTCCGCTTACGGGAGGTTGGACTGTGACACTATCATCTGATTTCTACGTAGGGCTGACTTGCAAACTTAGCTTCAAAATAGTTTTGAACATTAGTAGCTGGAGAGGAACAGCAAGAAGCAAAACATGTTTGTGTACAAATGGGAAATTCATGTGTCTACGAGGGTGTGCTTCTTGCTGAATCTAGTATTGCCATTGAGTGTTGTTAAACCCTCACCTCTCCGTGGTAAATGAGGATCTGAAAGAATGTGTCCAGGAGAAGAATTCTGTCAGGGAGGATACTACTCGAGTCTAGCAAAACAGGCTGAAAAACAAGACGTTATTAAATTTATGTTTACATACATACATACACACTTTACTAACTCATCACTGATGAGGCTTTTCAGAGTTGAATAGTTATACCATTATATAATAACCTATAAATACATATTATGAAAAAACTATAAGTAATCAAAATTAAAGTTAATTAACTTAAGAATTTCGTTAAGAGTTGACGCTTTAAGGACTGTTTAAATTCGCGCTGAGATTGGCAACATTTAAGTTAAGGTTTCAGAGTTCCAAAGACTAACAACCTGATATAAAACGTTCTCTGTCCACTGGCAGATCTAAATAGTGGGATATCAAGAGCTTGTGCGTTTCTAGTATAGCGCTTTGACACGTCAGAGCGTTTAATGAACTGCTCAGTCAAGTAACCTTGGGCACTCCCTGTCATGCACTTAAAGCACATGACTGCTTGATGATAGCTGGTCTCTGACTGGAAGCCATTGTAAACGCTTCAGTATCTTTTTATCTCGTTAATGCGCATGCGCATTAAGCGAGATTTCGGAGTCGAGTACGAAAAGGGACAAAAGTTGTTAACAAAATTTTGTGGACTTTTGTACGGGGGGGTTTCTTGTCCCTTCTTTATAGAAGCTATATTAGGGCATTGAGGATATGGTTGGTTAAACCAGTTAGGATTTCAAGAAAGGCGTCACATACTGCCACTAAAATTTTTGGGGAGCACCCCCGGACCTATTGTTAATTTCCCAAGGGTATTGGGATGTCAGAACTTGTGATGAACTTGTCATATCTCACATTACATTACCGCAAAGGTATTAAGTCCTTCTTTAAGTTTCGATATCTCACGTTACCTATCAGTTTCAATCATTTGTCGTAAAGCCATTGAAGCTGCTTTAGAAGGGATGCGTTTTCTTGGGAAACGCAGTTTGAGAATTTCACGGTGTATTTTTACGAATGGAGACGTTTTAAGAAAGTTAAATGGGACAGAAAAGTTTGTGTTTTAATATGAGCGATACGGCAGAGCAAAATAGCATGAACTTTGCGTTTTTTGAGGAGCACCCCCGGACCTATTGTTAATTTCCCTAGGGTATTGGGATGTCATGAACTTGTCATAATTATCTCACGCTACGTCACCACAAAGGTATTACAGTTCTTATTTAGTTTCGATATCTCACGTTACCTACGGTATCAATAATCTTTCAAATTTCAAATCATTGCCATTAATAGATTTAGGTACATGGTAGAATGTATTCACGGTGATAAAAATTGCGCTTTGATTATGCAATAGTATGCAAGGGACCTCGTGATTTTGCAGACTTCGTCAAACTATTTCTTGTTTGCTGCAATTCTCTCTACAGTTCTATTCGTATACAAGTAAAATTTTGTTGTTGACAAAGCAAGCATTTTAACAACCATTTTATAAGCGATCTGAGCGTTTCAATTCAAGACAGACATTGGAACTTATTATTACGGACTTAATTGAGAAGATATTATTTGAGTGCCAATACGAAGAAAATATCAAGAAGTGGTTAGGATTTTATCGGATACACCGCCACTAAAATTTTTGGGGAGTACTCCCGGAAC
This sequence comes from Cladopsammia gracilis, assembly GCA_022457155.1. Classification (NCBI taxonomy): domain Eukaryota; kingdom Metazoa; phylum Cnidaria; class Anthozoa; order Scleractinia; family Dendrophylliidae; genus Cladopsammia; species Cladopsammia gracilis. Next base: position 357,967 of record JAJGOT010000248.1, on the reverse strand, counting down.
TATGTTAATTTCCCTAGGGAATTGGCATGTCATAATTTTTTTTTAAGTTTTGATATATAGCGTTACATATCAATCTTTCAAATTTGTTTTTACGTGGATGTGTCCGAGACGGCATTGATCTTCAAAGGTTCAAGAAATTTGTGTTTTTCTTGTCAATCATATGTCGTAAAGCCATTAGTGCTCATTTAGAAGGGTAAAAAAGGTCAAATGTTCTTGGGAAACGCAGTTTGACTGAAAATTTCACGGTGTATTTTTAAAATGAATGGAGACGTTCTGAGGAAGTTAAATGGCAAGGGAGCAAAAACAATAATTACTAAGTTCAATTTATGAAATGAATGGCTTTGAGTTCTCATAGTATGTTATCATATGATGAACTACCGATCACGCGAACGAAATCATTGCCATTATTAGATTTAGGTACATGGTGGAATGTATTGACGGTGATAAAAATTGCGCTTTGATTATGCAATAGTATGCAAGGGATCTCGTGATTTTGCTGAACAAACTAATTGTGCAAATGTAGAAGTTATTGTTTGCTGCAATTCTTTCTACAGTTCTATTCGTGTACAAGTAAAAGTTTGTTGTTCTGAATTGAATGACAAAGCAAGCATTTTAACAACCATTTTATAAACGATTTCAGCGTTTCGATTCAAGACATACATTGGCATTATTACGGACTTAACTGAGAAGATATTAGTGCCATTTATACGGGAGAAAATAAGACGCGTCTTATCTAAGACGCGACTTAAATAAGATGCGAAGTGTACCATTTATACGTTTGCGTCCAACATAAGACGCGAAGATCACGTATAAATGGTTCGCGTGTTATTTTGATACGGCGCACTTGTTGTTCACGTCTTATTTAGGACACGAAAGCATTTATACGAGGAAGTTCACGTCTTATTTAAGACGCGGACAAAATAAGAACTTAAGATAAGTCGCGTCTAAAATAAGACACGAATGCTTATTTTGTACTGTTTATACGATCGGTTCGCGTCTTATTTAAGTCGCGTCTTAGATAAGACGCGTCTTATTTTCTGTCGTATAAATGGCCCTATTATTTGAGTGCCAATACTACTCAAGTAAAAAACATTTGATAAACGTTTTTTCACCTTTTTTCCGGATCCACGGTTGTGGCGTGCAGGAAAGACAGAAACATTTCCAGTGAAGATCACAAGAAAAGACAGAAAAGTCAGAAAAATATAGCACTGCGACAGCTTGAGACTCAGTTGAAGTAAAAAGTAGTGAAAATTGCTTTTCAGTGTTTATCTGGCTTTGACAGCTTTCGTAATAAAGTTTCCTTTTTATCATTGTGGAATGTCCGGTTTCCGGAAGATTAGAAAGAACGGGAGAGAGCGAATCTTAAAAATAAAATTAAAGTTGGGAAAATAAATATTTGCTCAATTCTTTCTTTGAGGAATAGAGGAATTCTAAGGATATGCACTTTTTGTCCTGACTTCCTGACTGAATTTAAGTCTTAAAATAGCAATGAATATGCGTGAACGGACTCTGATCGATCAATGACAGACATTGTAGCGACCATAGGTCATGGATCAGTTCTTTTCTTCTTTAAAATCTCCGTAAAATTCTTAGATGTTTATATCTTATATATAAAGATCTACAAACGCGGATAAGCGTAAACATTTATCCGATGCGTTGTGGCACACATCAAAGATTTAAATTGGATGATCCCACAGGCAGACCAATCGTGATATCCAGTACACAGTAATGAAATATACTAGGTAATAATACGATTTGTCACGGAATTGATAAGCGATAGAAAAATCGAAAATATTACACACTAAAGTCTTCTCACCTTTACTTTATTGTCTCTTGATGTATCCTGACCGGTTTAAATGCATTTTTACAACTTTTGTCACTCGCCCCACTATCCACTACAAAAGAAGGGAAGGCTGGAGACCTCTGAGCGAACCCTCGCCACGCGAAAGCCAATAATTTCTAAACAATTCAACTCAAGCTCCCCGAATTGCCACCAGTGAGGCCGCAGGTTAAATGTCTACCCGTGCGATTCGTGCTAGCTTCCAAATTCCCTTTCACGGGCTCTAAAAGGGCTCCGTTTTGGAGCGATTCTGGCCATCTTCGCTTCGCCATTGTCCGCGATCCAAACGGTTGTACCACGAAAATGGAGGTCAGCATTAGATTCCATCCACCAAAACCACCTTGTCCGAGAGAGACTGAGATCGAATTCCACAACTCGTGACCGATCGTGACCGAGGATTCTCGGACCTCGGAGAATATATTTAATGACACCAGACACACGGAACCGATTTGTCAGTTCTGTTTGATTGACTTAGATGTCCTTGGATATGTCGCTTTCTTGATGCTTCTTTGGATAAACTGTATTGCCGAAAAAATAAATTATTCTTCTGTTTTGGTGGTAAGTATTAAAATAATGTAAAAATGTATACGCGTGTGTTGTTTCTTGTTGATTCAGATCTTTGGTGGTTTTGGTGGATGTCGTGGATGGGTATCCACCAAAACCACCTGGTCTTTAGTCTTCCTTTGTCTTCAGTGATCTGCTTTCAGTTCACAAGTACAGCTACATTTCAATGGTTGTTATCGCTGTTATAATATTGAGAATTTCGTAACTATTTGTTTTCTTATTTTGCTGTATATTTGCGTCCAAAAATACAACCACCTATAAATAAGTGGTTTTGGTGGATGGACATCCACCATCCACCAAAACCACCTTTTCGGTTTCTCCAAAACTGACTGCTTAACCTGCTTTCCTGCAACTATGTATATTAATTTTGTTTCTATTAACTCAGTTAGAGACCGTTCATTATTTATGGGATGGGGGGGGGGGGGGGGGGGGGGGATGGGTGAGAAAATGGGGGTACCTGAAATTTTAGTCACTGCAAAAGGAGGGGTGGGGTCCTGGGGAAATTTTTGTGTTATGGAGGGGGGGGGGGGTCTTGAAATTTTAAACAGATGATGTCTTAAATAAAAAATTAACCCACCATTAAACATATTACTGGATTGTAACAGTATTAAACTGGAGGGTTTTAGTGATTGACGTAAAAAGTATTAATTATAAGTATCTGTAACCCTAGCCCAAGGAATTTTTCTTATCTGCTATGTGGACATTAAGTTGAAGAACTGTTAGTAGTATCTTGTAGTTATCAGTTCATCCTTTGTCGTCCTTGTAAGTGAGTCAACCCACCCACCACTCCCGGTTTCTGGATTGCTCAGTAGCAGTGGTTTTGTATATTGCAGTAAATCTTTATATAGCCCAGCTGAGTCTTGGTTGTGATAGTAATTAACAACTATTAACTCAAGTCCTTCAAATGCACAGTGGACCAAGTGGTTGAATTGCTTCGATAAAGAAAACCACACAAGAGTCAAAATGCCATAAGTTGTAATAACTATTTATTAATAAATTTACTAAAAATTATTCTAAATTTGTTTTCATTTCCTGTTACAACATGTTATGGTTTTATTGCTTTTATGTCTGGTTTATACAGGTTTACGTCTCCTCCATATCCCCATTCCCATCATATCCTCATTTCCATCATACCCCAGGCCCATCATATCCCAAATTTACACCTATATGCTTAAAACTAAATATGATATAAGAAGTACAGTTTTAATATGATAGACAGCAATACAGTCACCCTCAAATTTTCAGATCTGAAAACCACCATGCTAGCCACTACATCATCGCACCCCCACAAAAATATGGTATGGATCCATACAATACAACTTTTATTTTATAGAAGTCAGTCAATATCAGTCTCTCCCGGTCGAGGTGTTTTTGGTGGATGGAATCTAATGCTGACCTTAAATTCCATCCACCAAAACCACCTTGACTGGGAGAGACTGAGATCCAATTCTGAATTCACAGAACCGAACTACTGAGGATGATTTGACGAGGTTGGACAGGCCTATCACAAATCCTTCTCGTCGCTAGAAGCATTTTAGCCCAGCTTTAGCACAGCTTCAGTGTAAATAAGTGTAAACTTTCTGAATTCTGTGTGAAATAAAGTTATTATTATTATTATTATTATTATTTTTATTAAGTCTACCCCATGTAAGCTCAAGTACGTGCCTGAAAGATTTTTCCTTTCCGATCAAATAAAGATATAACAGGCCTGTTGTTCTAAATGTTGTCGTTTTTGTGTCCTTAAGAAAAAATCTCTAGCTGTGATACTGACAGGAGGAATATATTTATGCTTTCCAGAGCTGTTTAGAATATTTAGTTACGCGGTCATTTGCTTGCTACAATAGCTCTTGGTATACAGTGGAGCTTCTTTGGCTCAATTTGAAAGAGTTGCAAGATCAGTAGTAGCCGCTTATTATTATTCACACTAGTAAAACTAGAATGTTCAATAAAAATAAAACAATTAGGTCAGCTTGTGTGTCAGGTGCTACATAATACGTAGATCTCACATTCAAACTCCAACTTAGGTGAAAGATTGACACGACAATCTGTCGTTTAAATGATTGCAGCGATGGCAGATTTCTTTAAGTTTGCTCGGCAGACTATTCCATAATTTTTGTCCAAGATATCTTAAAGGCCCATGTTCACCCAATCTGCTTTGCGTGCCCGGGCTGATTTTCGCACAGACGGAAAATCGAAAAATCGACGTGCCAGCCAATCATAGCGCTACACTGAACAATTGAACCGTTTCAAAACAAAAACACAAGCGCGCAAAGCAGATTGGGTGAACATGGGCCTTTAATGAGTGCTTCCCGTAGGTTACCGAATAAAATCTGAGTATGTGAAAATCAGCCCCTCTAAAGTTGTAACCAGTGCTATTCTCTAAGAACAAATCCTTGACGCTCTGAGGGCACAGGCCATGCTTGACTTTGTACATCATACATGCTATGTCTTGGAATGCCTCCTTTCATACAGTGTAGTTAATTTAGCCTTGTTAAACAGTTGCTCATACACCTGTATGTGGATTTACCATCTCTAAAGACTGCGCGCAACCCCTCTCCTGAATACGTTCCAGTTTTCTCTTATCACTCGTCCGGCAAAAATGCCAAGTAAGATGGCAGTATATTAGTCAGAGTTTATTCTGCATTTTAATAATAGTGATTCAGAAACATGACCATTCATGCACATTATTTTAGTCCACTGTGGCGAGGTCAGAGTCTGGTATACAATCAATCCCTGCTTATGGACACCTGCTTGAAATGGACCACTATTATTACAGACAGTTTCCTTGGTCCTGAAAGAAAGCCCATACATTTTATCTAAAATTCACCCATAACCTTAATTACAGACTCCCACTAATACAGACAACAAACAGTTTTTCCTGCCCACTGGGTTAAAATCTCATTACAAAATTAGCCTTAAGACTATTATACTGGCATTCCTACTTCTTTGTTGGAGAAGTGAAACATTTTTGGATTGGCAATGTACCTTGGAAAAGATTATTTTAAGATTATTTTTTTGAGATTATTTTTTACATTTTTATATTTTTAAGGTTATTTTTCTTAGATTTTTTAATTTTTTTAAGATTATTTTTTTAAAGTGTTTTTAATTTTAAGATTATTTTAAAAGTTATTTTGCATAAATGCAAGAATATTAAATTTGGCCTTACATAAATGGCTCTAATTAAATTATAAATAATATGGTTACCTTAATTATTACCAGGTTTTATATACTGGGTGTATTTTATTTTGATTTGTAATGCAATAGAATAACATTTTCTATTTGCAGTGCCTTAATATGGTATACATAAAGGAAGGCTGTGCAGCTGCAGACTGTTAACAGTCCCCTAATGTCCTGTGCGCTTGTCGAGTTTGATTGTTCAGTTCATTTAGTCCCCATCTTGAATGTCACAGCCCAATAAAAACTAGGGGGAGTACAAAAACTACTCAGAGGATGGGGGCAGAGAGAGTACAAAAACTTTCAAGATGGCGACTAAACAAACTGAACAATCCAACTTGACAAACACACAGGAAAATAGGGACTGTGAAAAGTCTAACAAATCAGATAAAAAATGAAACTAAAAGAATAATAATTCACAAAACCATGCTTAGGTTTTTCAATCCACCATTGACAGCAAATGGTCATGACCCTTAATGCCTGTTGAATTATTAGTTTTACTTGAACTTCAGTTTGCATATCCTGGGTGCAGCAACTCCATGTCAGACATCATTTTTATATAATCGCTCAAACTGTCACTTTGCTTATACAGATAAAACATAAACTATGGGAACAAAAACCTTTTTTTTTTCCTTGAAAAAGCAAGCCTGGTTCAGTGACTGGCACTTCCATTATCTGTATTAAATCTTGATAGACAGGTTTATAAAGATCACTTGGCACCTTGTGACTTTATTTGTCCTATCCTATTGGTAGCTACACAGTTGAAAATAAAATCAAAGTGTTCAAAAAATACCAAGTTAATAGAAACAAAATTAATATACATAGTTGCAGGAAAGCAGGTAAAGCAATTTTGGAGAAACCAAAAAGGTGGTTTTGGTGGATGGTGGATGTCCATCCACCAAAACCACTTATTAATAGCTGGTTGTATTTTTGGATGCAATTTAGCAAAATAAGAAAACAAATAGTCACGAAATTCTCAATATTATAAGGGACCGTTCATTATTTATGGGAGGGGGGGGATGGGTGAGAAATTAACAAATTTTCCTTTTTTTTCATGTCCCCCGCCCCCCCCCCCCTTAGTTAATCTGAATTTTTTCAGGTCCCCCCTGTTCTGTTGGGGGAAGAATTTCAATACCCCCCACTATTAAACCTGACTGATTTCTATAAAATGAAAGTTGTATTGTATGGATCCATACCATATTTTTGTGGGGGCGCAATGATGTAGTGGCTAGCATGTTGGTTTTCAGATCTAAAGTAGGTGAAAATTTGGGGGTGACTGTATTGCTGTCTATGATATTAAAACTGTACTTCTTATATCATGTTTAGTTTTAAGGATATAGGTATAAATTTGGGATATGATGGGCCTGGGGTACGATGCGAATGAGGATATGATGGGAATGGGGATATCAAGGAAACGTAAACCTGTATAAACCAGACATAAAAGCAATAAAACCATAACATGTTGTAACAGGAAATGAAAACAAATTTAGAATAATTTTCAGTAAATTTATTAATAAATAGTTATTACAACTTATGGCATTTTGACTCTTGTGTGGTTTTCTTTATCAAAGCAATAGGCCATTTGCACGATGACGTCATTTGACTACTACTACCAGAATTCATTTCGTTTTTCCTTTCTTATTTAAATTTTGTAATCCCAGTGTGGTTTAAATAACAATAGCCCTAATTTGCACTACAAAACAAAAAACTGAAGGATTCTGATAGTAGTAGTCAAATGACGTCATCGTGCAAATGGCCTATTCACCCACTTGGTCCACTGTGCATTTGAAGGACTAGAGTTAAGACCTTAATGGTTGTTAATTACTATCACAACCAAGACTCAGCTGGGCTATATAAAGATTTATTGCAATATACAAAACCACTGCTACTGAGCAACCCAGAAACCGGGAGTGGTGGGTGGGTTGACTCACTTACAAGGACGACAAAGGATGAACTGATAACTACAAGATACTACTAACAGTTCTTCAACTTAATGTCCACATAGCAGATAAGAAAAATTCCTTGGACTAGGGTTACAGATACTTATAATTAATACTTTTTACGTCAATCACTAAAACCCTCCAGTTTAATACTGTTACAATCCAGTAATATGTTTAATGGTGGGTTAACACTGTAAGTAATGTCATGTACAATTATGGCAGTATCAAATAAAGAAATTAAAATTGTTAATCATGCTTCATGACTGCACCAATACTGAGCAAGGCTGTGTTCTTAGAAGAATCATAGAGAACCCAAAGGCTCCCAGCCATGAAATCTGGCGTGCCCTGATCTTATTGGTACTCTGTAGTTATGTTTTCAATTTTTTATTTAAGACATCATCTGTTTAAAATTTCAAGACCCCCCCTCCATAACACAAAAATTTCCCCAGGACCCACCCCCCCCCCCCCCCTTTTGCAGTGACTAAAATTTCAGGTACCCCATTTTCTCACCCATCCCCCCCCCCCCCCCCCCACTCCCATTGAAATAATGAACGGTCTCTAACTGAGTTAATAGAAACAAAATTAATATACATAGTTGCAGGAAAGCAGGATAAGCAGTCAGTTTTGGAGAAACCGAAAAGGTGGTTTTGGTGGATGGTGGATGTCCATCCACCAAAACCACTTAGGGAGCATTCATAATTTATCTAGAGGGTAGGCTATGATGATTTCCTTAATTTTTTTCTTTCATGTTTTAAAGCCCCCCTCATTATCTCAGGATTTTTTTCCTGACCCCCCCTCAAGCGATGCTGATTTATCAAAAGAAAATATCATAGCCCCCCCCCCTCCCCAGCACATAAGTACCACTTGTCTAACTCACCCTTAGCCATTTCAAAGTCTTGTGAAAGGTATACTGTGCTTACTGAGCTTTATTAACTGGTAATTAACATAGTAAATCAGTAACAACTTGCACTAATGAAATGAAAATATAATGTTAAGTACAATTAAATCTCTATGCATTTTAATTCAAAAATGTTTTTTGGACATTCCTGAGAAAGCTGATTGAATTATTGGCTGATAATAACTTAAATTATCTGAATTGGTACTGGAGAGAAAGTAGTCTCTTAGAAGCTAATGATCTGATAGATCATGGCCAGTTGTCAGTGCAGTGTTTTTAAATGAAGATCTGAAGATCATAAGAAATATTGTTTGTGCCGGTCAATAGATGATAAAGCATATATAAGGCCTGGCACGGGGGATGGAATGAATCACGCTAGGAATCAGAGAATCTTGACACTCAGTGCAGATGAGAGGGCTCGGAAACTTCCACTTCATGACTGGCCAGAAAGAAAAATGTATATTACACCATCTGCCCACCGCATTTTTTCTAAAGTTGGCGAAATGAAAAGAGACAATGAAAAGTTAATCACTGACGAGGATTACCATTTCGTATTTACAAGACCAAAATTTTTTTATTGGTTCCAGTGGATCTGTATGGGCAAGTGAAACAATGAACTTCAGGTACTTGTATCTGAACATTTTCGAAATTTCAGAAAAAAAATCTGACTTTTCCTCTGCATTTGAGCGTTCGTTATGTGCTCAACTTCACGATTCCGTATTTTTATATAATGACATGTGTGAACCTGGAGATTTCCGTCGTGCGAAACCTGGAGCTCATGAGAATCCCCATACATGCTATGAACAGGAAAGGCTTGACAGATTACATACAAGAATTGATAAAGCCTTTATTTTGGGAAACAACTTCGAGCAGCTCAACGAGAACGAGAAAAGAGTTTTTGCAAATAGAGTGCAATCTTTAGTAGACAACATCATTCGGAATGTTAAGAATGCACAGCGTATTTTAGAAAGTCAAAGCAAGCAGTCCACCGATTTTATATCTGAAATCCAAGGTCTACAAGAAGAGTGTCAGAAATTGCTTCAAAGACTTAACGAGTTTGAGCTTTCAGCGGTCAAACCAAGGTGGTGTGATTTAACTGACGCAGGACCAGGGGTAGGTGTGTCTAATTTTGAAGTCCGATTTCGAGATGCCGAGTTATCAAGGATTTGGAACTCTGACTACCGCATCAGGGTTCATAGAGCACGAGAAGACAGTGGCCAAGAAGAAGCAGAAAGAACAAATTCGGCAGTAGGCGATGCAGTAATTCATGGTGGATCAATAAAATGGGAATATTTTCCAAGATTCCATGATAAATCAGACGAAGATATCGAGAAGATGACGCTGAAAGACTATGAAAAACACGAAGATGAAAGAATTGAAAAAAACGCTTGGAGAGTTGCTAATGAAATAGCCTTACGCATTGATGATGCACCCGTTCTGATGATGATAAAGATGATGATGATGACGAAGGCGACGACACTGTCTTGGGGGAAACATGGAGTGAAGAGAGTGAGAGTGAGGAGAGCGAGTTTGAGGAGAGTGAGAGTGAGGAGAGCGAGAGTGAGGAGGGTGACGAGAGTGTATTTGAGCCACTTGCAAAAAGACCTTGCAGCACAAGAAGTGGGCGTCATGCGTCAAGTTTTATACTGTAGGCCAAGCTCTGTATTTGTTGTAATTAAATAAAAGACAGGAATTATAAGAGCGTTCAACAGCATATTTTCATTTTCTTTTTTCCTGGGAAAAAATGGGTGCGCCCCCCCCCCCCCCATGCTTGATGTAATTTTTATTGGCAATTTTCCACAGCCCCCCCCTAAATCAAAGTAGGGAAAAGTAGTGACCCCCCCTCAAAATCATCATAGCCCCCCCTCTTGGTAAATTATGAATGCTCCCTTATTTATAGGTGGTTGTATTTTTGGACGCAATACAGCAAAATAAGAAAACAAATAGTTACGAAATTCTCAATATTATAACAGCGATAACAACCATTGAAATATAGCTGTACTTGTGAACTGAAAGCAGATCACTGAAGACAAAGGAAGACTAAAGACCAGGTGGTTTTGGTGGACTACCATCCACGACATCCACCAAAACCACCAAAGATCTGAATCAACAAGAAACAACACACGCGTATACATTTTTACATTATTTTAATACTTACCACCAAAACAGAAGAATAATTTATTTTTTCGGCAATACAGTTTATCCAAAGAAGCATCAAGAAAGCGACATATCCAAGGACATCTAAGTCAATCAAACAGAACTGACAAATCGGTTCCGTGTGTCTGGTGTCATTAAATATATTCTCCGAGGTCCGAGAATCCTCGGTCACGATCGGTCACGAGTTGTGGAATTCGATCTCAGTCTCTCTCGGACAAGGTGGTTTTGGTGGATGGAATCTAATGCTGACCGAAAATGGAATACTAAAGCTTAGCGACCGCGTCACAGAGACAAAATGACATTCACCCGAGGGGAGGGTCGTTACTTTTGCCCTCGCGCAAATTGACACCGTCGGGGGAGCCGGTGCGTGTAATTCGAACGGAAACCACACGCGTGACCTGTCACTTATTTGTCTTTATTTGATAAAGTGCAATTTTTCATCAAGATCAAAAGTAAAGTCTCTTTTTAAAATAAAAATGCTCGAAGGAAAATTATTAAGCTTGTTAAAACCAATTTGCGCCAAAAAATCAAAAATCAAAGGTCACGGATATGTATGTGTATACCGGGAGTCTAGGGTGTACTCTAACTGCACCTCCGATCCAAGAGAGAGGAAGATAGGGGCCTTGGGAACGAGGTTGGTAGTCGTTTCAATAACAAATTGATCATTAAAACAGACCGTTGGCCTTCGGGTGTTGATATGAACGATATGGTCAATAATGTTTAATTTTTATTATTGGTAAATTGCACAACCTTCTAAAGTCGCTGTCGTAATTTGTCGTATTTTTGAAGCGGAATCGAGCCGCTTCTCGCTGTTCAGAACGTCTCATGTCGGCAATTTTCGGGGCCAGGTCGTTTGTCGTTTTTACCAAGGCTTCTTTAAGCCGAGATGTTTTGAAAACAGCTTCAGCTATAAAAGGAAACGAAATCCTAATCACCAGCTCTATTCCTACAAGAGTCACCATTCTGCCCGAAGGTACACAATTTTTTAGTTGACGGAAAAAGCGACAAGTAAAATATTTTCATTTGCCTTTTTTACAATAGTCTACCATAGTGAAGTATTTAGATAAAACATTCCTTTTTTACTGAAGTCTTTTTACTGAACTTATTCACATGCACAAAGTTCTTGTTTTGTCTCATACATCCACATATACACTGCACATATAAATTGGCTGTTTAAAAACATTGCTAGTAAATCAATTTTAATCCCAAATGAAAATCGTTGCAATATGTTTTAGTTTTGTTTAAATGTCAATAAATAAAGATAGTAAATATTTTTTAACCTTCGAACATCTTTCCCAAATTTCGATTGATAAGAAAATCGCTATTGTAATGCCATACAAGTCATTGCTACTAAAATACTGTGACTGATACAAAACATAGAAAATTAACTAAGTAAAAGGGCTCTCTAAAGATAGATTGAATCTAAGTAGTTTTGCCACCCCCATCCCTCCTCATAATTTTCCCCCGTAGCAACCAAATTGGCCTCGGCTCATTCGCTTAATATTATCAAGTTGAAGTTTCCCCTCAGCTGTAAAATGAAGACTATTTTGAACAAATACGCTAAATTAACATGAAAATTATTTATATTCATACTCGTGATTATTTTGTTGCTCATGACTTTTATTGATTTGGTGGCTCCTAAAAGAGCCCTTAAGTCCTCTATGACTGCAATGTCTAACTCTACGATTAGACCTACAGGTATTTTCAATCTTTCAACTTCAATAAACCATTTAGCAGCTTTACACATATTACCTATCACGTCTTTACTACATTTACCTATCAAAGGCACCCAACTTTTCCAATTCTTGTTGTTGTTGTTGTTGTTGTTGTTGTTGTTGTTGTTTATTAACCTTACATTCTCTCGCATTAACGAGATGGCTTTAAGAGCCCTTTGATTACACTGCAAATCTAGTGATCCATGAGTAGAGGTGAATTTTTAATTATTTGAACTAAGCGATATAACCCTAAAATAAGAATTACATTTCATTGCAACATGTGTAGTGCGCAGACACTGTGTTTGTAAAACGTGTGCAAAATACGTATTCTAAAATGACTATTCTAAAAGAGGACCGTTTATATAAGGCACCTCTTAACTGGAACCGTTTGCATGAATCTATTCACTAACTAACCTCAGGTGGTCCTTGGAAGGAATAAGAATACAGAATCGGTTGAATCATAATGAGTGAATTTGTCACATCTTCACGGTTTAATATGTGTCTGCAAAGAAGACAAACAAAGCCAAAGTGACGGGTTAGTTTCTCTACCTCTTCACTCCTAAAAAAAAGTGCTGCTCGGAGATTTTGTGAGAACGGGAGTCTAAACTAGACAAGCTGCTTTGTTCCATATTCCTGCTCTTGTCAAGCTCTAACAGAGAATTATAAGTACAGTTTAACTGCTTCTGAAAGTAAATTTCCTTAAGAACAGAACCTCAAGAACTTACAAAATATGAAGCAATCGGGAGACAAGTTCCCTTCTTGTTACGAAAAAAGTACCACAAGGGTCATTTGAAGCATAAAAGGGTCAGGATTTCTCTGTTTACGCCTAATATATATAGATAGCCCAAGGCTAACAGCGTCGAACTTTGAACAAGCTTAACTAAGGTGAAACTTAACTAAGGTGAAAGGTTGGAAGCACAAGAATTAAGATTGACGAACGGGCTATTTTCAATTTTAGCAATTCTCAAAAACAGTATTACGCGACCGTCTGCACAGTACATTTTCATAGACCGTACAAAAGTTCACAAAAACAACTTTTCTCTGTCTAGAATAACTAGTACCACTAGTTTCCGAATAAAATACAGTTTTTGTTTGTCAAAAATTGCCCGAGAAACTGATTTGAAAATCAAAAATTGCAAAAATACACAAACATATTTGCATAAGGCGATGCGAGTGAAGATAGAACTGTACTATAAAATCAAAGTCTTGTTTTGTTTACATAAAATCGCTTTTCAAACTATCTAATGAATGAACAAACACATAAAAATGGACAACACAATCTTCTTTCGAAAAAATTTATTCAAATCTCCATTAGTTTACGTTTAAAAGCAAAACGCGTACCATTTAATTATAGCTCATCGAGTTCAAGCTTTCTTCGATGAAATTCAAGAGATCGATACAACTGAATTTAGGCACGTTTTAAAATCAATTCTCCAAAACTAACAATAACACCAATAAAAAGTCACTCACAGATTGATATCAACATAAATTCTCATCGAAAACTGTAATCTGTTTTACCTTTAAGTCCCTCGCTTGCTTGGAAATTCAAATCTCCGCTTCTGGTTCTGAAATCCGTAGAAAACAAACATCTCCCGCATTTGATAAAAACGTAAGCTTAAAACATGAAGTTCCTCGAAGCAAGATTTTATCCCTGAAAGCTCGTCTTTTTCCACTAAAGCGGCTTCTGAGTATCCCTTAATTAGTATCCTTGTCTTGAGTAGCAAACCGCGAAATATTCAGGGAAATAACGCCTTTAATTTAAACGGTTTTCTCCGCTTAGTAAATTCACAGCAAAACATCAAAGTGTTTTTCTAGCTGACGTGACATTCGGCCGTGTAACCGCGCGAAAAACAAAGCCTCGCTTTGGTTTCAACATGACGTCGTACGCGCATGTTTTGCAACGTCATACGCGCCCGCGAGCTAGTCCTGCGCGACGGCGGAGCTAGTCCGGTCCTGCGCGACGGCGGGCGGATGGAGGGCGGGCACACGCGCGCCCGCGAAACATTCCGCTAGCCATGACCATGAAAAATGACGGGCACAGGTTCTGGTTCTATGAGTATGGGGCTGCGCAGCCAGGCCTTCGGCCTGGCAAGTGCTCCGCTATAATGTTGAATATCAAAGGTCAAAAAAATAATCAAACAAAAGTCCCCACCCCCCACCCCCCAATATTTCAATGGTGATTATGAGATGCCCACGGGGCAAAATTAATATGGCGGCTGTATCAGTAAAAAGGTCTATAATCCTATCTTAAAACCATATAAGTTTGTTCTTTCTTGGATATCACAGCCACAGTTATTATAGCGGAGCACTTGCCAGGCCGAAGGCCTGGCTGCGCAGCCCCATACTCATAGAACCAGAACCTGTGCCCGTCATTTTTCATGGTCATGGCTAGCGGAATGTTTCGCGGGCGCGCGTGTGCCCGCCCTCCATCCGCCCGCCGTCGCGCAGGACCGGACTAGCTCCGCCGTCGCGCAGGACTAGCTCGCGGGCGCGTATCACGTCGCAAAACATGCGCGTACAACGTCATGTTGAAACCAAAGCGAGGCTTTGTTTTTCGCGCGGTTACACGGCCGAATGTCACGTCAGCTAGAAAAACACTTTGATGTTTTGCTGTGAATTTACTAAGCGGAGAAAACCGTTTAAATTAAAGGCGTTATTTCCCTGAATATTTCGCGGTTTGCTACTCAAGACAAGGATACTAATTAAGGGATACTCAGAAGCCGCTTTAGTGGAAAAAGACGAGCTTTCAGGGATAAAATCTTGCTTCGAGGAACTTCATGTATTAAGCTTACGTTTTTATCAAATGCGGGAGATGTTTTTTTTTTCTACGGATTTCAGAACCAGAAGCGGAGATTTCAATTTCCAAGCAAGCGAGGGACTTAAAGGTAAAACAGATTACAGTTTTCGATGAGAATTTATGTTGATATCAATCTGTGAGTGACTTTTTATTGGTGTTACCGTTAGTTTTGGAGAATTGATTTTAAAACGTGCCTAAATTCAGTTGTATCGATCTCTTGAATTTCATCGAAGAAAGTTTGAACTCGATGAGCTATAATTAAATGGTACGCGTTTTGCTTTTAAACGTAAACTAATGGAGATTTGAATAAATTTTTTCGAAAGAAGATTGTGTTGTCCATTTTTATGTGTTTGTTCATTCATTAGATACCTTATTACATGAAATTTTCGCGACACGTTAATTTCGCGAATTTCGCGATTTAAAAAAAATCGCGAAATTTGAGTGACGCGAAAATTAAATGTCGCGAAAATAACATGACGCGAAAATTAAGTGACGCACATTATGTCAATAATTACAAAAACGACTTTATTACCATTACACACGTTTATAACAATCATTTTGAACTATTCTGTGTTAATGTTCTGGTCCTTCAAGCATGAACTACAAATCGTGCCTTGTATACATTGTGAGAACATCTTTCTTGTTACTGTTTACATAATCAGTTGCGTTTCTGTTTATTTGGACATTGTTGATTAAGTTGTTTGATCAAATTCAGGGACATGTTAAATAACATTGACAAAGAAATAAAGTGTGTCTCACTCAAAAACGCGAAATTAAAGTGAGTCAAAATGCAAAATTTTCGCAAAATCGCGAAATTAAGGTGTCGCGAAATATGCGAACCTCAAAATCGCGAAATTAACGTGTCGCGAAAATTTCATGTAATAAGGTAGTTTGAAATGCGATTTTATGTAAACAAAACAAGACTTTGATTTTATAGTACAGTTCTATCTTCACTCGCATTGCCTTATGCAAATATGTTTGTGTATTTTTGCAATTTTTGATTTTCAAATCAGTTTTTTCTCGGGCAATTTTTGACAAACAAAAGCTGTATTTTATTTGGAAACTAGTGGTACTAGTTATTCTAGACAGAGAAAAGTTGTTTTTGTGAACTTTTGTACGGTCTATTAAAATGTACTGTGCAGACGGTCGCGTAATACTGTTTTTGAGAATTGCTAAAATTGAAAATAGCCCGTTCGTCAATCTTAATTCTTGTGCTTCCAACCTTTCACCTTAGTTAAGTTTCACCTTAGTTAAGCTTGTTCAAAGTGCGACGCTGTTAGCCTTGGGCTATCTATATATATTAAGTTGCCATTAACTGAGTGTCACCTGTAATAAGCTGTCTCATCAGGACTGTTATTGAACACTTGAAGAAACTGCGACCGCCTCAAATGAAACATAAACTGCAACATAAACAGTAACCATATTCAAACAAATTTAGGGAGGAAAATAGGCATAAAGATATTTCAGTCAGTGTTATGCCAGGACAGGACAGGGAACAACATCTGTGGGCAAAGTAACAGCAATACATGCAAATTATACCTGTGGGTAGAGAGAGAAATTATCCGCAAGTCGGAAAGATCCTGGATCATCCTTGTGGTATTCACCAAACTTCTGACACAGTCGTATAAGCATGCGATCTAACCACCGTAACACATCTGGCCCGTCATCTCCTTCAGCTCTATGATGTAAACAGTATCAAATGATGTTTTGTACATGAAGTAATCTTGCAATGGCTGAAAATGTCCACTACAGCATTGCGAGACAAGTTGCCTATAAGGATGATACACTGGCTGGCGATTGCATAATGATACATTTTGACTCGCTCTCACATGGGCCACAATCATAAGGGACTGATTCCCTGTACATGTAATGTTTGATTACAAAAATCGTTGTAACACAAGTTGAAGGAGCATTTTACACTGGGCGGCAATTGAAAAATTTGTTGCAGGGTTGCCACAGTGATAACGAAAAGTAGAACCAAGTTCTACTACTTGCATGACTGCGGCCACTAAAAAATTACGAAAAGTGTCCGTAAAGGTGCCGTACAATGCTACTTATAAGTCCTGGGCTTACACAACTTCATTAGGTTTATTTTAGTTGGCAAGCAAAAAAATAGTGATTAAGAATCCATGAATGTTTTAGTTAATTTGGTGGAAATTTTTATGAAGAACTGCCATTAAAGGCCGGCACACACTAGGGGACATGTTGCGGGGAGATGAAGCGGGGACAAGCCCCTCTGTGTGCACAGCAAAGGCGCATGTTGCAGGGACAGTACGCTAGCTGGTGCACACAAAGCGGATTGAGGTATAAAAATCTTGAAAGACTGCTACTGAATGCTCATGGGATAATCATTGGCGAGTTTTTATTGGTTCATTTCTATTTTGTAGCGGGGACAGTTTGCAAGAGCAGTGCACACAATGCGACATTGGAGTGGAGGTCATTTTGTCCACGCTTCGTGACGCACGAATTCAAACCAGCTGAATCTCATGAAACAATGTTGCGGGGACAAAATTGTGTCCCCGCAACAGAACTTTTTCGCAAAAACGGGGATGTCACACGAGGAAAACTGTCGCTGCAACATGTCCCCGCAACATGTCCCCTCGTGTATGCCGGCCTTGAGGAGCTGTGGTATGCTTTTATATAGGAGGAAGAATGTTTTGTTACCAAACTGGTGGGTCTATGATATCTAGGTGGGTTTATAAGCGAAATTTTACGTTGTTACACTGAACAATAATTTTTGTGTTTCGACAAAATTTTAGGACAAATTGCATGAAACGTTTTCGAGTGTAACACTGCCTTTAACAAAACTTTAATGCAGCCTTTAAAATACTGACCTGAACACAGCTATCCTGCTCATCATGACAGCGGCTGACTCCTGGTCAAAACCTAAAGCGATGTGTTGAATATTGGTGGAATCCACCCAGTTTCTTGCGCATGTTGTGACCCTTACTCTCCGCTGACCACTGGAGTGCTGGTACTGTGTGATAAATTGTATGCACCCTCGTCCACCCTGCGGTACCGGGGCTGTGTGCTAGAAATCATGAACATTCATTCGCTATTAACCCCTTTACTCCTAGAGTCAATTATAAAGACATGGATTGTAATGCAGTTGTAACTTTTGAGTCTGTTGACGAAATCCTATGGTGTGACCATTCAAATGAAACCTCTTCGAAAGTACTTTTACAAAGTACCATTTGTTTTTCAATATTTTAGAAAATGTAATTACAGTGTAGGTATTTTTTTAATTTTGAGATTTGGTACTTTTCAGATTTAAAGGGTTAAAACTAGTCCAACAACATTATGGAGACAATGGCCCTTGATACATAACAACATCCAAATTACAGCTGCAGTGAACATGTTGCATTGTATAATGGTATGGCAGATTATTATACATGATTTGAAGATTGACATGGATTCAAAATTATAGATGCATGTCCAGATTACATTGATCAGAGAACATTGAAAATGAGCATTGTGGATAACATTGAATGAATTGAAATGCTATTAATTACTTCTGCTCTATAATAACCATGACTATGTTTGTTTTTTTTACCTGATTAACTATTTCAAAGAAAACTGCCACTGTTGTCTGAGGCTCCAATCCACAGAGCTTCCATGCACAAGTTCCTCCAACACCAATTTCCTGAAAAGCACCACAACAAAAACTTAAAAAAACAATAAGATAAATTATATGCTTTATGAACATCACGTCACATAAGAATCAATTTTTCGGATTTTCCACTATAATCAAAACTATAACAAAATTCTTGAATCTGATTGGTTATCAGCAGGCCCGATTAGAGCATAAGTAGGACAGTTTACGCGTCATGCTTGTAATTGGATGATGTAATTGGACAGTACGCGTCAATTGCGCGTGCTATCTTTTTTCTAAGCATGCATCTCGGTCAAAACCACACTCAATTGGTATGTTTTTAATCACTAAAACGTGTAACCATTTAACGTTTTATCCTCGCATTTTATTATAGTTATGATTAATTGGTAACAAGACTTCGTGTTGTCCAATTCTGTCTGTAATCGTACTCGTGATTAAACAAATCGGACTATTGCAATTTTGTTAATCAGTCGTATGATTACAGACCGAATTGGACTCCACTCAATCCTATTACCATTATTAATATTATAAACCTGCATATACACTGTAATGCATTCTGGTAATCAGTATCTATCAACAAGCAGTTAAGGTTTATTTTTTTAAGGACGAAACTAAATGTAGAAAGCTGAAATACTAATGTAAGGTTGATATCCCTGGTGGAATGGGCAACCATTTTCAGAGAATACATGTACATGTATATAATGAGTGCTTACACCCTCAGAATTCCTCCTGGACTACTTGTCCTATAAAGGAAATCAGGAAACCAGGAAACCAGACATAAAGAAAAACCTTTGATGAGTATCAAACTAATAACCAAGATCTGCAAGATGTTGGTTTCCATTTCTGAGAGTTTCTATTCAAGCCACAGACAAAAAATATGTGAATTTTCATGTCCATGGTGAGGAGTATAAACATGCCAATAATGTCCTGCAGACATCATTTCTTAAAGTTGGGAGATTAAATTGGGGTTTATGTTTCCTGAGCAATGGCTATTGTTCTTGAATTTTTGTACAAAATCCTTCAACTCAGATCCTGACACTTTAGCATTGCCCTCACCGGCCACTTCTTTCAATTCTGTTTCACACACACATTGTATGAATTGCATCTGCTCTAGTTTAATGAACACATTGAAGGGTACATCAGGGTTTTTGTTCAGGTTTGCAGCGTGCAACAGCAGGGACTAAAATTAATTGCGAATAACAGGGACCATGAATTATTTATTCAAATATTTTAGCGCATTTTCCTGAAAAAATAGCCAGGAGAAGAATTGAAATAGCCAAGTAAAGGTCCCGGTGCCTTGGCTCTAACATGAAAACCTTTTACATGTACATTTATCATAAAAAGTCTGTTTAATACCGTTTCTGAGACATTGGGTCCTTTTCTGTCCATTGATATACACGGTCCTATGGCACCAGATACTCTCAGCTCTCTTGAGGTCTAAAACCAACAAAAAAAGCAACATAAATAAAAATTAATAACACCTGACAGCAGTGGAACTCAGCACCCTTTTACAATAACAAGTTTAAAATAAGAGCTGGCCATTAGACAATGTCTAATCAAATTTCTGAAACGGTCAACAAATGTTTTATTTTGTCCACACATGTATGTGTACAGGATGTTTGTACAAAAATTAATGATCTCCTTAACCAGTCACATTTGCTTCTTAAACATTGAAAATAAGAACTCTGCCATAATTATTTTAATGTAAAAAAGCTTCCTTGACTATAATGATTGTACGGATTTTTTATCTAGACTTGAAAATGGCGGTAAGATGTGATTTGAAAATGTCCTATTATGCTTACCGTATTTTCTCAATTAAACGCCGGGCCCCGAATAAACGCCGGGTATGATAAAGGAAGTTGTAAGTAAGCCCCTCAAACGTTTATTTGTGGTATAATTAACTTAAGATTTAAGGGAAAGGTACACGGCTGCCAAGAAAAACGAATAATAACCCTTTCTTAAAAAATGGCGGGCGAGAAAAAACTGCTGATTCAAAGAAACGCCGGGTCCACTAGGCCAAGTTTGAAATAAACGCCGGGGGCGTTTAATTGAGAAAATGCGGTATTGCCATTAAGCGTTGAAGAAGCTGGCTCCACAAGAAAAGTAGCTACTCATAAAATAAATAAAGTCTTCCATGATTATCGTCTTGAAGTGCCCAAATTGGCCACGTGACAATCTGTTTCTGAACCCAACCCTCCAAAATGTCATGTGACCAATTTGGGTGTTCCAAATGGTCACATGAGCAAGCCCAAAATTCAAATGCGATCATTCACATTTTTACGGGGTGCTAACAGTTAAGTGATTTTGGTAGTAGGCAGTTGCCGGTGCTAGCCGGCTACTAATGACATCCCTGATATTGATATGTTGTTACATGTACAGCAACGTACAGTGTACCGGTATATCTGTTCAGTGTATTATCCAGGATGTAAATCGGCAATGTTGTAATAAATTATTATATGTTATCATAATACTGTAAACTGAAGGCCACATGTTTTTCCACCCTTGCAGTATGCAGTGACCTTTCTGCACCAATTCACAGTTACCTTCACTTCAAGAGTTGCACCAAAAGCCATTTTAAACTCCCCACGCATGTCCTTGGCAAACACTCTTTGGAAAGTTTGTTTAAAAAGTGCTGTATTGAATGAGTCACCCATCACCATGTATCCTCTGAAACAACAAAACAAACAAAACAATACAATGTAGCATGAAGCTGGACTGCATATCAGCATCTTATCTCTTGATATCACTGGGAGATACAACCGAAGCTCTAATAACCCAAATTTATTCTGCGGCCTAAAGCGACTGAGAGTACTACATGTACTACTCTTTTCTGGATGGAATGCTACATGTAGCTTGACTGTCCATTGCAGGGTTACCCAGGGTTGACACAAGTAGCCAGCTGCTGGCGAAAATCACCACCTACATGTACTTTGTTATATCGGTCAGCTACTTTGCTTGGCAGTTCTTTAAAGTGCCACTATGACAAAAATTTTTGTATTTCTTTTCCGCTTTTTTTAACGCAAATGTATCTAATAGGTTTAGACAAATGCGAACTGCTATAAATTAGATTGATACATTCTTACACAACTGAGAAATAGCCGGCAGAAAGCCCACAAAAATCATGTAAAATCCGTCCACCATTACTCCGTTCATAAATCTGAGCCCACGTTCTACTGGTTTGCGATCTGGTACATGTGACTTGATTTGTGACATCAATGACTCAACGCGGTTCCCTCCGGGTCACAGACAACAAAGCCAAAAGGCACGTGCGAGTCACTGACGTCACAAAACCTTTAGGCCAACTCAATCTAACTCTTAGGCTTCAATCCCGGTCATTTTTGAATTGAGTAATGGCAGCAAGCCAAATTTGAAATGTAAAGTTAAAATAATGGCACTTCCAGTACGAATTTTGCTTGAAACTTCGCAAGGTAAGTAACGAGTACTTATTATTATTTTCAAAATATGAAAAGAACAGAAATGTACATTTTTGATCATAGTGGCACTTTAAAAATTATCTGGTTACTTTCTGAAGACAGATGTCTACTTCAAACTTTTCTGACAACCCTGGTTACCCTCCTGCCCCTGTCATTATGTACATAATGCAAAATAATGCTGTCTGGTACCCATTTATACACCTGTGTGAAGATAGACAATGAGGAGCAGAGTCTCTAGTCTGAGAAAACAACACAATGGCAGAGGCCTCCAATTTCCAACTACATGTAACATCCAGTTGAACATTCAATGCACTAACCAATACACCATCAGTCTCCTAACTGAACATTCAATGCACTGACCAATACACCATCAGTCTCCTAACGGAACATTCAATGCACTAACCAATACACCATCAGTCTCCTAACTGAACATTCAATGCACTAACCAATACTTGTAAACAAACTGGTGGTCAATTTAAGAGGTTCGGGGAGGCTAAATACCTAGTTGAGCAAAAACCATTGCTAATTCATTCACTTCTCAAAAAAAACTAGAGCTGTTACAGGTTATGTTTTTAACTTTTGTTTTTGGGTTTGCTTTTACAAGTTATCTCAGTCTACGTTTGATGTACACAATGTTCTTATCACGCCGCGGCCTTGCGGGATTCCCGCCAAAAAAGTTGAAATGGCGCATTAAAAGCCAAGTAAATACACCCTTGATGGTGCACAAATTAAGATCAGATGCTTTGAGCAAATGGACTTATAGAAGTCAGTGAGAAATTTTTTGATTAAGAATCAAATACTTCTCCAGTTTTTTCTGCTTGGAAATAAGTACAATTAAATGAAAACAATGCATCAAAAGTACCATTTTAAAGCCTTCAACCAATTTAAGCTCTGTTGGTTCCACATGTCAAACCTAGCCCTGTCAGTAGATTTCAGTCACCATCTTGGATCATAAATTATAACTGACCATGTGGATTGTGGGCTCATGTTATTCATTCCCTGTGGTTTTTGCTTCGTTTTTCAAAACAACATAGCGGATCACGATTAATTTTGACCCCATTAAGTTCTTGCAGGCCCCCTATTTATCAGGAAGGAGGGCACTGGGACCCCCAAGGCAAAATCCTGGTAAGAACATTGTGCATAGTGTGTTATGCCATTCAACAGGCAACAAGAAGAACTGGTGAAGCTTTTTGTTGGTAGTATCATGTACATACCCTGTGACATTAGGAAAGCTCTTTATCTCATGCAGTCCTGTTTGATCTAACTGACAGGCAAATATATCCACAACATGACCATTCTCAGCTGCACGTCGTGACAGTGCCTCATAATGCTGCAAGTGAAGTACATAACAGATGAACTAGTGACAAAACAGTCCAACATCTTTGACAAAACCAAAATAGCAACTAAACACTAAACAAATTTTAAAATTAAGCATTTTGTCCACCAAAAAAAAAATGCGTGCACTGCAGGCTAATGTGTGCATGACATTGTACCTCATTAGTCCTGAAATAATTATTTGCAAATGGTCTGTTGCTGCTATATACCTTGCATGTTTGTCACACATTTGCAATGTTCACTTCTCTCTGTCATGCATTGTACTTGGATGATTTGCATACATGTATCATATAATACTGTACCTTGATGGCTTTTCTGACATGTCTTGCATTATCTTTCTCAAGGTCATGATGTGATCTCATTGGATTTTTCAACTCGTTGTCAACCACCATGCCTGGACCCTGTTACCATTACACATAAACTCAGTTAGCAAGTATCATAAAATTATTAACAATAACAAATCAACAACTGGAATATATTCAGAGTGAGACACCAGGGATATGTCCCTAGCAACTCCCTGTCACTGTGCCGGAAGAAGTGTTTCTCAGGGCACATTTACCGGTAACTACATGTGTATTGATAGATGTATCTATGTTGTGGTTTAAATTTGAAGGGCTCCCGACAAGAACGTCCTAAGTATGTTTTTGGTAACTTTCACTAAAATTGTACGTTTTAAGCCTTTAAAAGCACAGTTTTGTCAAATTGATGATTTATTATTGTTAAGGTTATTAAAACAGATCCAAAATGGGGAAGAAAATCCACATCTTTGAGAAAATGTTTTGGGCCCCTATGACACCCTATGCCCCCCAGGACACCCTATGTATCTTTTTGAAAACAAAAATTTATTCTGTTCGAAGATAGAAGATTTGTTGACCTGGTTTAAATCCTTTCAGTCATATTTACATGATCCAGTCATAATTTTGGCAAGAGAGTCCCTTTTGAGGCTAAAAATCCAAGATTTCAGTGGAAATTTTCCAAAAATGTACTTAGGACGTTATTGTCGGGAGCCCTTTATTTTTCTCTGGTTTGAAAAATTTTCAACCAGTTTGATTTTTGTTTTCCTTTGTCTCAGAATATGATAATGAATCTGAGACAAGGAAAATAAAAATTAAACAGGGTTTGAAAGTTTCAAACCAAAGAAAAATTTGAACCACAACATACATATGTAAAGAAGTTTTTTTCTTTGCATCAAAGAAAACACAACTTTTAATTTTGGGGCTTGTTATTGGGGAAAATCATGCACGAAAACAATGAGGCATTTGAGGCAAACCACAAGTACCGGTATCTTGGAGATGACTACATATCATTATTTGGGTACAATACAGCATTATTTTTACATGTAACATGTTACCTGTGTTCCAGGTCCCCCCATGAAGAGCATGATCCTTCCACCAGTGTTAGGGTATGTACACTGAAAGGTCAAAAAAAGTTAATTATTGTACATTATTGTCAATTCTAAAATTTACATGTACTGTACAGTAACTAAACATTAGGTATAAAATTGTTAAGGTTACAGTGTACCTTCGGGGGTGTCTCCAGTATAACGGCTCTAGCGTCTTAAGATTACACTTAATATACCTAAACCCAGATATCAAATTAAAGCTTATAGAGCTGGCTATCTAAGGCCCGGTTCAAACGTCGAACTTTACATGTGCCGAACCTAACAATTAGGTTCGGCACATGTAAAGTTCGACGTATGAATCAATTAGAAACGGCACTTTTGTATTTGGGTCGACTCTGCCGTTCTATTCGACTGAGCTTGTCGAATGGAACGGCAAAAGATCGACTTCGATTCATACGTTGAACTTCACATGTGCCGAACCTAATGCATAATTTATGTTAACGTATTTTTCAATATAACCGCGCTTCTGATTGGCTATTTAGTGGGTTTTCGCGCCTTTGCAGACAGAACTCACAGAAGCGTAACGACGGTTACCAGCATTCACGTTGTAGATTTTTAGACTGAAACTGGACAGCTTAAATCGGTCTTCTAAAAAGTTGCTTTTCCTTATATCCATAAAGAAATCGTAATGTATTTTAAAATTTATGGCATTACTTTATTTTGTCCAAATATCACGACACGATCTCCTCAGCTGTCTCCTTGCAATAACAGAACACAAAGCACACTAAAATCAAAACAAGAATTTCCAGGCTTGGTGAATTTTACTTTTTTCGGTTTATTTCCCTATTTTAAGCAGTAAGGATGATATTTCTTTTCGCCACGAATTAGGTTCGGCACATGTAAGGTTCGACCGTCTGAATCAGCAGTCGAACTTAATAGTTTGGGTCGACCTAAACAGGTATTAGGTTCGGCACATGTAAACCGGGCCTAAATAAGGAAACCATTTGGTAATAAAAATTAATGAATTGTCGAATTTTTTACGACGTCTAAATTCGAACGTCCGAATCAGCTTTAAAACGCTATAACTCAAAGCGATTATTATATTTTGCTAATTTGATTTGTTCTCGGATTTCCGGACACGAAGCGCTAAAAAAGCGATTTTCCATATTCAATTGCAGTGAAAAGTTACAGAATATTTTCGAAAAGGGGAGAAAAAAAATTGGAATGATCGCACGTAAATGGCTCTTGACGAAAAAGTTTTCGGAATTAAGAAATTTGCCGACACGTTTTTGTTGATTATATGTTAGCCTACCTTCTGTCCAAATTTAAGGAAAATCGAACAAATTTCCTTTGAGTTGTAGCTATTTAAAGTGTCCCCGACGAGCGAAAAATTAACTTTGAGAAAACGGCGCTTAAAAAAACATATCGCTTAATAAACAAACTCCGCCCACAAACCTTATACCGTCATTTCTCCGTCAATTTTCACTATTTTTCGATACTTTTTTTTTTTGGATGAAAGTTCATTCTGTAAACTCTATTTTAACGCCAAAAAAAAATTTTCAATAAATTTTCGATCTGAAGGTACACTGTAACCTTAATTTTATTGGGCTTTGGAAATCCCAGTAAGGTAATTATTATGCTTTCCCTTCTAAAGTCATGCCTCTTCCAATATGGTGCTTTTCACTTTTCCAATTTTCACCATGATTTTTACACTTTTAACTGACAGGAGGTTTAGAATTAATCAGTTGCTACATTTATCTGGTCATACACTGCAGGAATTTTTTTTCACATTCACTGCACCAAAGTTATTTTCAACACCGTTGAGACACAAAAAGCACCATCCTTTATTTAAACATCTGGTCCAGTGGTCTTCAGGAAGGATTTAATTAGCATCAAAGAACATTATCATATCCCACTGGTGGTCACCAAGCTGTATGTTTTTACATGACTGTAAGTCAATCAGGGATGTAGATCATAGCCGGGAGCCGGGGAAATTACCCGGCTGTGAACTTCATTTTTCCGGCTGTTAAAGCCTAGTGCAGCTTTAAAAGGACTACATTTTTCTATTTTTTACCCGTCTGTCAGTTCTATATTCCCGCCAGTTAAAAACTGAATCTACATCCCTGAGTCAATACAAATGAAGGGAACATGTACCTCCAATAGACCAACAGCAATTGACAGAGCCGCTCCAGTGGACCTCAGGGGTCTTTTTCCAGTGGCGACAGGCCAGGGGTCTCTCTGAAGTTCTCCCAGTAAATCAGTAAGGCTCATGTCACACTTGTGCACTGGCTGAAGAAATCTGAACAAGAACAACAAGAGGGAAACAAAACACGTTATTGCACCGGCTATAAAATGTTATATACTCTGACTACTTAAAGATATTTTACTATTATAATGAGAAATAAGGTGTGGTTTTGGCACCTTGCACAAAGTGGCATGTTGTACATAAATGTATTTATTTTTTTCTCAGAGCGCGAGCGGGCGGAATTCTGAGAATCCTGCAATATGATTGGTTCCGGGAGCGGGCGGAAATGTACGATCTTGCCTGCTCACTCAACGATTCCGCCCGGGTTGTGTAGTTGCATAATCACAATTTGTGACTCCTTTGTTTTAAGCTTGTGAGCCCTGGTATTATTGAATTTTCTCGTCAAATATGGACCCAGACGAAAGCCACCAAAGTGAAAGCGAATTTTATTAGCTAGATAAAATATTTAATGACACAAATGAAGAAAACAATGAAGAAAACCCGCAAAGTTTCACCATGCATAGCTGACATCGGCTGATTAACGCTTCAACGAGGTATCAAAAAGACGCAATGAAGAAAGAGATTAAACTAAGTGGATAGAGAAATCAGCCGTAAAATTAAAGGCCAATGTTATTCCTCGAAAAGGCGAGTACAAGTTTGGATTTTATGATTTGTTGATTTTATAGTTTGTTCAGCGTTTGTTGTTGTTTTTTACAAAGCGACACAGTTTGTGGCTTAAAAAATCAGTGATTAGACAATCTAGCGCTTGTTTACAAAGGTTTTGACTGCATTTGATTTAAGTGTTCTTATTTTTCCGGTTTTGTTTTTTCTTCTAATCGAGATTCTGTGAAATTTTATTACTTAGTGTTGCTTAAATATGTCATTCTAGTTTTGTACTGGCTTGTTTTCAGTTAATTTATACGCATTTTCGCGATCGGATTTTACGAGGTAATTCGTACTTTCACTACATTGCTCGGTTAGTATGCTTATATTCCACAGTTTTTGCCTTCTTTTATCTAAATTCTGTAATTTTTCATTCAAGAAGATATGATTTTTAAATAAGAATAGCTCAGTTTAAGCTTTCGCACTGCTATGAATGAATTATGCTCGACTTTCCATTTTCTTTCCAATATCTCATTCAAATTTGCTGAGATATCACGAATGTTCATTGTACATGCAAAAATACCAAAAGTCTGCTCAGTTCAAACATTTCAGTGGATGGATCACACAAACAAGAATTCAAAATTATTTGCACTGTAACTTTTGTGCTTTGGTTGACTGCCAGTTCTTTTTGTCACATTCTGTACTTATATGTAGTCAGTGGTTTGTTTGCATTGTTATAGGTAAATGTACCTGTTAAACATGTCATTGCCAGGTTGGTGCTGTTGTGGAGGCACTGGACCTCCTCTCATTTGAGGCTGCTGTCCTCGTCCACTGCTTCCCAAACCAAGCATATCCTGCAACCAACAAACGACAAATGTCACCCAGCTACATGTACATGTATAGGCTTCAAAAGTTGACAAGTGTTTTTACATGTATTTTTGCTGTCAAATATTTGAAATGTACATGTATGTATGTCCACATGAACTGAATTCAGTTGCATTTGTTCAAAATTTTCAAGGTCACTGATTTGTGAATTCTGAAATACAGAGATCACAATAACACATGACTGTTATTGAAAATAAATGTTATTCCAGCTAGTAAGGGAGTTGCACTGTGACTGGCAGAGGGCATGGTAGAGACATTCACAAAAACGGTACAAAATTGTAAAATAATTAATGATAGCTAAAGCAGCCCAGAAAGCCAAATGCCAAGAAGTTAGGAGGCCAAGGTGTGAAATGTTACAGTGCAGGTGCTACAGCAAAAAACCTACATGTAAGCACCCACAGTAGCTCCCTGGGTTCCTAGTGTGCTCCAGGCTAATGTTAGGCAACTGAGCCTTGTTAATACATTAATTAAGGGCCATACCAGGAGAATATCAGCCCAATGTCTTAACAGTGCATACAAAAAAGACCAAGGGCCAATACAATGTATTCTCCCAGTCAATCCCAAGCAAGCTTGGTTAATACGAGATTTATTACACAACTGAAAAATTTGATAACTCCCATGATCTCCAGCAGGAAGAAAAACCTAGTCTGATACCTTGAAAAATATTGGACTGATTTTAGATATTTGCCCTGTCAACTGTAGTACAAACCAGCTTTCTGTAGTATAATACAAATTATCGATGCATGTAGATACAGATCTAACAGATGCAGCAGACAAACCTGTATTTGCTTGGCAGTGAGGTCCTTTGTTCCTCTAAAGACATAGCTCTTTGAACAGCCTTCACATCCCAGCTCATGAATATGAACCTAGTAACAAAATGGATGGTCAAGTACCATACAGTACAATGTACATGTCAATGTACATGTCAATGTACACATTATTATGGTCTTTTGTGAAAACAGGTGAATATTAAAACACAATAAAAAATACAAGTGCTGATATACTATGTACATGTATGTGTATTTGTTGCAGGTAAAATCCGTTCTCAGGTTGAATCAGTATTCAATCTAGGTTAAATGTGTACCCAGTATTCTATCTAGGTAAGCTAACCCCAACTAACCCTAGTTAACTCTAACACAAGGCTAACCATTGCCACTAGCACAAAGATACATATAGCCAATAGTGTGATGGTTAGCATTGTGTTAAGAGTTAACTAGGGTTAGTTAGGGTTAGCTTACATGTACCTAGATAGAATACTGGGTACACATTTAACCTACAGTACCGCTCAAAAGTAAGTTACCACCGTCTCGCGAGACGCGATTCTCGTCTCGTGAGACGAGATTCTCGTATCGTGAGACGCGATTCTTGTATCGAGAGACGAGACACTCGTATCGCGAGAAGCTTTTAAAACTGTAAGTTTCACTGCCTTAACTTCTCGCGAGATTTTAATAGCCTATTGTAAACCACACTGTAGCAACATGAATGCGACGAAACTCCGCTTTGACTATGCTTCACTTGCCGAACTCTGTTGCGTTGTGCGTGCATTAAGATTATAGTCTTCAAATTTTCAAATCTACGAGCCCTCAAAAATCGTATTCATACGAATGGTGTTAAGTTTTATGTTTTAAATCGAAAACATAACGTTCATGGCTTTCAGCGTCTTCAAACATGCCAGTCACATGTATATTAAAATTTGCCGATCGCTACCCGGCGCCGATCAGTTCGCTTCCCAAACTCTGTGCTTGTCATTGATTGTAACACTGCCGTTCGGAGTAGGTGACGCTTTTCCCGCTATTATGTATCTTTGGAAGTAAAAGGCACAATCTTTAGTGATAAAAATTTCCATGATGTGCCGAGTATTTTTCGTTTACTTAGTGCGAGCAAATTTTCATTTTAGTAAACGTACATGTAGAAGCGGGCGAAAATTTGTCGGCGCGGCCGCATTGAATATCGTGGATTCCACAACGCTTATAAAGTTACTATTGAAACAGTAAAATACTCTGCCTTCGACAGTTGTCATCAATTATGATATCAGTAGACTTTGAAGTTGTGAGTTTTTTCGGCATGATTCTCGACCTTGCTTTCTTTCAAATTCTTTGCAACACGCTTAGTCACAAGTTGTGTCACGTTGTCAAAGGCACGAGTATCAAATTTCGTTTGTTTGCGTTTCCACTTTCACCGACTAAATTCATCACGCAATAACGTGTTTCTTATCAAAAGTTTTTTCCCGGAAAAAAGGAACATGGTGAATGAAGGTGAGGGCGGTGAAAGAGAAAAATTATCCCGCTTTTTAAAAGAGAGAATAATCTCAGACTTGGGATGAGCCGACAGTGCATTCCCACGGGACATCCTTGGACTTCCAAAAGCGCTCATATTTGCATACTGTCAATGGTCGAAACATTTTCGGGAAACTTGTTGAATAAAACTTAGTTTAGTTTAACTTTTAGTTTAATTGTCGAATAAAACTGTAGTTTTGAATAAAACGTGTGTTGATAACCGATAATCGAATGTTATGAAAGTGAAGATGGCCAAGGAGCAAAAAAGAACCGTGACTAATTCATGACGGTGTTTGTAAACAACGCACATTTTACAAAGTTCGATCGATCGCAGCGGGGTTTGTTGCTATTTTTATAAAGCCGTGCAACGTCGTGTTTTTCGATTTTTAACATAACTTCCATTCAAGTTTTCCATTTGTAATGGCAGTTTTTGGATTCAAAAGCTTATCAAGTTCAATTCGCTCACACGCACAAAACATGCAAATTCAATGCGCTTTGAACTAAAAATAATCTGGGAATAAAGTGTGCAATTTTAAGCAAGTGCTTGCACTAACGTTGTGATTTTCGATTTTTAACCTGTGACAAACACATTGCTAGACATTAGTCGTTTTCTCGCGAGATAATTGATCGTAATGTATTCCAAAATATCCGCTTCACTGATTCTCTCGAGACGCGATTCTCGTATCGCGAGACGAGATTCTCGTATCGCGAGACGAGAATCTCGTCTCGCGAGAAACGAGACGAGAGGTGGTAACTTACTTTTGAGCGGTACTGTAGATTGAATACTGATTCAACCTGAGAACAGATTTTACCTGCAACATATTTTCATAGTACTGCTTACCATTTTACCAAATGTGATGAGTCCAACTAGAGCATTGGGTGGCATAAGACTCAATGACATTTGAAGTGATTCCTGAAAAGAAAAAGAAAACATTTTATAAAAATCATACTTTTTTATGATCCTAGCATTGGACGCCTTTGGCATCACAATCTTTGTAAGGCTGTAAGGCCATGTTACTATCTGCCTACGGTACCAATCAATATAAGTTACTACAATGTAGTAACTGTGTTTCCAGAAAGTTTCTGGATTGGTAAATAATAAGGGTATACAATCAATTCATCAAAAAAGAATGTTGATATGAACTGATGTGACAATTATGGAATTGAAGATGACTTTATTCAGGGTGACCAGCTATTAGTGTATCAAACAATTAACAAAAATATTAAAAATTAGTAAAAACAACATACAATACAATGTACATGTACTGGCAAGGACATGTTAATTATACTGACATACATGTAAGGCTACATAATTTATACATGTACTGTATGAGCCAGAAATTGAAAACAACCGGGTATCCTTACATGTAGGTATGCCTCACATATTATCTGTAAAAGTTCAGGTGAATTTTTCATGAATTTTGTCAAGAAGTGGGCATCCAGACACCATTCTGGCTAAACCCTTGACTGATATGCACAAATACCTAAAAAATAAATACTGAAAAGTAAAGTATCCAAACCTTAACAGCTTGAAAGTCTTCATCATCCATACATGTGTCCAACACTATCAGATAAATCAATGGCCCTGATCCCCCACCACGCTAAAAAAAAAAAACTTTGTGAATGACAATTTTTATAAGGCAAGTCCCTTGCTGATGTTGACATTGGAACAAGTGAACTCAAATGCTCATGATTGTACATATATATAATTATTTTCAGAAAAAAAATAGACTGCTAGCAGTCCCTGTCTGGATAGACGAAGCGAGCCAGCAAATACGCGATCTTTTCTGTAACAGACAAGTTCAGATAACTCTGCCAACCAAGTGTGAGAACCCATTAAAAATAAACAAATCTTGTCAACCCAAAACAATGACGACGCCTCCATTTGTCGATCTGCTTGTAGAATTGTACATTTACAAAGGAGATGTAACTCTCGGCTTTTAACAGCTCAAGGTTTTTTGGCTTTGTAACAAGTGAGAGAGAAAAGGTAAGATCTGCTGTTTGTCATGTCTGCAAGATAAATTTTAAAAACAATGGGACATTTCATCAGAAACCTTTTGAGTATTAAACCCTTTCCCCCCGCCTCTCCCCCAGTTTCCCCTCAGCTCGTTTGCTCACCCCAGTCTCACCGAGCCTGTCTTTGTGATTGGCTTACCCGCTCAACTGACTGAAAAGAGACAGCTAGCAGGGTAGAAATGGACATCCACATGATATAAATGTAATGCAAAAGCAATGCATTCATCAGAAACAAACCAATACAAATTAAACAACGATAAGTTTACAATGTACATTGTATAATTTATTGTATGTTTAAGGGAAACAATTTACTGAAAATTATTGATAAAATTCTGCACACAAGTGAGAATTTCAAACCAAAACCAAAATTAAACCACAACATAGACAACTACATGTAGTTATCTTTTTATTAGTTACCTGCATAGTGTATTCAATAGTGGAGAACTGTGGAATTAGTTCTGCAGGTTGATGCTGTTCAGTGATTCCAGCATACTGGGGAGGAAACTGTTCAATGAACAAAGCAAAAAAAAACCTTCAGTAAAAATCATTAATAAAAACAGTGATAAAACATTGATTCTATTCAGATGCACTATAATGGTCAGTCACATAACTAATGGTGCAAAACCATTGATTGAGCACTGTGCTTACTGCCTACATGTATTAAAGGCAGGGGTGTTACTTCAAGGGTAGTACCACTTGGGTATCATTCTAGATTGCCCCAAATACAGTATTAGGATCCCACTTACATGTACACTGTAATAAAATATTGAAATGGAAAAAGAAACACTGTTATGCTTCTCGACATCCACAGAGAAGCTCATGAATCTGTCACCAGTGTCTAAACAAAGGTAAATAATTTTATTTAGTTCATGAGCACTGCGCTTTATAGATAAGATACCGTATACTGAACTACAAAGATTTTTGAAAATTCTCTTTAATGCAGTCTGAAGGTTGTACGGTGATTTTCAATCACTTTCTGAAAATTGCCAATAAAAGAAAGATGTCCCAGAATTTCCAAGTAAGATCTGAGGAAGCCTTTATTATAGACTAACACCTATTAACTCAGTTATACTGTAGATAGGGTAACTTTACCAGGAAACTGTTCATTGATGTGAGAAACAGAGTCTGGGATAGCAGAGGGATTTTTGGTGCCTTGTCTAGAATAGAGTTGCAATAATCAGCTGAACATGAGAAGGTAGACAACTGAGAAGCTCATTGGATTTTACAGTTGTTTACCTTGACCCCACATGGTCTTAAAAGATAAGGGTCCTGTTTGAAATTCCCTCCATGGTAGGGGTCTGGAAATTTTCTGGAACTACAGTCAAACCTGCATATAGCGGTCACCCTTGGGAAATGGCCAGGTGACCGTTATATACAGGGTGACCGCAATATGCAGGTTTCCTTTAAACTGAACTGGACGTTATTGAATAACGTTTTTATGTGGAAATAATCACTCCATTTACATTTTATTGACAATAACAAGTAACAGCAATGTTCATAATATGAGTAAAAGCCCCCTAAAATGTCCGTATAAGAAAATAAAAATAAAATGTCTGATAGAAGATGAATTTGATGTGGAGCGCTAAGGTGTATAAAACAACAGCTGTCAACTTGACAAATACAGTGTAATAATCAGGGATAAGTCTTCCATGAAGTACAAGCCCAGAATTCGAACTTGAATACAGTCTGGTACGGAAAATATGGGTGTTAGTTCGAAGACAGAAACTAACAGTATTGTTTGAAAGCGATATGACCCGCTCTCAAGAGCAGGACATTGGCACTTTTGTTGCTATCTGTCGCAACCATGTGTCGGACGCAGGCGATGACATGTATTTGACATGTATTTGTAGTTGTATTTAGTATAATATTTGTATTTGTGTGCGATCCCTGCCTTCACCGTGCCTTGATATCTACAATTTAAGTGGCTGTTGAATAAAGCTTGCCATGATTCGCTAATGGTTTGATCGTAATCCAATTTGGTGACCGTTATATACAGGTAAACAATAATGAAATTGTGGATTTGGGAAGTCTAAAGGGTGACCGCGTCCGTTATATACAGGTGACCACTATATACAGGTAAATTTTACAGTAAATATAAGGCACGATTTTCGGAAGTTGTTTGGTGACCGTTATATACATGGTGACCACTATATACAGGGCCGTTATATACAGGTTTAACTGTACATGTGCACATTGGTTCAGTTTCATTTGTGTTAAAATTATTTTTATGAAAGACTGGACGAGTGGATGCTTGTAACAAAAATATATATAAACTTGTGACAAGTTTATATATATATATAAATTATAACTAACTGCAGACAGTACTGTTTCAGCGTTCTGGGCCTCACCAGTGCAGTGCTGATGCTGGAGTTGAAGTTAGGCTACATGTATACATGTATTATATATACAGAGTAACCCCCCCCCCCCCCCCCCCTTCAGTTAACAAAAAAAGTTATTCAGTTCAAGTTAAGCTTACTGAAACCAGAGGTAAAGCTTGTAGTTTTAATAAGCTTAACTTACTAGTATACAGCTTCATTAAAGTAAGCTTCATTACATGTACAGTAAGGCTTAAGTTATAATACATACCGCATTTCGCTGGAAGCAGAAATTGCAATGCCATACTTTTGATCGATAGTCCACTTGACTGCCGAGAAAAATACATGGAACTTAATGACACAATACAAACATCACAGAAGTGGAAGACATGGATTCTTAAAGACTTAAGCTAAATTTACAGCCACAACGTCAAATAACTCGACCCTGCAGTCACTGAAACTTACCAAAAAGGGTTTAAAACTGCTCTACAAGTGTTCCTAGTACATAGAACAGGATCATAGCAAATTGGAGGAAGTTCTGGCCTTTCCCTTAGTGGTGTGTACATACAACCAACGGGAACAACCTAAACAAAATCGTGATTTTGAAATATTTTAGTCAGCTGACCAACTGAAAGCTATAAGAGCCGATTTTGACAAAGTCGAAATATTTTCAACTCACCATTCGTGTAGCTTCCAAACGGCTCGATGGCCAAACATTCCAACTAAATCTAACACCATCACGATCTTCATTTTGATTAATAAAATCTTGATAAGTCGTCATTTTCACCAGAAATGACTAGAAATCCACAACTCGATCGACGACTACACACTGTATTTGTCCAACAAACTCGCCAACAACTTTCGTGCCACGTCGCCTGTATTCGGTTGGAACCTGGAAACTAGTTTTCCTGCTTCCTCGGTCCCAAGCCCTGACTGGCCTGAACGGTTGATTCAACCTCGTTCCCAGGGTCTCTCATCTTCCCGCCCCCTGGAGCGAGAGAAGAGAGACCCTGGTTAACTCTGGTCACGTGCGTCCCAAAATCTGGGATGTAACAAATAAAAAATTTGAGGGAGGGGCGGCGAAGTGTGAAATTTGTTCGCTCTAGCCAGAGCGCTCAAGCAGAGCATTGCAAATCAAAACAAATCCGAAAAGCGTTCGGCGGCTTCCGATATAATGTGAAGCGGCGGTCATCCGCAGACTTCAAAACATATCCACATCGACTGGTTTTGAGAGTGCAAGTTGCTTTAGGATCTGTAAATTAACAGTTGGGAAATTGTCACGGCGCTTGCAATTTAATACAGTCCAATTTTATTACTGGACGCCGCCGCTAAGCTCGGTCTCGGCAGAAAATGCTTTTGATTTTATATGGCATTGTTCCGAACTGAGATGAATTATCGCTACATACTATTCAGCAGGCGATCTTCAAGCTTCATTCGACAGGCACATTAAATTCACAGTCGCCGTCTGTTCTCGGACGATGGCGAAGTGGAAAAATATTTTGACATGCAGATCGACTTTACACTTTTATAACAGGAAACGAGGTAGAGAAGATAATGATAGCTTTTATTCTTCATAGGCGAGGCATGTTGTTTTATTCAACATTTACCAGTTCCAGTCGTTTGAATGTCTATACAAGATCTTTACGTTTTATTGTTTCATTATACGCTTGTAAAATTATTGAACGATAACCATTTTAATCCTTGCGCATATAAATTCATTCGCTTTTGTTTGAATCGTTTGATTGAACCGTTTCCGGACATCAACGGACTGGCGCACAGCACGAGCCACTGTGAAGAAAACGAGACAAAGTTACAAACACTGTCGACCCCTCCTTAGGAATATAATTGTCCAAGAGGCACGTGACCAGAGTTGACCAGGGTCTCTCTTCTCTCGCTCCAGGGGGCGGGAAGATGAGAGACCCTGGGAACGAGGTTGCGGTTGATTGGGGTTATGAAACTTTCAAATTTTGTAGAACTCGCGTATCACTAGCTGCAGACGAAGTTTCAAGAAATTAAAAAAAAATGATTTTTTAGGGCATGATAGCAGTGAAAGCAAATAATTTGCATAAATTAAAGCAAAATATGTGTCCCTTACTTTGCAATCATTTCTATAACGGCTGGCTGTTTTACAGCACTGTAAATAATATGTAAGGGCATTTTGGAAATATTTGCTTTATTCCTGTTTTGCCCACTAATGACACTAATGCCCTAAAACAATTGATTTTTGATTTATTCGAAAACCGTCCTATCAATTTTCTTTCAACTTCGTCTGCAGACAAAACTTGAAAGTTTAATTGCGAAGTGTCTGATTAGATTTTGAGAAAAACGTCACTGTTTAAAACAAAGGGCAATAAACTGGCGTTGCTATAGTAACCACTGTCGCGTGGCAACCAGTGACACGTAAAACTCTGATCATCACTCATAAACTTGAAGAATGAAAACAATCGAAGCATGTCTCCCCAGCTCTTTCCTGCGAAACTTTGATTTTAAAACATACACCCTCATTAATACATTTTTTTCTGTAAAACGGTCAAACAACCCGGTAATAACAGCAAGACCGATTTATCCCACTTCTTTGTGAAAATTAATGGCGGACACCAGCGGCACATGTAGTCTACGTAGCAGGCGCATGAAAATAATGTGGGCGCAAGAAAGAACGGGGCGCGCGAGGTGTCTCCTTCTTGCGTCCATATTTATTTTCATGCGAAATGAATATGTTTAAAAAAATGTTATTAAAGCGCTTTTGAACCTAAAAGTTCAGACGTTTCGGGACTTCTGTCCCTTCCTCAGTGAATAGCCGGCTATTCACTGAGGAAGGGACAGAAGGAAGGGACAGACATTCATTTCATACGATTGGCGCTACACAGTTCATATCGATTATGTTTATTTATGCGCATGTTAAATGTGTGGTTGAACTAAGGAATCTATGGTACGAGCACTAATCATTCAGCTTCATCTCATCTTATATTTTGCTGTGAGCAAAATAAAAGTCGAATCGATCCACAAAAGCAAATAGATCTTCTCACAAACGACGCGCCACTTGGAGCTTACCGGATGTAGTGACTCCGGGAGTGACTTTAAATTCAACACCGATTAAAACAAACAGCAGCCGAAATAGATCACTTTTAACGTCAAAATTTGAGATGAAATCGTGGAGTCAATTAATTAGAGTCAATTAGGTTTTCGAGAAAGTTTATACCTTAAATGACTGGAATTGGGTATTATTTGGCTTTCGACTCCCCTTTTTTGAATCGATCCAAGCAAGTTAAAATATGCATTATCGATGACTACAAACAAACATGACGACAACAGTCAGACTATACCAGGATGATTTTTTATTTTTATTTTTTTTATTACAATTCATGGCCAAAATAGACAGTAAATTACATTACAAAAAAAACATTGTAGACTCCTTTCTTCTTTCTTTTTCAGCGTGATGTTTTCCTGTAATTGTTAAGTCTTGTACAGTCCTTTCGAATCGGATTTCGAACGCCATTCCACACACACAACATTCTCGCCTTCAGAGCTCAACCAAACGAAACGAGAGCTCTGGGGACGAGAATGCACACACGAAAGGTTTTATTATTTCCGGTTTCTGGTATCAAACAAGCGCAATAGTACGTTAATGCATTAGGCATGCGCTAACGGATGTCGTGGATTTTGCGACATCCGGAAAGCACTGTTCCCAGAGATTTCGTTTTTTCCGCTGACCAAACGAAACGAAGGCTTTGGGTACGAGAATGAGGTCAGTGTGTTTCTATTTGCAAATGTATCATACACCACTTTCATAATGGCGGCTGATTTAGTTATTCTTTTTTTATGTATGTTAATAGACTATTTTGCTAATGTTGTGTTCCCAGTGCATCTTGGGTAGTTCTAGTCCTTTGTGGGGGCAAACGGCCAAAATTAAAATTTCAAATTACCTGCCAAACTGGTCGTTTGCCCCCACAAAGGACTGGAACTACCCAAGATGCACTGGGAACACAACATTAGCAAAATAGTCTATTGGCCTCACTGGCCTCGGTTTAGAGTAAAAATTCTTTTGAATTTTGCACACGCCAGCGAGACCAGAAGGGCTAATTAACATACATATAAAAGAATAAATAAATCGGCCGCCATTATGAAAGGGGTGTATGCCAAATTGAAACTTATTTTTTGCTGGAAGCATTCATCAAGGTCACGAACGATTTAGTAATATTTCACGGGGAGACAATTTTCTTTTATGAGTTTTGCAGCGTTGTTACGTGCTCAGAGTTTGCCGAGTGAGCAATGGACCGCCTTAGATCAGATTCTTACAAAAGGAAATCAACTTTATTTGGATGTTCTTGAAAGTAGATCCATCGCTGACACAGAGACCTTGTCCCTGGATTATCTGCCAGAGTGAGACTAACAATTTAAACGATTTGCCTGTTGGGGCGCAAACACATGATTCACTTCTGTGGGCTGAAGTGCACACAAATGATCAGCTTCTCCGGGCGGATATAATAACTGTTATTGTCCGTTGTCTTTAGTAAGCAGTACCCGTATCCGACAAGTTAATATATCAAAAGCCACTTGGAACTTTATTCCACGCACTTGGCAGTATACCATTATACCATTATACCAGTATACCATTATTGCTATTGTTAATGCTATTGACGTTCGATCCCAAAAAAATTGTATTTGTATCCATATTTACAGAGGCGTTTCCAGGGGAGGCCAAGACCAATCTTATTTTCCCCCCACCAAAACAAGCCCTGCAGGACCAACAAAAAAATGTATATTTTCGATACCGAGCTCTCCACTTA
Organism: Cladopsammia gracilis; assembly: GCA_022457155.1. Classification (NCBI taxonomy): domain Eukaryota; kingdom Metazoa; phylum Cnidaria; class Anthozoa; order Scleractinia; family Dendrophylliidae; genus Cladopsammia; species Cladopsammia gracilis. The sequence goes on along the minus strand of JAJGOT010000248.1, from coordinate 318,034 downwards.
ATTATCACAACCCACCACCCTCTTTCCTCCAAGTCTGGATCCACCACTGCCCTCAGTATATTTACTGTTCAAAATATTTGCATTTTTGACTTCACAATCACAAAGAACTTATAATGTTATGTAATTCTAAAATGATGGTAATTGACCCAATAAATACATTTATGAAATTATCAAAATCTGTATGTACATTTACTGTTTCCGTTATGTTTTACTGCTCAGCATCTACTAGCCTGTTCCAGGCGTTCAGTTTGTGGCGCACGAAAGAGAAACCGGGCACAGGAGAAAAAACGAGGGGAGGCCTCTCTCCCAGTCTTCCCTCTCGCCGACCCTAGCGCCGCGCGCCGCTTTTCGCTTGCTCCCCACAATCTAAACGCCTGGAACAGGCTAAGGCCCCGACCACACTAATGCGTTTTCGTTTGAAAACGAATACGTTTTGACGCGTTTTCACTTATCGTCCACACTAAAACGCCCGAAAACGCTGATAAAAACGGAGACTTTCGAAAACGGTTTCAAATGTGGAGACTTTTGAAAACGTATCGTTTTGAAAACGCTTCGTTTCTAGTGTGGACAGGTGAAAACGGTGACGTAAAGAGCGTCACATGCCATCAGTTCCAGTCCAAATCGGACCATCTATCACCTTTAAGGTGGCTCCGTTGTTATTACGGGCGCACTCGTCTATGACAAACTTTGTCTCATACAGTAACTTTTCCGGCTCTAAAGCGATGCTTCTAAAACTTTGCGAAAACTTACAGCTATTACCTAGCAATAATATGCGGATAGAATTCGATTTTCATGGGAAAAAATACATTTAGTGATAATCGGGCTTAAATGAACCCCACGTTTTGAACAAAATCGCACCCTGTGAAAAATTCTGCTGTTTATATTTTTGTTAAATTTCTGACATCAGCTTACATTGACTTAATACATACCCTTACTAAGTTTCAGCAAAATCGTTGGAGCAGAAATGCTGAAGAATTAACTCCATCAAAATTTAGCCCTAAAATTCTCTTAAAATTTTAAATTCTTCATGCTCTTTGACTAAACAATCTACGAACCCAAATTTCTGGGAGAAGCCTTCCCAATGCTTCCTAAATTTGAATTTTAAGCCGATTGCAAATCGTGCGAACCGTTAAAAAGTATTCACCAGTTCTGTAAATATTATAAAATGCTCCAAATCCTGCCCAAATCTCCAATACTGCGTTTTCCATCATTTTTCGAAAATTATCCTGCAGTTTCTTGATAAGTTCTTCAAGTGGGTCACCGTGGAAGTCTGTATGAACATCTTCTCCTCTTCTTCTTCTTTTTCCACTTGTGCTGTTCTGGCAAATCCTGTCTTCTTTCCTTCACAACGTTTCGGCAATCCTTCCCTCTTCAGGTGTCTTGTTGCGCGTTAGTTTTTCCGTCTAATGTCTATACGTTTGTCTTTGCTACACTTGTGGTAGCGGATTTTTTTTTTATATCAGTGAACGTCCTCCTTATCTGTCCTTAATCACGAAGTCCTCTCACTACCTCTACTCGGGGAACAGAGCCTTGTCTAAACTCAGCCTTTGAGTTCATTAGGGTATACATACCCAGACTACTGCTGATCCTGACCCCCTCGTTTATCTGTCTCGTTAACGGGTCTGGAAAGAACGTCATCGGTTCGTAGCTATACTCTGCTGTATCTCCATCATGGGCCTCCTGATCATGCTTGTAGAGTGGGTTAGTTTCCACCTTCTTCTGATGGCCTTTCTTATGTTCTGTGAGCCGACTGTACAGTGTCCTTCCTGTCTCACCATGGTACACCGCTTTCACCTGTCTATCTCTGCATGTTACACACCTGATGATATATCCAGCACCTCCTTGGGTTACCTTTATACAGTTCTTCTTTTTCGATTTTCCACTCAAACATACTGGACAGTCAACTTTCCCACACTGGGAAAGGCGTCCTTGTAGTGTAGTTGTGGGCGGCCAACAGTCCTCTTGCCAGATGCGAGTAGTACGTATAAAGTATGGCGAAGGTAGTGAGTAGTAATCACCAGTTTACTACTTCAGGGAGTGTCGACCCTCCCTACGCGAGACTTGGGCTCAGCTGGCTCCAGCTGACAGTACCCGGTAAGGGCCCCTGCTCAGGGTTACAAGAAACACTTCCACGGCCATGTGGTTGTCTCGGGAGAGTCTAAGGCTTCAGGAGTTAAAAGTTGATGTTCATGTATCCAGCCATGGGTAAATAGCCGCACTTCCTTGTGTGCGCCTTGGGAAAGGCAAAGGTTATGGGAGTAAACCCGAGAAAAATCCGGAGCTGGAGTCCCTAAGGCAGTCTGACGCTGACCTCAGTGTTCCTCTGGCAACTCCTGCGACGCTGCGTCAAACTGTATCGGTCCTTGCCGTTCCTTTGGATTCGTCAGTTGCGTGGAGAGGGGGGATAAGCTGCATTGGCAACAGCCAATTCTCCATATCACTCTGCTCAGGGTTGCGCCCTGGAGAGGACACTCCAGCTTCGCTTCACAGCGTCGGAAAAACACGGAAAGCAGCAGTTTACCGGTTATAAGCCTCAGTGCTTGATTGGCGTAGAGCGAGGTGCCAGTGGTTGCTTCCGACGGTGGGACAGATCTTCGGACTTCACTGGACAGCTACCGCCCGTCCCAAGCTGGGCAGCCCCCAGCCAATAAGGTGTTGTTCCGCCACAATTCGCCTTCCTCATTGGGTGCATGAGGATCAGGGACCATCCCGACATGCCTGGAAACTTTGCACCAGGCAAGAAAAAGAAACAAAGAAAGAGACCAGCTCTCAAACTGGGTTGTTGGTATGTACGGACTATGACAACAGGACTCTCTGTAAACCGCCAAGAGATTGGCGACGTCCGGAAGACTGCCGTAATCAATAACGAGGTGAAGAGACTATGCGTGGACATTGCTTCACTTCAGGAAACGCGGCTAGTTGGTTCTGGCATGCTGAAAGAGAAGGACTACACCTTTTTCTGACAAGTAAAAGGCCCCGAGGATCCCAGGGAACACGGGGTAGGATTTGCAGTGAAGAATGCATTGCTAAAGATGATGGGACGACTGCTTACACTCCGCCTCTACACCTCCGACGGCCCCGTTATCCTTGTCAGCGTGTATGCACCTACGCTGTGCTCCACACCTGAAGCAAAGGACATATTCTACGAGAACCTCGACGCTCTCATCAGGACAATCCCCAGCCAGGAACAGATTGTTCTCCTGGGCGACTTTAACGCCTGGAAGGGGAGGGGGGGGGGGGGGGCGATCGTGATTCGTGGCCATCCTTCTGGGCCATTTCGGAGTTGGAAAGATGAACGAGAATGGACAGCGGCTCCTGGAGCTCTGCTGCTACCACGACATCTGCGTGACCAATTCCTACTTCAAGACAAAGCCCCAGCACAAGGTTTCGCTGGCACCAGCTGGACCTGATCATCGTCAGACGCACATTCCTGAAGTTCGTGCCCCTCACAAGCTCGTACCATAGTGCCGACTGCGACACTGACCACTCGCTGGTGTGCTGCAAGTTCAGGATGCAGCCCAAGAAACTCCATACACAGTGATAGCTGTGACAAAATTACTGATAACCTGAGTGCGAAATATGCTCTTTAACACAATTTTCGCTAAGATATATATATATATATATATATATATATATATATATATATATATATATATATATATATATACTTTATATCCTCTTATTTTCGCTATGCGTGGACACAATCGATAATACGGGAAATCTACTATAATGTTTCCCTGAGAATAGAGTTATAATACAGTGCTTACCCGCTTATAAGAACCCATTTTTTCAAATTTAGCCTAAACGGGTTCTTATGTAAATGGTGCTTAGTGGAATTTTAGGCTACGCAGGTTCTTAAATAGGTTCTTATTTAATGAGAAATATATTATACACCTGTGAATGGTAGAAAGGTGGCATGTATATTAATTTAATGCCAAAACAGGCCTGGCCTTTAGACAGTATGTGACCATGACCCATTTTAGTAGATATTTTAATTCTCAGTATCAGGCTAAAAGTTGATTTAATGATATAAGTCTAATGTTTTTCCATTGATTTTGGGTATGGTAATATATGCTAATGAATTTGAAACAAAGGAAAACAAAAATTACCTGAAATAAAAAATTAACTACAACATATACATGTTCAAATTCACTACTTTTGAGCCATGTTTTTTTGCATGAAGATTTTTTTAGGTTAATTTCTATAAGAACCTTTCTATAAGAACCTGTTTCAAATTTAAGGCTAAGTAGGTTCTTATGTAAATGGGGTCTAAATTGATATTTTTAGGCTGACAGGTTCTTAAATTGCAGGTTCTTATAAGCGGGTAAGTACTGTACAGAAAGGAAAGCGGTTTTTCTTTTTCTTTACCTTTTTACGAGCTTACGCAAATTCGAAAAAGGTTATGACTGACTTAGCTAGCTGACCAAGATAAGAAATTAATACAAATGTTGTTAGCGGTAGATGTTATCAGAGCGATTCCCCGCACCTTGAAGGCATTGTCGCGATCTCCCCTTTTATTTCTTGAGGAAATTTTGTCTCCCATTTCAACAGAAAATGAACATTCCTGGTACCCTTTTACCACGACTTCGGATATCACAAGGGTAAATTCCCGCTCGCGATGCGGCTTTTCTTGACCAGACATTTTGTTCGGCGTTTTGTTACACGAGCTCTGAGAAAACACGCAAGAATCGATGAAAATCGATAATTTGCGGGACATTTTTTGTGATTATCGATTAATCATCGATTGGTCAACATAAATAGATATCAATTAACTAATGCTGTCGATCTTACTACAAAGCTAGTCTCTTGGGAATAACGAAGTTGTGCCGAAGTGTAACATTAAAAAGCGAGAAATTACCGTGCTCGATTACGGAATCCAAAAAAATTGTCCAAAATCATACCCCTTATAATCACTTAGGGATGTCAGGTTGCGATAACCTCACGTTAACAATGGCAGGGTTTTTGCTCGTTCCAGAGGCAACGAGCTGGAAGGTTCGCTGTCCGTTTTTTGTGATACATACTGTGTCCTTTGGACAATCGCGTGCTCCTCCAGTGCCTTCCAGGTGAGCCGAGGGAATAGAAGGGAACTGTGGGGCAGGCATGTAGCCGGGTTGAGGAGGGTACTGTCCGGGGTACTGTGCCTGCATCTGTGAGGGAATCGAAACCAAAATCAAACAATAGTTTAGTATTATAGTGCATGATTGTTGCACTGACGTTAATGCAGACAGCTGTAAAGGGCCGTTTACACAGGCGATTTTTTTCGTGTTATTTTTGTCGCACTTGTCGATGCAATTTTTGTCGCGCGCAAGTTGCATCTTCAAATCGCACGTGTAAACGGGCGGCGATTTCAGTGCGATTTGGGCGCGATTTGTCCGCGATGTCGCAGAGGTTTCGAACATGTTTGAAACCTGATGCAACTTGACCGCGATTTTTAGGAAATCACAGCAAATCAAAGCAAATGTCGCACCCGAATCGCACAGGAAATCGCCGCTAGTTTACACTAGCGACAAAAGTTGCATTGGAGAGCGCGACAAAAATGGCATCAAAAATCGCATGTTTAAACGGGCCTTAAGAAAGATGGGAGCAAATGATGTATAAAGTAAACTTGTCTAATGCGTAAATTTTGTCAAGAACAATATCTGCTCATGTTTCCATATTTTTTCGCGTTCTTTGTGAAGATATTCACTGGAATGAATTTTGAAGGAAAATGACGCTACCTCTATTTGCAATATTTAAACTTTTAGCACCTGTTTAAAATCTATATATATTGCCTGTTACAAAAACAGATGTTTGTGGCTTTACAGGAATTTGAAAACCAGTTTAAGGCCCTGTCCACATGTATCCGGATAGTTTTGAATCCGCAACTTTTATTTTGCGGGTTATGTACTTATTGACTAAGTGCGAGAGCCGGATGGGAAAATATTTGGCTCGAGGTCATGGCGTACTGACCGAGCGCAACGAGTACCGTGCACCATGACCGAGAGCCAAATATTTTCCCATCCGGCCCGACCTAACTTAGTCAATAAGTATTTAATCATATGACCAATTTGCAGACAAAATTGCTTGAAATATTAATAGGCTTTTACACAAGTTGCTCGGATATCTCTCAAAAGTTGCCCCAAAAATTTTCAAAAGTTGCCCAAAAGATGCTCATTTCACGAAAAAGTTGCTCAAAAGTTGCCTTTTATCAACTCAAAAAAAATCAGTTTCTACTAAAACGTTGCTCGAAAGGCCAAAAGTTGCCAAAAAGTTGCCGAGCAACTTGTGTAAAAGCCTAAATATTAACGCGCGAGGTCGTCCTCTCATATAAAAAATATCTGAATGGCTTAAAGTAAACAAATTATCACTCAACGTCGCCAAAACTACATTATTTTTCGACCCAGGCAAAAACCCATTACTGTTAGTGATATGATTACGCTAGATAATATTGCTGTGCAACAGGTTGAAGTGACAGTTTCTTGGGGTTTTATTAGATCAGCATCTTTCTTGGAAATATCATATAAGTCATGTTGCTACAAAAGTATCAAAGACTATAGGAATCATAAGTAACGGCTCGTTTCTTTCTCTCTTCTAAATGTTTGTTATCCTTATACTATACATTGGTTTACCCGAATTTTAACTACTGTAACATTGTATGGTGCTCAACGTATCCATCCAATTTGAAAAGACTTTTCTACCTACAGAAACGCATCGTCAGAATCATTTGTGGAGCTAAATATCTTGCCCATACTGCACCCCTTTTTCGGACTCACTTACTATCCTTGATATTTTTAACATTTAATGCGTTCTTTGTTGCGTGTTTTATGTACTCATATCATAATAACGTCCTTCCAAATACTTTTAACACCACCTTTGTTACTAATCGCCAAGTACACACATATAATACTAGAAATACTAATAACTACCGACCATATTTCTGTAGAACAAACATTAAACAGTTCACAGTCCTCCATCTAGGACCTAAACTATGGAACTCCCTTCCCCATAATCTTACGCAATTGACAAATTACTTTAGTTTCAAGATTTCATTAAAAAAATTAAACTCGCCTGACCATGATATGGCAGCTTAAACTAAATCATAACTAAATTGGAGGAGCCCAAATTCTACGAGCTTTTTAGCTTCCATCGGGATTCCTTGCCATTCTACCTATCAAAGTTAAAGGGGCAGTATCACGAGGTTCCATGCGCGGCACTGTTCACTATTCTTGCACCGTAATTTTGGATATATCACCGTTAAAAGTGATTCTTTCTTTCTTCCGGCTATCAAAACGGATTTTTTGATTCAACAAATACCTCCACTTCTCGAAGGCCTTTTTGAATTTGCCGAATCAAACTTGAACTGTAATCAGTAATCAGTAATCAGTAGTCAGTAGTCAGTAGTCTAGCCGGTCGACAAATCTTGTAGTCTAGTCAATTGACCAATCTTGCAGCCTTATAACCTACATTGATCGAGCTTGAAGCTACGCGAGAAGTCCCCAATAAAGAAGACTCCTGGAACCTCTTGTTTAGCAAGCGAGGCCTCATTACACTATGTTTGTTCAACTACATAAAATAGCATCAACTTCCCGTTTCTCGTTTTCACATTGAAATAGTCTGAAGAGTCTGCTAATTTCTCTATTTTTATAAGGATTCTGTTCTAATTTCTCGTTAATCTTTCCTGAAAAGGGGGTTCTGGAAGCCCTGGACCCCCCCACCCCCACCCCCTGGGTACACACCTGCTATACAACTTAAGGCGGGGGTAAACCTGAATTTTAATGAAATTTTAAGAGGTTTTAAGAAGGGATAGGAGAAAGCAAATGATTTTTGGAACACCAACAGACAGTTGATACCCACGCAAGAGCACCCCAGATTGCTAGTGGACTAACTTGGTATCCGTCTATTAACTATTAACTACAACTTCTAATTTTTAAAATTCACCAAATCTTCAATATTTCTTATTTCTCTAAATTTTACCAATCCTTTGAGAAAAACTATTTCTTCCCAAACATAACCAAAAATCACCAAAAAATTTACAAAACATTCCCCTGCATAACATAGTTTTCTGTTATAAGCAGAGGGTTTTTAGATTGCTTGAAACGTGAACGAGATATTTCCATTAAAGCCATGTTAAGTGGCGCAAAAATGGCATTCAGGTAGACCCCCGCCTTAAGCGTGAAAATATTCCGGTGTTTCAGCTAAACACACAATGCATCACCAAAAAAGGGCAACGGATCCATGTTTTTTTTTTCAAGATTTTTCTATTACTCCGTGTTGAATCCCATGCCGCGAATTCAGAGATCGTACTGAGTACCAACATCGTCGTGCCAACATCGTCTGATCAAGGTTCAAATCCATTGTTTTTTTTTACACAAATGAATTGTTGCAAACAATTCACCTTACGACAAGTATTTTATTCGGGTAGTAATACTGAACTAAAAGTAAGTAAAACTAGTTAACGTCGCTAACCGGTCATTTGTACGGGTCCTACGGGTGACACAGCGGGCTAATCAGAATGCACTTATGTTCTAAATAAACACGGCGGCTGATAACGACGAAGATTTCATTTACAAGATTTCATTTACATAAATTGTGACAAAGATTAGATTGAAAATTAACTGGGACAAAAACTGAACAAAAAACTGCCCGTGTATACTGGCCTTTCTACGGTGGCCTGGAAGGGACATCGACTTCTTTTTTCCATCCGCGACTTCTTTTTCATTTCGCGACTTCTTTTTTCCATCCGCGACTTCTTTTTCATTTCGCGACTTCTTTTTTCAATTCGCGACTTCTTTTTCATTTCGCGACTTCTTTTTTCAATTCGCGACTTCTTTTTTCAATTCGCGACTTTTTTTTCAGTTCGCGACTTCTTTTTCATTTCGCGACTTCTTTTTCAATTCGCGACTTCTTTTTTCAATTCGCGACTTCTTCTCGATCCGCGACTTTTTAATTGTATTTTGGTAGTGAATTGCTCTGTGGTAATTTGAAGAAGAGAACATATGGAATATTCATGCCAGTAGCCATGTTTCTCGCGGCCATCTTGATCTTTCTTCTGTTTCCATGGTACTGTCATTGTGTTTTACCAGATTACCTTCCAGTTGTGGGAGAGACATCAATCAACAGAGATGAAGTGATAGCTACCTATTTTAATCTTGGTCTTGGCTACAGCGAAATATTAACGTTTTTAAGTTGTTTTCATGGAGTTCATCTAAGCTTACGACAACTTAAAAGAGTGCTGAAGTCTAAAGGACTTTGCAGAAGAAAGAATTATAGTCCTTTGCAAGAGGTTGTAAATGCTATCGAAAAAGAAATTTCCGGAAGTGGAAACTCTATTGGCTATCGACAAATGCACCAGAGACTCGTAACAGATCATTGCCTTGTAGTAAAAAGGGAAACAGTGCGAATCATACAGAAGCGATTAGATCCTGAAGGAGTTGATTTGCGCTCAAGACGTGCTTTTCGACGAAGGTTATATTCTGTACAGGGTCCAAATTACATGTGGCATCTCGACGGATATGATAAACTCAAACCGTTTGGATTTCCGATCCATGGCGCTATTGATGGTTATAGCCGTCGTATATTGTGGTTAAATGTTGGGCCGTCAAACAATGATCCAAGGGTGATAGCCAGTTATTACCTTTCTTGTGTACACCAAATTGGAGGAGTACCAATGATCCTGCGAGGTGATAGAGGAACTGAAAATTCACATGTGGCTGGTATACAACGCTTTCTCCGTAGAAACTCTTGTGATGCTTTTAGTGGAACGAACAGTTTCATGTACGGGCGTTCGGTTTCAAATCAGAGAATTGAAGCCTGGTGGTCATTTTTGCGCAAATCTGAAACTGACTGGTGGATAAAGTTTTTTAAGGACTTGAGAGATTCAGGGCAATTTAGTGATGCCAATCCTCTTCATGTTGACTGTATCAGGTATTGCTTCACTTCTTTGATACAAGGGGAATTAGACAGAGTTGCAAGGCACTGGAATTTACACAAAATCCGCCCCTCATCTAACACTGAATCTTCACCAGGTCGTCCAGATGTTCTCTTTTTTCTGCCTCAGTTACTAAACGCCGCTGATTACAAGACGCCCGCACCAAATGACGAAATTGAAATTGCTACAGAAATGTGTTGCACCAACGTTGGTGAAACAGTTTGCTGTGACGTATTTATGGACCTAGCAAATCTGATTATGGAGGACGAAGGACTGAATCACCCTTCAACAACAGACGAAGCCTTGGTTCTTTACAGAAAACTGGTAATTTGCTTTGAAAAACTACTTTGATAGTTGCAAACAATTGTGATGAAATGCTTATCTCTGCTTCAGGTACCGTTGTTCTTACTAGGTAACGCTGTAATGTAAATGATGTTAGGAAGTGTTAACTGCAGTGGGTTTTTTTTAGGAAGTGACCTTCCAATTGCCTCTGTAGGTTGTTATTTGTAAGGGATATAATGCGTGCTCTGAGTGCTTAATTTAAGAGCATAATTTTCATGGAATAGGCGACCGCTATGCCGTGGGAATGTGTTCTTGGAGACTAACCAAATTTAAATTGACTTAAAAAAGAGAAAGAAAGAACAAAACAAAAACACCGTATACTAAACAAAGTAACTAACCCGTACTTATGAACGTATCCCACAGCAAAAAACGAATGATCTGACTAAATTGTAACGATTGTTTTAATAAAGTAAAACTTGAACAATAACGTATTTGTAATTATTAATGTAGCTATGTCATGGAAATTGATTTCGGCCATAACCCTAATGCATGAACTATAACCATTGTTGTAGTAAACTAAAACTTGAACAGTAACGTACTTTTAATTATCAATGTAGCTATTGCCATGGAAACTCATTTCGGCCATAACCCTAATTAACTGTAACGATTGTTTTTGTAAACTAAAACGTAAACAATAACGTATTATAAATTATCACTGTATCTATTGTCATGGGAAATTCATTTTACAGAAAATTACCTTGAACTGTAAGAATAATGATTTTAATTAAAAATGTACAATAAAAAGGAACGTTAAATACCCACTTCAAAATTTCCTGTTAACGACAAAAAGTAGTTTACTTTAATTCCAGGACTCGCTGATCCAGTCTGACTTGGGAATTTTTGGTGAATTCGTCTGTATAAAATGTCACTTCTCAAGTTAGTGAGAAAACTTTATCACACTAGGCGTAGAAAATTAAGTGACCCCAAAGATTTTAATAAGATCTGGGGTCAATTTAATAAAACTTTTACACCTGCAATTTACAAGTGTAGCTATTGTCTTCAACCTCTGAAACAATGGCTACACTTGTAAATTACACTTGTAAAAGTTTTATTAAATTGACCCCTGAATTATTATTATCGATCGTGACTTTTGTGATTGTTAAGAAAAGGTCCATCGCAACACGGAAAACGAATAACCACGCCTTACTACACTTGAGAATGTCATATTCGCTATGATTCAGCAACCAACGACTGTAAATGAAGCTACCAATGAAAGAGGACACTCGTAACATAATAATAGTAGCATTATAGCACACTAACATGATCATTTGACTACAACTACCAGAATTTCAATTTCAATTTCATTTTTCCTTTGTTATATAAATTTCGAAATCCTAGTGGGTTTTAAATAACAATTGCTCTAATTAGCCTGCGAATGCAGCCGCCTCTCATCGCTCCCGGCAGCTGGGGGCGTTCGCGTGAGACGCCCTTAGCGGCCGGGAGCGATGAGAGGCGGCTGTATTCGCAGGCTATTGCTCTAATAAGCATACCAAAAAGAACAACTGAAGGATCCAGCCTGGCAGTTATGGTCAAATGATGTCATCACGCAAATCGCCTGTTACTATAGTGTATTACCACTCGCACTCTAGCAGAGCTACGGCCGTTGGGCGCAGCTCTTTGTTGTAACTTAAGCACATCTCGATATTCGATTTGTGAGCCGTCGACAAAGACAGAAGGAGAGAAACTGGCAGTAAGGATTCCTTCTGTGCAGCGACAAGTTTCTCTAGCTCTGTATCCCCATCTTGTCCTTCCAGCGCCTGTTCCCAGGGATCTTTCAAGGTCAGAAACTCCAACAAGGTGACACCGAGAGACCAGATGTCACTTGAATATGATGCACGGGCCTTGTGTATAAGGCATTCTGGTGCTATGTATGATGGTGTTCCCTCTATAACATTTCCCCCCAGAGTCAGGCTAGCAACCGACAAGGAGGCGCGTTGTCTCAAACGTCCGAGACCAAAATCACAAATCTTGGCATTTCCTAACGAGGATGTTATCAGTATATTTCCTGGCTTCACGTCGCCGTGAACAACCCCGACTTCATGGAGGTATGCAGTACCTCTTAAGACGTCCTTAATCAATTCTTTCTTTACTGCGTCATCGATCACTGTTTCTTCGTCAATATGGACCTGCAGCGACTTGCCGTTCACAAACTCGGTTACGATAAGAATATCCTTCTTTCTTGTTGAAATACCAAGGAAAGTGACAATGTTAGGGTGCTGCAGCATGCTGTGGATTGTGGCTTCTCGGAGGACTGACTCTTTCACGCTTGCTCCACGGCGAATTTGCTTTACAGCGATGTCAGTGCCCAGCCAGGTTCCTCGGAAAACCCTGCCAAAGCTACCAGCACCAATAGCTTCAGACCAATTGACCGACAGTTTCTCTAGGGGAATTTCGAGCACTCTCCGTTCCGTATTACAAGAAAACAATCTGTTGAAAAAAAAACCACTTATAAATAATTGATAACTTTTCATACGGCGCTTCTGTATCTTTTCAATGTATATCACGCATTAGAGGGTGCTTTATATGCTGGGCACATATTATATGATTCAAAACAGTTGAACCGGGTCACTTGGAAAAAACTGACCAATCAAAACGTTCGTTTCGAACAAAGGATGGCTACCTTTTTCGCATACAGACCAACTTCGTTGAAGCACAGAGACAATGTATAAACAACTTTATTTGAGACCAAGGGAAACCAAATAAAGGTTTGTTTCACTTAAATTTGTATGCTACCGACTCCTTTGTACTGTGTTTACTTTACAGATCCAGTCCAGCCACAAATTGTGGTTGTCAATACCATTTTAACTCGAAAACTGGTTCTTTTGTCGGCCACGCCAAAACCGTTTCAAACCACTTATGATTAGGAATTTAAAGTAACCGAGTAAGTAGTTTGCAGTTTGCTAAAACAAATGATTAATTAACTTTAGGTGGCTATTCACTCGTAGTATCTACTGTGCAGATTCCATTTGTACCTTTCACATTTCTCAGCCTTAGAGCTGGATACACCACTAGACATTTCTGGAGCTCTCTTCGCCTGGACTTCTACATAATTTGAGGATAGCGCCTGCTCTCCGTATTGAACTTTACAGAAATATGTACCAGGTTTGGTTACTCTGATTAAAGCATGAAAAGCACCACGTAGAATAATGTTATCATTGAGAAACCATTCATACGTCACAGCAATTTCATTATGAAAATTGGTCACAACCGCAAGGAACAGTTGACTGCCCTCGTAGCCATACACCTCGTCGGGACCATAAAGTATTTCTGGCTTATCATAGCTCTGCTTTGCCATTGGGGAGACATAGATCTGAGTAAATGAGTCTGAACCAGGTGTTCCACTTGACTCGATCAACGGCTCAAGATAAACGTGCTCATCAACTGTCAGATTGAATACCGTGAAGGAGTCGTTGCATGGATGGTATTCTTCCTCACTTTCATCTAGAAACTCAGCCGATCTAGAAGTGTAACAATTTGACCATCCATTTATAAACATGGTACTCAACTCTTGAGTATATTCTGAGGTTAGCACTCGCCTGAATTCAGCGTTGAGTTTTCTTCTACTGTCATCAACGTAGAATACTGCATCCTGGCCATTTTCACACTGTAACGTATCGAAATGGGATGCAAGACCGTGGTTAAGGCTGGTGTCCATTAATGTGTTGCTGGGCATTGAACTCTTGGAATGCGATTCCGCCTTACACAGGTCTTCTTTCTCACTTACATCTTTAATCGCTTCGGAAGAACTCTTTTTCTTTTTACTTACTGAAGCATTGGTTGGATCCAGTGTGCTTCCTTCATACTACAATTTGAAACAAAAGAAAATTACCATGTACTTGTCATTTTGTAAACATGACAGCAAACTTTAAGTATGACAACATATGCAGTCAGCTTCACACTAAGGCTAGTCTGGGCTACTAAAACATTGTGGTGTAAACAAATTTCCGTTATCCCTTGGGATTCCATTCAGTTTGACAGAGAAACGTGAAATTAAATCCACTTGAGCTATACTGGGGAAAGTCCCTTTCTAATTTGCCAATGTCTGAACAAGGAACAGTTCTTTTTTTCATGATAAAAAAAGTCAGTGTTGAGCGACCCTTGTGGGCTACAACTTTTTAAGACTCCCCAACCTCTAAAAAAAATCAGTGTTGAGTGCAGATTAGCTTTTTTTTTAAAATGTACATTTTCATCTTTGCAATCTCATTTTATCCTCGAGTATTACAACATCCCCCCCTTACCTGAGCCCAGGGAATGACATATTTTCTCACAATTTGCACTCCAAGGAAAACTGTGATATATTGTCACCCTGCTAAAGCTTTAAGACAAAATATGTTATAACTACTCTGTACTATTACTGTACAGGAGATTATTAATCAGTACACCCGTGATTGACAAAACTTATATACGTTTTGAAAAAATTGTGAACTTAAGAACAGTGATGATACAATTACCTCTTCATCACTATCACATGATATACGGGTGGTCATTAGGTATAACCTAATCTTGGTAAGTTTGGTGCTCAGATAGTAGTTTTCAATGGTGAAGGGTTGCACACTGTTGTCCGGAAAAACCAAGGTAGAACCAATCTCCTCCTGAGAAAAGATTCCAAGATTAAAGATAACATCATCCTCTCCACAGATTGGGCTCTTTCCACTGGGGAAAAACAGCTTTTTTGCATACAAAATAATATCCATTTTCCTGCTAGATCCTTGCATCTCAGCGTTTCTAGTGCCACCTCCATCTTTACTGCGCATCATAACAAACTTATCCTCAAGGCTGTTGTGATGAAGCCATCCTATCTCTATGCGCCGCATTCGTTCTACTTTTCGTTCAGCCACTTTTCTTTTCTTAACATTTCTTGAGGTAGATGCAGTTGTGGAATAACGGTTTCCTTTAAGCAATGAGGCTAGTTCTGCTTTCTTCTTTTCCCTCTCGTCTGCTAATGTTTCTTTGCATTTCTTCTTCTCGCAGAATGCCCTTAGTGCTAACATGTCCCCTTTTGTTGCAATGCCCATGTCCCTTAATGTCTTGTCATCGGCAGCTAACACTGCATCACAATCCATCTACTGCATATGTAACAAATAAATAAATCATCTTCTTAACAACAAATACTGAAACAATTTTATACAAGATAAAGCCTCTTTAACACCCAGGCAGTACAGCATGCAAAGGGGCCGAGGGAAGTGTCAATTAAAATATGATTTAACACACAAAATGTTTTTATCCAGAAAAAAATATTCTTCTTTAAATGGAAAATAATTTACCACGTTAAAGTTAATTTTTTTGTCATCACAGTTAAAAAATTTTCTAAGGTGGTCAGTTAGCATTTGCATGTCCTGACATAACAAAGAACTGAAAGTGAATTGAAAATGATACAATTCTCAAGAGAAAACTTTTTTTTTCATTGATAACAAATTTATGTCACCACATAAACACTTTATTGGTCCTATTTTTAAACCAAGAAGAATTCATCATCTCCAATGCCACATCCATGAGAATTGTAGGTAACACTCAAGTAATTAATGCTATAGGTAGCTGCCTAATTTGTCTAGCCCTACATGATTATTCTAGGAAGCAGTTCATTATTACCTTATTTAACATTTCTTAATAATATTGTAATTTCTTCCCTTATCTTTTTGGTACAAATAAATGTTGTTGTTCATGATATCTGGTATAATTGTCTAGTAGCATTCTCTCTACTCCCCTTATACATGATCATGCTTTGCACTTTGTACTTATCACCTCCCCTCCAAATTTCCTCCCTAAGTGCCTATCACATAGATTGTTCCTAATCTTCAGCACTGAGTAATAAAGTAAGAAACATTTGATGTTTTGGCTCTTTCATTGAACAAACCTTTTCTGTATCAAATATTCTTATGGTTTTCTCAAAAATTCCTCTGCTCCTTAGAAAATCTGTTACCTGTTAAGGATAATGATGCCTTTTTAACTCAAGACCAAAAAAAAATCAAAGATTATTCAGACATATACAGTGTTAACTAGCATAAATTATTGGTCGCAGGCCTCTCTGCCAATAGGGGTTTAATCAGTCTGGCAATTTTGCATAATCATTAAATGCAATGTAAAATATTTCAGCAGTTCAAGAAAACAAATTTGTCCATTATGCTAAGCAATGGAGATGTATAATGGGTATTCCAAAACAAACCAAGTGCTTCTACATAAAAACTACAGTAGAAACCCACTACCTAGAATGAAAAACTAAAAAAACAGTTTGGGATAGATGGGAGTTCAAGATTAAGCTCATAGTGAATGACTGTAAGAACTCGGAGAAGGGGTTAATGGGTTTGAGTTCCAGATAGCAGGGAGTTCAAGATAGAAAGGTCCAACTGTAATTTATACTGCATATATACAGAAATCTCTCCATAAACTCTTCAAGCAAATGCTTCATTAAAATAGTCTGCCTACATCAACAAAATGTTTGTTTCCAAAGGTTACATAAATTAATGAAGTGTGAAAAGTTCTGTGCAGTGTCACACCAACCACCGCAAACTGCATGACTATAACTAAGCTCACAAAATTTGTGAGCTTATTTAATGGCTGTTTACAAGGAGATGACAACTTTGATGCCTTTCCGCCACCTACATTTTCCATTTCTTGGGAAAATAGGAAACTGTTTTCGAAGTCCAGTCCAACATTCCAACAATTCCATTTGTTTGTGCATGTGCAATATGCAAGAAAAACATTTTATAGTGCCAGTGTTTGTCATTAAATCAGTTTTAGTAAACATCAGGTTGAACACTGCACAGAGCTCTTTTGTTAATGTATTACCAAAATTCTAACGACACAACAGAATTAAATAATCATAACAATGTGCTTTATATCACAGGCGGCCCAAGCTCACATTAGATAACCGGGACGCGACGCAAAACGCAAAAACGTTGCGTTCCCATACAAACCTTTATAAATCGAATCTTTGTAACACAATACCGCTCATAAAGCAAGGGTCACGTCCCGTTATCTAATAGTGAGCTTGGGCGGCCTGTGTTTATATACTAAATGCTCGGATGGATCGAAGAATCGTATACAACGAAGCATTCGTATTATGATTTCATGGCTAATTTATCGAGAGAAGCTCCTGGTTACAATCTCTCTATTTCTCGAGTTCAGTGATTATCTGAGAAAATAGATCAGACTGTTATACAGGAGAGTCCAGGAGATCACTCGGAACTCCTGACAGTCTCGAGCTCGCTAAGCATAATGTTCGTAACTACATGGGACACGAGGTCTTTGGAATTGGATATCTTCCTGTGAAATGACACTAAAAATGATCGATTTCGCATCTTACCTGTCTGATCGCTTCCTCTTCTTTCTCCTCCGTTTCGCTTTCCTCCTGTCTTCTCCTCTCGGTCACGCCATCGCTCGCCATCGCCATATTGCTAGCTCTGATGTGCTGTGTTACGTGAGCCCGCAGTCTCAAGACACGCACAAAAAGTTATATTAAAAAAGTCGCGTTTAAAATAAAAGCAGTCGCGAATTGAAAAAAGAAGTCGCGAATTGAAAAAAGAAGTCGCGAAATGAAAAAGAAGTCGCGAAATGAAAAAGAAGTCGCGAAATGAAAAAGAAGTCGCGAAATGAAAAAGAAGTCGCCAAATGAAAAAGAAGTCGCGAAATGAAAAAGAAGTCGCGAATTGAAAAAGAAGTCGCGAAATGAAAAAGAAGTCGCGAAATGAAAAAACGTTGCGAATTGAAAAAAAGAAGTCGCGAATTGAAAAAAGAAGTCGCGAAATGAAAAAGAAGTCGCGAATTGAAAAAAAGTTGCGAATTGAAAAAAGAAGTCGCGAATTGAAAAAAGAAGTCGCGAAATGAAAAAGAAGTCGCGAATTGAAAAAGAAGTCGCGAATTGAAAAAAGAAGTCGCGAAATGAAAAAGAAGTCGCGGATGGAAAAAAGAAGTCGATGTCCCTTCCAGGCCACCGTACCTTTCCGAACTAGTTATGGTTTATATGGTTTATACCATGCTCCGAGGTGCTAAATTACCCGAATTTGTCCCCGAGGGCCGGTTTCACGGGCTATATTTCGGACATTTGGTCTCTCTATTGGTCTGCGACAGTACCGTGAAAGCCAATTTAGACCTTGTCTGTATTTTAACATCTTATTTTTTTAAACTATTTTGGCCATATATAGGGACATTTCAACCCTAATTAATTGGTCTAAAACAGCTTCACTTTAAAGGAATGAATTAGCTCCGAAACAGTCACTACTACATGTAACTCATGAAACTGACTGTAAGGAACATTTTTACTAAGCAAGTCAGCCATATTTTCACATAGGATCTGTGTAAAGACCTATTCATGATACCAAAGACAAAGGAAATAAACGACGTATAATAGCACGATATAACATACTAGTATTCATAACACTAGTAATGATATGCGAAAATGAGACACGTGAAAATAACACATTCCTAGCAACTCAGTGCATGCAGGCATGTGCACAAGGGTGTTGTAAGACTATAAATACTGAGTTCAAGCAGAATAACACTCCTTTCGTGCTTAGTTTTCAGCCAGCGGAGCAGTGAAGGAAGGATCTCTTTTTACGTTTTTTGACCCACGCGAATTTTCTTTCTATCCCATGGCTGAAGCGCCCGAAGTACAATTTCCACAACATTTGGCAAACCCTGGGAACCGGGTCCGAGCTCCACCAGTTGGAAACCCTCCAGTACAAGCAGCAAGGGAAGCGGCGCCTGCTCCACAGCCCGCTCAGAACAACACGAACGAAGCACAGAATGAACTCGTGGTAAGCTTCGGTAATTTTCTCAGTTCTTCTTGGGTTTTTGTGTTTCACTACTTTGCGCGCATGCTTTAGGGCCAGGTTATTTTCTTCGGTGTGGTGGTAAGTTTAATTTTGCGTAGCCGGAATTTTCAGAATCTTTCGTGGGCGTGTTATGATGCCTTTTCCCATGGGTTTCTACTTCGCTGTTACGGCGGCATTCTTGTTTATCAGGTGCACGGGGATATTATTTTTGCCCCTTTGTAGCGGATTTGCATTTTTCTTTCACTCCGAATATTTATTTACCGGGGTGGAATTTAGTTTTCTTTCGTTTTCACTTTTAGTGGGGTTTTGGCCGCTACCCTTTACCCAACACGTGGTAGGGTTTTGTCCGCTGTTTATTCGTTTACACGTGGCTTACATGGTGTCGGTATTTGGGTCTCATATGGGTGTGTAGTTTCCTGTTGTTTTTCAATTTTACGCCTTCGTGGTTTTGCCGCTGTATCTTACACCCAAACGACTGTCAACAGCTATTAAGCTCGTTTAGTTCTCCAATTTTGTATGTACTCGCCGTTGCCAGTCACGGGGGTGAGTTTTTCACCAGTTATATTCCATTACGGAATATGTATACGCCGTGTGTAGTCACGGGGGTGAGTTTTTCGCCAGTTGTATTCCTTTGCGGAGTATGTATGCGCCGTGTGTAGTCACGGCGTATACATGTTCCGTGGGGGTGTGGCTGGTGAAGGACTCACCAGTTATATTCCTTTACGGAATATGTATACGCCGTGTGTAGTCACGGGGGTGAGTTTTTCGCCAGTTGTATTCCTTTGCGGGGGTATGTGTGCGCCGTGTGTAGTCACGGCGTATACATGTTCCGTTCGGGGTGTGGCTGGTGAGGGACTCACCAGTTATATTCCTTTACGGAATATGTATACGCCGTGTGTAGTCACGGGGGTGAGTTTTCACCAGTTATATTCCTTTACGGAATATGTATACGCCGTGTGTAGTCACGGGGGTGAGTTTTTCACCAGATATATTCCTTTACGGAATATGTATACACCGTGTGTAGTCACGGGGGTGAGTTTTCGCCAGCTATATTCCTTTACGGAATATATATACTTCGTGTGTAGTCACGGGGGTGAGTTTTCACCAGTTATATTACTTTACGGAATATGTATACGCCGTGTGTAGTCGCGGGGGTGAGTTCCTCACCAGATATATTCTATGTTACGGAATATCTATACAACGTGTGTAGTCACGGGGTGAGTTTTCGCCTGGCATATTCTATGTAACGGAATATGTACACGCCGTGTGGAGTCACGTGGGTGAGTTTTCATCAGGTATCGATTCCATGTTGCGGAATATATATATGCCGTGTGTGGTCATAGGGGTGAATTTCTCACCAGGTATATTCTGTACGTAGCAGGATATGTTTATGCCGTGTGTAGTCACAGGGGATGAGTTTTACCGAGTCTCTTCTGAACTGGATTGGTAACAGAATATTTCTATACGCTGTGTATACAGTAGTCATGCTATGAGTTTTGCTGAGTCTTCTCTGCAATTAATAGCACAACATGAACTTATAGGACGTGTATTGTCATGGGGAATGAACTTTCACCAAGTTATGAATTTGTGATATATTATGAATTGTGTTGAGTCAAGGCGTGTACGTTGACTTTAACCGCCTCTTTTTCTCCTGCTCCAGAGATTAAAGGCGAAATTACGAAACTTAACCAGACGATGAAAACTTTGACTAAGTCATTTGTAGAAAGTTCCATGAAAGACATTATGAGTTGCCCATTGTCCGGCTTTAATTCGTTGGAGATGCTCGTGTATTTGCAACACACTGCCCAGCATACGAAGCAGGAGAGGCAGAATTTCTACCGCCTGGTTTATCGGACGGTGCGTGGCAAAATCGATATGCCCCACGACCAGGCCTCGTCCTTCGCCTTTTGGGCGATAAGGATCACGGGAAAAAGTGAAAAACATTATCGCCAAAAGAGCCGTGACGGGGCTGCTATCTCCCCTTAGTAAAGGGGAAATCGGGGGCGTAATTCCCGGGACTTTTCGATAAATCCGTGGCGGCTCGCGGGTTGTTTCATATTGTGGTAAATAAGGCCACTTTAAAATGGATTGTAATGTCAGGAAAAGAGATCTGGCTATGGAGGCAAAAAAGGGACATCTGAACCAACCAAAAGTAACAAGTGGACTTTGCCATGGTCGAAGTGTTACTAAAATAGTTTTCTATATGCTGTCTGATTTGGTTAATAGCGGAGCACTTGCCAGGCCGAAGGCCTGGCTGCGCAGCTCCATACTCATAGAACCTACGCCGTGATTTTTCATGGTCATGGCTAGCGGAATGTTTCGCGGGCGCGTGTCCGCCCGCCGGCCGCCCGGGCCCGCCGTGTTGGAACAACATCCGGGATCTTGAAAGCAAGGCTTTGTTTTTCGCGCGGCCACACAGCCGTGAGCTCGGTAAACACTTTAGTTGTTTTCTTGTGCCTAGCGGAGAATTAAACTCGTTATTTTCCTGCATTTTTTCGCGGTTTGCTACTCAAGACAGGGATACCAATTAAGGTATACTCAGAAGCCGCTTTAGTGGAAAAAGACGAGCTTTCAGGGATAAAATCTTGCTTCGAGGAACTTCATGTATTACATTTTTATCAATGCGGGAGATGATTTCAGAACCAGAAGCAGAGATTTGAATTTCCAAGCAAGCGAGGAACTTAAAGGTAAAACAGATTACAGTTTTCGATGAGAATTTATGTTGATATCAATCTGTGAGTGACTTGTTATTAGTGTTATTGTTAGTTTTGGCGAATTGATTTTAAAACGTGCCTATCTCTTGAATTTCATCGAAGAAAGCTTGAACTCGATGAGCTATAATTACATGGTACGCGTTTTGCTTTTAAACGTAAACTAATGGAGATTTGAATAAATTTTTTCGAAAGAAGATTGTGTTGTCCATTTTTATGTGTTTGTTCATTCATTAGATAGATTGAAAAGCGATTTTATGTAAACAAAACAAGACTTGATTTTATAGTACAGTTCTATCTTCACTCGCATCGCCTTATGCAAATATGTTTGTGTATTTTTGCAATTTTTGACTGATTTTCAAATCAGTTTCTCGGGCAATTTTTGACAAACATAAACTGTATTTTATTCGGAAACTAGTGGTACTATTTATTCTAGACAGAGAAAAGTTGTTTTTGTGAACTTTTGTACGGTCTATAAAAATGTACTGTGCAGACGGTCGCGTAATACTGTTTTTGAGAATTGCTAAAATTGAAAATAGCCCCTTCGTCAATCTTAATTCTTGTGCTTCCAACCTTTCACCTTAGTTAAGTTTCACCTTAGTTAAGCTTGTTCAAAGTGCGACGCTGTTAGGCTTGGGCTATCTATATATATTAAACGCATCTTGAATTGAATGTGTTTTTGTGCGAGTGATGTTCTTTTCCTTTAATAATTAGCTCGATGGTCTCAGAGTTTTGATGGCTTTGAAAACAGGGTCTCTAGTTACCCTCCCAGGATTACTGGGTCGGAGCTGTCATCTCTCTGCTGACTTTGTTGGGGCTTCTCCCTTGTGAGTGATACCTTTTGTGTTTTCACGATTTCTTTTGGGAATTATATCATGGGCTTGGGAGCTTGATAAAGAGCTCGATACAGCTATTACTCGTGGACAATTTGTACGAATGCTATACAATGGGTGAATTCCAGGGGGAACCCCATAACAGTCGGCAACGAGATGACAGCACGCGGGTTGGAACATAAGGTTACATGGGTGGAGCGTGGCGAGATAAGTGGAGACGTCCAAGGGTTAGTTTTTCGAGTTCCTAATCATGTTAGAGCTGGCGGACTAAACGCTCACTTCCCGTTTTGGGGAAAATTTCGAAACAGTGCCCTGTGGCGACTGATGCTAATATTTGGGTTGGATCAGGGATAAAGTTTCCATTTTCCCGTATTTCCAACGTCTTACCGGTTCATTCAAGGGCGAGCACTACGATTCTGACCGCCCACTCAAAGGAACGTTCAGAAATAACATGTCGTGCAAGCCTTTTGTCAGTTTTGTGCAAAACACTTATTGATCGTCTGGTGACTGGGGCAATTTCCTTGTTAGGGAGAGTTGGGGGGGGGGGGGTGGAACCGCCTCATATTGTTTTACCATTGACCGAAGAGCCATCAAAGTCTCACCTCTGTCATGATGCACGTTATTTAAATCTCTGGATGAAAGATAAACCTTTCTCCCTGGATACTCTAAATGATTTGCCCTGTTAGATGATAAGTCCGGGTACGATCACTTTCCTTCTAACGGAGAGTAGCCAACTTTCTGTGGAATCCAATGGGGTGGCTGGTTTTTACGTATAATACTTTGCCCTTTGGTTCGAAGATCTCCCCATTTATTTATCACACGACAGGCTGTCTAACGACTGGTTTTTTCCGTCCAATTGGTATTCCTTGTCTCCTATTGACGATCGACACGATGGCCAGCTTCAGGTCTCGTTGGATGAAGGGGAATATGGTACCTTGGGCGCGGCAGATGAACGCAATTTTGTAGCCGCCAAATCAACAATTTTTTCTTGGTAACCTACTACTTGGTGAGACTAGGCTATTCTCTTGGTTTGTCAAAATCTATTTTGGTCCCAGTGAAAATTGTTCCATACTTTGGTTTCTTGGCAGACTCATCAAGAGAAGTTTTTCATTTAATTCCAAAGAAGAAATGCAAATTCATCGCACTTGTCCGAGAGACACTTGAGTCCTCCTATGTCTACGTTAAAACCTTACAACGCCTTGCCCTGGAATGTGTGGCCACGGATGCAACCTATTCGCTTTTTTTATAGTTTGGGGTAGGTTTGGGAGATTGTAAGGGTTGGGGTATTTGATTTATGGAATTGAGGTTTGTTGTAAGTAAGAATTGAAGTATATGGGAGTCATTGTAGAGTTTATGAAATAAAGATGGACAGTATGGCTTGGGCGGCGCTGAGCAATATTATCCCCATATCTTATCTCAACTGAGCATGAATAAGAGTGTTATGAACTAGATTACTATTCATAACACTCGTAATGATATGCGAAAATGAGACACGTGAAAATAACACATTCCTAGCAACTCAGTGCATGCAGGCATGTGCACAAGGGTGTTGTAAGAATATAAATACTGAGTTCAAGCAGAATAACACTCCTTTCGTGCTTAGTTTTCAGCCAGCGGAGCAGTGAAGGAAGGATCGGCCCACCCACCCACCCACCCTGACCGAAAATTCGCGTGGGTCATAAAACACTGCTACCCTAAGCCAAGCTGTTCCAGCTTGGCTTAGACCGCTGAGCAATATTATCCCCATATCTTATCTCAACTGAGCATGAATAAGAGTGTTATGAAATAGATTACTATGTAAATAGAGCGGTTATCAATAGGCCTTATTAACGATAGCCGCCATGTTGGTTTTTATATTATGATGCAAATTTACCACGTGATTTCTGAGGGGGCAAACAACTCAAACTCGGGAGATTTCAAACCAGTTGTTTATTATGCTGATATTGTTTTTGGAGCTAATGCATTTTTACAGTGTTAAGTAGTTAATATACTTAAATTTAAGTTATTTTCTTCGCTTTAGTAACAAGAAAACAGGTTTGCGCAGTTGACAAAACTAATACAAGTCGGATATAGAGCAACCATTCTAAACTTATAATAATATAAAAATCATAACTGCCAACTATCTAGCTCTCAAATATGATTTTTACAAGGATGCTTCACTCTTAGAAAGAACCGATCTTCCGAAAATTGTTCTTTTATCCATTGTAACGCTGCGATTGCTAACATGTTTTCACCCCATTTAGTAGAAAAGTGTTATAATTCGCGAAAACGACTGGAAAACCATTCAGGTGTTCAGCAGGTGAAGTAATTCAGCTAAAAACCTCCTACTGGCAGACACCTCTGCCGCCAGAGACTATTGTTCCGAAATTTGGAGAAGTTGAATCCGATAAATATATAATCACGTCTTAAAATCTTAACATTTTTAACACTTGCTCTTGAGATTTCTTTTGGCTGGGAAGGGATATTTTCTTCTAACTGTAAGTATGTTTTGCATATAAATTGATGCTTCAGTCACTTATTTTATGTGTGAGCAAGACATGATGAATGGATATATTGATTTTCTCAAATATCGGTTAACATTTTTATTCAACTTGTTTATTAAGTGGGTGAAGGCTCGAGTAGGAAGCGTTTATTCAATATATATTATATCGGCGTCAATTATTGGGGTTATTAAAAGATGGCGTTTCTTCAAGAAACGGCCGTTATTCAAGATAATACACTAAGAAGAATCACTGCCTATTGTACGCTATAGAACTGACCCATAACAGCCTATAAACCAGGCTGCGAAGCCAAACGGAAGCAAATCATAGGGGTGGTGTTTCGCGGGTACATTCGACAGTACAGTGAGTTTTGCAACGACGGTCATGACAAATGTGATTGAAATTCTTATGACATCTATCATGTAATGAGAAGGGTTTTCTTTCAGTTGTCTTTACAGAGCTATTGAGGCTTCACCTATTGTTTATAATACCCGTGAACCATTAGCAAGCTTAGTAACTACAATATACTGGCTATTAATATTCGATAAACAACGCCATACGATACGGTAGATGAAATAGTAGAAAGGTCTAAGGTCCTTTAATTCATAGTTGTACGCTCTGCCTTCAGACCTTAAAACTAAATCCATCCCCAATAAAACTGTGCTATGCTTCCAATCACCAACGCTGTTGTAAAAGTGGGTCGATTGGTCGCGCCAAAAAAAAAAAAGAGAAAGAAAAAAGGAAGAAAAGAATTGGCGCGGGAGTTGTGGCTGTTAAACCCGCGTTTGTCCGGAGGAATCGAATGTGAAGACAGATTACTGATACCGTTCACTGAAACGTTTAAGACCGTAGGAGAGTCAATAAGAATGCCTGAGAATTGCGGCCAAACGATTGTGAAAGTTACGAATTATCATAGACTCCTATGAAAATTTGACCGGTTTCAAAGTGCACGAGAGTTTAGGGCAAAACTGAGAGAGCGAGAGTCTGATCTCTCGTTGACTCTCGTTTGCCTCCCTTTTATAGAAGATAGGATTATTCCTGTTTGAGTGTTTGCTTGTTAGACAATGAATCTGGATAGTTTTTTACTTTTTCACAATATTATATTGGGTCGGTCGGGCGATGGGAAACAAAACGTTTTATTGTGATGGCCGAACACAATACAACATATTGTACTTACATGGTGATCAAAATACAAATGCTTTCTGAAAAAATCGGACAAATCATATTTTCTGAGCAATATTTGATAGAAAAGCAGTTGCAGTTTTCATACAAACGGCAAGAGCAATGTTTCGGGTAGTCTAGTCCGCGCAACAGGTGGTTTCGCGAGTTGTTAGTGAAGCGAGAACGCAAAGCGAATCATCAAAATAGATGAATAACTTATATAGCGCACATACCACATGCGTCTCATGGCACTTTACATGCGGACGGATCGGACGTGAGCTCATGAATGCGCCTCTGGCAGCCGCTATCGGTTCATTGTTAATCTCATCTCCCCCACCCTATGCCACGCATGAACAAATGTATGGCATTAAGGGTGGTTACAGCCAGGGTTTTGCTATGTCCCTACTGGGTACGGGACTGCCATTTCTACATTGTCATCCGAACGACGTGAAGGTCTAACCTTTTAAAACGGAGAAGAGGCCCGAAAAAAAACACACAATCTGCGCAATTCGTCCAAGGAACAGTGCTTCTATCGTCCATATTCTCGAATATCCGTCGCTGATTCTTTACTTTGCGCGAACGATATCCCAGCTCCATTAATGGACAGATGTACATCATGTTTCCCAGTACAGATAAATCGAGAAGTGCGAGAAGCACTCGCCTTTGGCTCGTGCAGCTTCTCTGTACTTATTTCGTGTTCTTAAAAATTCCTGCGTGCTTATATAAGTCAATAATGCACTCGCCGCGTTTATTTCTTTATTAAACATTTTGATGCTTTTGGTAGCATTTTATATGTTTTTTTCACTGAAAAATGGTGAAAAACACGCTTTTTTTCTTCAAAAATGGGTTGACCACATGTTACTTACGACGTCATATCTCGTTACCATAGCAACCGGTTGTCGCCAAACTTTACCAAAATGTAGCTCAAGGATGAATGAACAGCTACTGAAAACGGCATGTGCTAATCTTAAATGGTCTTGAAAATATTGGAGAAAAACCTTAAGGGGGTTGGCAACCATCCCCCCTTGTACGTCCGAGGATTAATTCAAACAAATAACTCTTTTGGATTACACACTGTTGTTTTTTAGGCAAATATAAATCAGTCCTCTTAAATAAGAAAAGTGTATGGTCTCGTACTTTAGACTCGAATAAACAGAATGAGAAAAAATAAATTTAACTCAAAGCCTCAATAACACTATCTTTGAAGGCTGTGATATAGTAAATGCTACGCGTTGATTCTTGTCCCAGTGGGTCTCTCTAAGTGTTTTTGCATTAAGTCTTCTCTTTCACATGAAGCAAAACTTATTTCACAATTAAGAGTAAACTGGAAAGGACAAATATCAGAATTTGTTACTCCAGAAATTTCAGGGAGACTGCGTACCAGCTTTCGGCACTAGACTTACTGGGATAGTTTGGGTAACCAGCGTTTGTTACGATAAGTTGATGGTTTCAAAGGTAACTATTAACCCATAACTCATGTTGGTTACAGAAACGATCCCAGAAATCTCAGTGCCGAAAGGTGGTGCTCATCAGTCTCCCCAAAGTTTCTGGAGTGGCGAATAGTGAATGCTTCAAACTGTGGCCAGGTGACCCATATCCACTAGACCAAACAGGGCTAGCTGGGAACTGTAATTTTTAACATATTTATAGAGCTATCCATAAAAATAAATGAAAACTAACCGTTTTAAATCAGTGCTTAACCCGACGGCAGTTTGAACGTTGGAAACGAGCGTTAAACTTTTCGTTCCTTGGTTCGTCTTCCATTTCGGCGCCATTTTGAATAAATATCTCGGCCGGGAAACTGGTACGCACTCTACACCTACCAAGGAGACTCTGGGGACAAGTTTGCTCTTTCATAAACATACTAAATACTACGTTTTAGTCTTTTACAATTAAAGGGTATTTCTTGTGTGGCCTAAAGAAGAAACTTTAAGCTTGACAACGGCAGAAAAATGAATACAATTTTCCTCTTCTGTCATATGGCAAGTGAAATGAATACTGCCGAGGATTGACGAGAAAATGGACTGATTTATTTCACTGTTCGGTTCCTAGCAATCCATTTGGTGCTCTCTTGATTTTCGCGTTTTTGCTCGCTGGTCGCGACTGGTCATCCCGACTGGCCACCTTGACTAATCTCCTGCAAATTAAGAGAAAATACGTATTTGTAAAATGGTCCATCTAAGTTTTTGTGAAAAATGTTTGTCTCCGTTGATCTCGGCTACATTTCCCCATGTTCACTGACAGGTTTCATTGATAACAGTCTCTGGTGTTGGCACTTCTATTGTTAACAACTTCTTGTTAACACATTTCCTGTTACACAGTCAATAGCATAGTGCCGTAGACAGTAGACAGAAAAACGGAACCCGAGTAGTCGATCACTAAACCCCGCAAGACACTACAACAAGAATTTCCTTCACCAAACTTTAGACCACCAATTGATTTCCAAACTGGTGTTGTCTACAATATCTCCTATGCGAGAAGCTGGTAGATGTATTATATTTCGAAACAAAGAACACATCAGAAATTTTAAGAACGGCAACAAAGGCTCAATGCTTGGTTTAACAATCATTCAATTGATGACTTAAAAAACGCACGAGTGATTGATACTGAGGCGACTACTGCGTACGAAAAACATCAGATTCGTGACACACTACGAAGCGGATAATGACTCAAAACCGCTACCTAGACAATGTTCTATTCTTCTTAAATAATGTATCTCTTCATTTGTAATTCTTTGTTTTTAAGGTATATTTAGTCTCTCTTTTTTCCACACATTTTCACTGTATATATCACTTTATTCAGTGTCATTTTTCATCATTCATCAAAGGCTACACATTGGTGACCGACAGCTCATATATAACTTTAAAAATATTTTAACCAGAGAACGTTTTATACAGTCTTATCACATGTTGCCCTGGTTACCCGTTCATTTTCGCAAACAGTTATATAAGAAAGGAAAAACATAATTATTACTAAATTGTGAGTCAACTTTCAATAAATGCTGCGGAATTGGTTTCGAGGGAGTGAAACTCTTAAAAATTTCTAGCTGACGCCGTTGACATGTTTTTCAAACAAAATATCTTTTGCTAGTACCAGTAAAAGCACAAACATCAAATGACTTATGCAATGACCGTTTATTCCATTAACATTTTATCCACGGCACCCAAATGTGATAAAGACCATTTGAACCTAAAAATATATCATTTTATTTAACTAATACTTTAAAGAAATTTAAAATTAGGAAAAGAAAACTGTAAGACTTGCTACAAACGATGGAGTGATAGTTTAGAGCGGAAAGAAACTTCTACAAAAAAATCTAGCTAACGATATTACCAGTTCAAGCACAAACATGGAATGACATTCTATTGGATTTGCACTTTGTTCCATTAACCTTTTTTCGGGCCGCTGCTCTCGCGCAATTACCCACGTGGTGATTAACACTAAAGTTGGAATTACAAATCAAGGATATTTATATTGTTTGAAATTAAAGTTATTCATAAGATCTCAGTTTTACAACAAGCAACGCAGATCAGGAGACATCAAAGGTTAGTAACAAAGACTAAAGAGTATTCCGGCCTTTTAGCTTCGTATACGGTTTCTTCTATAATTAGATTTAAGGAAGGACTCCGATAAAAGTGATACTAATCTTTGCAAGATTCGACCAACAGTTAATACAAAAAGGTAGGATAATTCTACGCTAAAATTGGTATAATTAATTCTTTCAAATTCCCTTTGAAAAAGTAACTAGCTTAAGAACTGGCTCTTATAAACTGTTTTATTTGGACATTTCATATTATAACAAGTATTGAGTTAAGTACAACTAAAACTAAGAAATTTTGGAGTTTAGAGATCTCAATTGAAGTCAGTAAATAGTTGTCAACCAGAACCTAATAACAATTCAAATTTATCAAACTAATTGGAATTCATCCACAGCTAAAGCAGTCGATTTTTTTCTTATTGATCGATACACAAAGCGATCAGTCACATTGAGTTTACAATTAAAACGAATTTCTTATCTCTGAAAACTGATCTAAATGAGAAAACTAGTCTTGTCTGAATTTATAGCTTGCGAATACTGACAGCCTCCTCTCGTCGTTTCCCGGCAACTAGGGGGCGAACACCCCTAGCGCGTCACGATGAGAGGCGGCATTATCCTCAGTCTAGTCTGAAATATTATGGGAACCAACGCAGACGGCAGACGAGAACCTGGACGGCCTGCAAAGACGTTGCTTAGTATTTTAATGGAAGATGCAGAGGTGGAGTCTAGGGAAGAGCTTGCTAGCCAGTTGGCTGATCGGAACGTGTGGCGTGTCAGACACAGGGCCCGTCTCAAATATCGTGTTTGAGTCGACAGATGATGATGATGTAAATCAGAGATTGTCATCTTCATCTCATTTGGTACAACTTTCTTAAGTTTAATAATAAATAGAAAGACAAAACCAAATTAAACTTTACCTTTGATTCACATGAATGAAAGGCCGAAACGTAAAAACAACATTATCTAAACAGTACCCATGATAAACTGCATTTCTAGAAATGAAGGAAATGACGTAGAATACTCAAAACACTACAATTTGTTTTGTATGTATAACTTAGATCCAATTATCCACCTGTTCATGGATGGACGGATGTACATCATGTTTCCCAAGAACAATTACATCAATATATAACTGACAAATGTTATTATTGTTTTTCTTAGATGATATTCAATGCTGTGATATTTGTCTGGCTGCTGGGACTTTCAAGTGAGTCGTAGTGTTCATGTTCATGTTCATAGGATATAGGCTTAATACAAGGCTGATCAAAGAGCTAAAACTGTGTTTTTTATTGCCTAATATGTTGGTTAGACAGGACTAACCTTAATCAAGGATAGTCTTGTATAACTGTTCGATCAGCCTGGCATTTTGTTTAAAGTTTGTGTAATAGCGGAGCCCGCGGGCCGAAGGCCCGGCGGAGCACCATACTCATAGAACCTATGCCCGTCATTTTCATGGTCATGGCTAGCGGAATATTTCGCGGGCGCGTGTGTGTCCGCGGCTGTGTTGGTAGTTTCTTGGTGTTGCGGATGGTGTGATCACCAAATGACGTAAAACAAAAGATTCAAAAGACACTGAACAATACCCACACCACAACACAAAAGCTAACCAACAATGGCTTCCGCAACACCAAGAAACACCCGCCGTGTTGGAACAACATCCGGGATCTTGAAAGCAAGGCTTTGTTTTTCGCGCGGCCACACAGCCGTGAGCTCGGTAAACACTTTAGTTGTTTTGTTGTGTTTAGCGGAGAATTAAAGTCGTTATTTCCCTGCAGTTTTTCGCGGTTTGCTACCTAAGACAGGGATACTAATAAAGGGATACTCAAAAGCTGCTTTAGTGGAAAAAGAAGAGCTTTCAGGGATAAAATCTTGCTTCGAGGAACTATATACGTTTTTAGCAATGCGAAGAGATGGGTTCGCTTTATATACGGATTTCAGCACCAAAGCGGAGGTTTAAAGAATTTCCAAGTACAGTTGTCGCCGGAGGGACTTAAAAGGTAAAACAAATTACATTTTTCGATGGGAATTTATCTTGATATCAATCTGTGATTGACATTTTGTTTGTGTTCTCGTTAAGTTTGGAGAATTGTTTATAAACGTGTAGCTTAAATTCAGTTGTATTTTAATTTCTTGAATTTCATCGAAGACACGGCTCGGCCTCGATGCGCTGTAAATTGTACGCGTTTTGCTACTAAACATAAACTAATTGAGATTTCAATAAAACTTTTCGAAAGAAGATTGTGTTGTCCATATTTTTGTGTTTGTTCATTCATTACATAGATTGAAAAGCGATTTTATGTAAACAAAACAAGACTTAGATTTTATACTCGCGTTGCCTTATGCAAATATGTTTGTGTATTTTGGCAAATCAGTTTCTCGGGCATTTTTTGACAAGCAACAACTCTATTTTATTCGGAAAATAGTCGTAATAGCGGAGCACTTGCCAGGCCGAAGGCCTGGCTGCGCAGCTCCATACTCATAGAACCTTTGCCGTGATTTTTCATGGTCATGGCTAGCGGAATGTTTCGCGGGCGCGTGTGTGCCCGCCCGTGTTGGAACAACATCCGGGATCTTAGCAATTTTGTTTTTCGCGCGGCCACACAGCCGTGAGCTCGGTAAACACTTTAGTTGTTTTGTTGTGTCTAGCGGAGAATTAAACTCGTTATTTTCCTGCATTTTTTCGCGGTTTGCTACTCAAGACAGGGATGCTAATTAAGGTATACTCAGAAGCCGCTTTAGTGGAAAAAGACGAGCTTTCAGGGATAAAATCTTGCTTCGAGGAACTTCATGTATTACGTTTTTATCAATGCGGGAGATGTTTGTTTTGTACGGATTTCAGAACCAGAAGCGGAGATTTGAATTTCCAAGCAAGCGAGGGACTTAAAGGTAAAACAGATTACAGTTTTCGATGAGAATTTATGTTGATATCAATCTGTGAGTGACTTTTTATTAGTATTATTGTTAGTTTTGGAGAATTGATTTTAAAACGTGCTTAAATTCAGTTGTATCGATCTCTTGAATTTCATCGAAGAAAGCTTGAACTCGATGAGCTATAATTAAATGGTACGCGTTTTGCTTTTAAACGTAAACTAATGGAGATTTGATTAAATTTTTTCGAAAGAAGATTGTGTTGTCCATTTTTATGTGTTTGTTCATTCATTAGATAGATTGAAAAGCGATTTTATGTAAACAAAACAAGACTTTGATTTTATAGTACAATTCTATCTTCACTCGCATCGCCTTATGCAAATATGTTTGTGTATTTTTGCAATTTTTGACTGATTTTCAAATCAGTTTCTCGGGCAATTTTTGACAAACATAAACTGTATTTTATTCGGAAACTAGTGGTACTATTTATTCTAGACAGAGAAAAGTTGTTTTTGTGAACTTTTGTACGGTCTATAAAAATGTACTGTGCAGACGGTCGCGTAATACTGTTTTTGAGAATTGCTAAAATTGAAAATAGCCCCTTCGTCAATCTTAATTCTTGTGCTTCCAACCTTTCACCTTAGTTAAGTTTCACCTTAGTTAAGTTTCACCTTAGTTAAGCTTGTTCAAAGTGCGACGCTGTTAGGCTTGGGCTATGTATATATATTAGTTATTCTAGACAAAGAAAAAATTGTTTTTGTGAACTTTTGTACGGTCTAAATGTTGCAGACGGTCGGGTAATACTGCTTTTCAGAATTGCTAAAATTGAAAAATAGCCCGGTCGTCAATCTTGATTCTTGTGCTTCCGACCTTTCACCTAAGTTAAGTTTAATCTTAGTTAAGCTTGTTCAGAGGGTCTTCAGAGGGTCTTCAGAGGGCGCCGCTGTTAGGCTAAGGCTAACTACATATATTAAATAGTCCATCAGCTGAGACCCGAAAATTTGGGTTTATGGCTCACTTAAGGGGAACAGCCGAAACATGTGTTATCTTAATCTTTGAATATTAAGATCATAAAAATGTATGATAGCAAGGATAGAACAGTAGCTTTCACTTTGTAAATCGAATTTTAAATTTGCCCCTCGTACCTTCCTTTTGGCCGCCATCTTGGATTTTTGGGGAAGACTACAAAGTTGCTTGTATTCTTTTAACGTGAAAGAATCGCGTTTCAAACACAAATTTTGAACGTATTGGAACTACAAACATGATTTCCGTTAATTCATACCTTGTCAAGCTGTCAAACATGTTCCAGAAATTAATTTTATCACTTACCAGTATAACAAGGTGAATGATTCCAAATACATTAGCGATAGACAAAGCTGTCCTGGATTTCTTACAGCTCAAAACCGCAGCTATAGTCGCTTAAAGGTACCAGGAGAGATGACGAAAAGAATGTGATAAAAATTGCACGATACAATGAAATAAAAGATCTTAACCCGTAGATGTCTTGGCCGCCCAAAGAGGAGGATTTGAAACCAAGTAGAACTAATGACTATATTCCACATCTACTCGACGTCTTTTTGACTGTGCGCATTTCTGGGAAATCACTCAGGGGTGAGAGCAGTAGAACAGAATGAACAATAACGCTGAAAGAATCTTTCGCACAAGGTATTGTTTTTTTCTGATACGAATGGGGTTGTGAAAACTCCAAAAAGTGTGTTATTTCCTTCTGTTGTAACAGCGCTGTGAAGCTTATCAATAAGTACGGCCATTGCGTAAGTTATGTCCTAGTAGAAGAGATTGAGACCGAGTATGCGTAGCGTTACAAGTTATCAATGACCAACGAGAAAACCAAGTCGTCATTCCGACCAGTGTAACGCAGGAGGAGTCCAGGTCCACTGTCGCCCTGATCGTGGCGAATAACATTGATAACCTAGAGTGTATACTGAGTGGGTCTGGAACATCCCATCGCGTGAACTCCATCCTCGTCACGGAGAGAAATAAGAAAAAGAGAGAGAGAGCGGAGACGAGTCAGATGACCAAGACTACGCACCAAAGCAGCTAAGAAATGCAGGAAATACCTATCAGCGACTGTGGTAACTAGAGAGATCCCCGAGTACTATGGCGGAAAACGGAGGGGCCGGGGGAACTGTCTAACGTTCAAAACCTCGGAGTAAGTTCTTCTTATAGTGACAAAGCAAAGGAACTGACATTGCGCTACCTCGTGTGCTCGAGGTCAGAAAGCTCGAAACGCACCCATTATTACTAGTGCCTGGGTGGATTGGCTTTAAATTTAAAGTCCGCGATCGTGTTGTGGTTGTCGAGAATACAATTAGTTATTTGGACACTATGGACACCACTGACCTGAAGACCGCGTACGAGGCGCTGTCTCGAGGGTGTGAGATAAAAGATCGGCTGCAGTTGAATGCTGTTGTTTGTGTTTTTGATCAGGCTGTTTATGCCAAGGCCATGGAGGTTTATTGGAAACACAAGGTGCTATTCGTTGGTCCAGTCATAATCAAATGGAAGGTGTTCATTTGTTGTTAAACAATCTTTGGAATCATCGGAAGCCGATTCGGGGATGCTGGGCTTAGAGCTGTCCAGAGCGATGTCGTGGCAGAGGGTTCTGTAGATAAGGCTCTAAATGGAAAACAGTACAAACGAGCTGTGCATCTTCATAAGTACGTGTATGAAACCCTCATGAGATTGCTCTTGAAAAAGTTTGAGTCTTCAGTCCAGTCATTGCAGACCATGAACTTGATACAGCTGAAACTACAACTGAACCAAGAAAAAATCAATCGAGTGGTAAACAGCCGTGAGTTCTGCGAGTTTGGAGAGCAGTTCCATGTCTATGTACAGGGAATGAAGAAGAAAGGCTCAAACTTAGGGAGGTTCTGGCTCTTGTACTTGGAGCTGTACAAGCTGATGCTGAACCTCATCTATGCGTAGCGCACTGGTAGCTGGGATTTGTACCTGTCATGCATCGAAGAGGTGATACCATGGGCATTTGCGTATGATCGCCTAAACTACTCGCGCTACCTCGTCCCATGGCCATTCCTGGACGACATGCGTCATCTGTTTGTCAGAGTGCCGGAGGTGTACACAGCCTTCAACAAAGGCCAGTTTTCCGTTCAGATGGGGGGCCGTAATCCTTTCGGACGAAACGAGGCTGACAAGACCATTGAGAACACCATTAATCGCGACTGCAAGATGTGAGGAGGCTACATCGGGTTTAGCGCTAACTTTGCCGAGACTCAGAGATGGGTGCTTAATGACACAAGGTGTGGTGTGCACAGGAAACTTCTTCGCGAGCATTTGTTTATTACTTAATCCCAGACCTACATCATTAAGGAGTTTGCTCCAGCACGCATTAAATAAGACATCAAAGCTGTAGGAAAGCTGGTGGACATACTCGTGGATGTATTCACCAATCTATGGAAACAAGACGCAGCGTTCACGAGCTTATCCATGGGTGTCGAAGCGACAACAGAAGTAAGTGATGACTTACTGCAGGCCAAGAGCAAGGGAAAGCAGGCAGCGAATGACTTTGGAGTGAACCGTTGTTCATCCAATCCCACTTCAGATTACTTTGTTCCATTGAAGAAAGCCAAGCTGAAGTCTTTTAAGGATCTGAAGGCTGTGCGTAAGGTTCGCAACAGGAATACTTCCTCTTCGTATGGATCGCGATGTATTTGCTCAGAAGGCACTTCTCATGCAGTTTCGTCAGAATGACATGAAAGTTGTTTTCACCAATCCTCTTGGTCCTCTTCCTTGGTCTCTTGCCGATCCTTATGGACTCCCGCGAAAGACAAGTTCCAGCTACAATTTGCTGCCGTTTGTCCAAATGGTTGTTACATGGTTAAAGATGTCGCTAGGAGGACTCTTTGAAAGGAGGAGGAGGAGGAAGAGGAGGAGAGAGGGCGAGCCTTGAGGAGGATGGGAACATGGGGGGGGGGGAGGGAGGGAGAGCCTTGAGGAGGATGGGAACATGGGCGGGTGGGGAGGAAGGGAGATCCTTGAGGCTGCTGGCAAAAGGGGGGAGGGAGAGCCTTGAGGAGGATAGGAGCATGGGGGGGGGGGGGGGGGGGAGGGAGGAAGAGCCTCGAGGCTGATGGCAAAAGCGGGGAGGGAGAGCCTTGAGGAGGATGGGAACATGGTGGGGGGTGGGGAGGGAGGGCGAGCCTTGAGAAGGAAGGGAACATGGGGGGGGGGAGGAAGGGAAAGCGTTGAGGCTGATGGGAAAAGGGGGAGGGGAAGGAGAGGTTGTGTGCGGAGGAGAAGCGACACAGACTCACGAAGAGAAAACACAAAAGGATAATGTCCTAATTTGCGCCTGGCTAAAGAAAATAAATGTACATTTTCAGTAAGTCAGTTGTTTTTCCGATACCGTAAACAGTTTAAGAGGGTAAATGGGGGCTGGCAAGTGCTCAGGCAACCTAAGACATGACTCACTGGTCTATTTCGCATAGTTGACAGGTTAAAAAGAAAGTTCCCTAAGACAGTGACGTGAAACTTAAATTATAAGACATTAATGGTTCTCATAATGTTTAATAATTTCCCTACAGAGGCAGAATTTAAATGTCACAATAAGATAGACATGGTAATACTGCTGGATAGTTCTGCCAGTGTTAAAGAAGACGAGTTTGCTGCAACCAAGAAATTCGCCGCTGATCTTGTCAAGCATTTTGAAATATCAAAAGACAGAACAAACGTGGCGGCTTTATCATTTAGTCAGTACGTTCATACGGGAAGAAGCTTCAAGGATAAAGCTTCTCAGGAATCCGTCTTGAAGGGGATAGATGGACTAAGTTATGAAGGATCTTTCACAAGACTTGATAATGCGCTCGCAAATATCCAAGACATCACCTTCAACAAGGATCAAGGAGCAAGGTCTTACGATAGAGGTAACTGCAACACTTGAGAAACACACCTTTGAGCCATCTTCAAAATAGTCTCCTACACAGTCGTTATTTGTGAGCTCGAGTGAATTAAGGAATGGTTCTCTGTAGATTTGTAGGGTGAGGGGTGTTTTTTTGATAAAAAGTTGACGTATCGACTGGATACTTTTTACGCCGCATGTATTTCATTAGTAAAATGATTATTTTTCGATTTCATGAGTAATGTTGTTACGTCACGTGACTTACCACGCCTAATTTTTTGGCAACTTATTTTGATCCAAATTAACGAGACATTGGAAACAATATAATTAGTATGTGAAATTAAACTTTTATAGCTGCGTCATTATCGATAAAATGAAAACGTTAAAGTTTACTGAAAGTAAATAAATTTAGAAAACCTCGTTTAGTCCGTAAACCTGTTGCTAATGGCCATTGATAGAAAAATACCGTTATCCAAAATTCCTAATGATGCATAATTTAGGGCGTGGTCGATCACGTGACATCAACGACTCGGTGTACCATTCAAAG